>CM039719.1:34495297-35095297 GCA_022539455.1 Dendrobium nobile
TTGGAGACTTGAGGGATTGGAATATTACTCATTTTTTTCTTGCCAGTATGATGTGTGTTGTGGTGATTTCAGATCGTATAACTTTGGTTATAAAGAGGTTGACTCTTGGACTCTTGAGGTGGGAGTACGTGTTATTGCTTTGTTGAAATTGATTGGCTCGTTCATGTTGGCTGCTGTTGGTTGCGTTGAAGTATCAGCAGATTCTATTCTGGAATAGAGCTTGTTGGACCCTAAGACTATTGATGGAGTTCCGGTTGATGTTTGGATAGCTGGTTTAGCTTTTTTTTTTTATTTCTTGTAGCAAGTTGTCATTTGCGTGCTTTTTTTATAGGTTTTTTCTACCTTTTTGAAATCGTTGTAATGAAATGTGGGATTTTTACTAGGTTTCATTTTCTATCTATTGGGAACTCTGGGATACTAACCAACTTTTTAGGTTGTTTTATTATTTGGTATCCCATCACCCCAATGGATCTAAAATGGAATTTAGTGGATCACATATCCATTATGATAGTTTTAAAGGGTTTGCTTTTGCTTTCTAGTTTGTATTTGTTATTTTTTTCTTTTTAATGCTATTCGCATTTCTTCAAAAAAAAAAAAAAAACCCAACATATACATTAAAAGGTTGTAAGAGTTAAAAATGTTTTAGGAAAACTCAAGAACTTTAAAAATGTTACAATAATCTACAATATCATAGAAGATATAAAAATCATCGTTTCTTCACAATTGAGAAAAAAGAGTATATACATAGTTAGATATAATTATATGATTCCTATTGCAGAAATTACATAAATCTAGTGTCCACAAGCGTATTGTTAAACCCCCACAATAAGTTCATAAGTTAATAGTTAAATACAATAGTCACATGATAAAAATCTTCCAATTATTACAATCCGAGAGTCCAATCTTGTGTTTTGATTATTACAAATATTATTAGATGATTATTTAGCTTCTCCTGATTTATATACTGTATATTTTTCTGTATGCATTACTAATATTTCAATCCAACATACACAAAGCATCACAAGAGAATTGAAGCTCAAGAAAGGATTGAATATATTAGGCTTATTTGAAATTATCTGTAATTTTATTTTTCTTGAGTCCATGTATGTAAAAGTGTGTATGTTAGCTTAGCAGTCGTGCACTTGCCAACACAAGAGAGATTAAAAAATAAATATTTTAATTTTTCTGTATAATATACGAACCCAACGACACCAAGATCAACCCAATCCGAGCCCAAATGAGTCTGAATCAAGGGCTCAAAGCGCTGTTGGAAGGTTCAAACCGCTATTTGAGTTACCAAACGGTCTCCGATTTTGACGAGCTTATACTCGAATCGAACGGCTCGACGAGACGAATCCAATGAGCCCAAGATCACCAAATTCCGAAATCATTAAAGCCTTCAAATGTCCAACGAACGGTCCACGGTCAAAGGGTTCAGCAACAACCCATAACCACCCACTCTCCCTCTCCCTCAACCCATAACCACCCACTCCCCAATCCAGGCCGGGGTAAGTCCAGATTTGCATTTCATTAATTAGGTTCGGGTCACTATTTTATAGTACCCAAATTAGATTTAGGTTCTAAGGCAGATTCTTTTTAGATCTTAAGTTCTCGCCCTCCGGGAATATAATCCCAAATTTCTAATAAAATATCAACTTAAACATAAAATTTCTCTCTTAAAATGTAAAGCCCAACATAGGATAGACTGAGGTTGTCTCTGAGCTTCTCAGAATCTGAAACTGTTGCGTCCAGGAGTATTCGCGGCGGTAGAGAAATATCATATTTTACGTCTTAGCGTTGTACGAAAATCCGGCATGCAATCAGATAAAAAGAGAGGGTCTAGCATTTATGAGACACCAAGATTTTTACGTGGAAAACCCCTATAAAAGGGGGAAAAACCACGGGGCCTAGCCCAGTTTGAACGAATCCACTAGTATTTGCAGTCGATTACAAATGAGGCCCATCCTTGGGAGAAGGCCTTAGCTTGATGTACATCTTATGGAGTACATTACATGATGTAAATACAAAGAGCTATTATCGACGTATTCGCTTTGTTAGAAGGACTGCAGTCGGCGAGCGACGTAGGTCAGGAGAACCATAGTCAGCTGGCGACGGAGGACTGTAGTCGGCGGGCGACGTAAGTCAGGAGGACCGTAGTCGGCGGGCGACGGAGGTCGGAAAGACTGTAGTCTGACGACGAAGATCAGTAGGACAGCGTTAGGTAGAAGTCCAGCAATGGAAAGAAATGCATCTTCGCATAGACATCCAGTGAAGTCCGATATCCGGTAGAAGTCCGGCGTCGGGTAGAAACTTGGCGAAGAGTGAAGGTCCGACGTCGGGTAGAGTTCCGGCGTCTTCAGGCGGTAGGAAGAGCTCCGGCGGTGGTCGAGGAGGTGAGGAATCTCCTTTTCCCCTTTCTCCTCTTCTTCTTCTCTCTCTTCACTTGAGTCCCTTTGGTGTAGAATGAGGGCTCTATTTATAGTTTTTCTGGAGTGGCATAGCCTGTAAATAGGCGTGAGATCAATGCCGAATTGGGAGTGTTTTGAATGGACGACCGATATTGAATCCTTTGATCATGCACCGTTCGTTGGGAATTTGAAGGCCTTATTGATGTCAGAATTTGATGAACTTGGGCTCGTTGGATTCGTCTCGTCGAGCCAATTTTTGTCCTTAAATTGTCACTAAGTTATATAGGATTAAATCAATGTTCCACTAACCCTTAAAAAACATATGACTAACATGTAATCACATCAATCACAATCAAGGAACCTTATCTAGGTATACGAACTTATTCATACAAAATGATATTTTACAATATTGCCTAGTTTTATTCAGATAATTAAGGAATCAAATTAGATCTTAAGTAATTATAGATCGTAATGGATGATCGTGCATTGTACAATACAAATCATTCAAACACTCTCGAAAAACCTTAGTTTGTTTTGTATGATTTGATATTTAATTTGAACTAATCACACAATACAATTTTCACTCGTGTAAGATGATCTATGTTGGTCTTGAATTAATCGTACTGTATGAACATAGTCATTAGAATTGAATTATTAGGATTTTTGGACCCACTATCTCTTAATAACTTAAGGAATCTTTTGATATCCATATGAGTGTTTCTTCTTGAGAGTATGAAGAGAGGGCATTAAGCAAAGAGAAAGGAAATATGAGGTTGTGTTAGAGGGAGAACATCCTTATAGGTTTCGAGACAATGTGAGAGGGGTTTTCACATCGTTGCTCTAGCTAACTTGCACCTGAGTTCATTTATTGTTTGTGTTGTAGTGGATTTTAAAAAAGATTAGTTTTCTTTGAAAATTTTAAGTCAGAATTTCATCTTAATGACAACTTGCACTCAAAGGTTAAGAATGACCTATAGGGATGTTTCCAAGTATTTAGGGTTTTTTTTTTTGAAATTTTAAATATTTTTGATTAATTATCAAATTTTCTTAAAAATTAAATTAATTTTAAATTAGCAATCTGATCACGTGGCTTTTAATATTTATGGATTGGAGGTTTAATTACAAGCAATTTGTCATATTATTTATAATTTTTGGATTTTATTTGACTTCTAAAATCAATAAGCTCCTAGCCAAGGATGGGTAGTGTCGCTATATTTAAATGTTGTAGTTTTCATCCATATTCGGCAGATGTTTTCGAATATGATAATAATGATGTTTTCATTTAGGTTATCATAACTAAATACAAGTGGAACCTCATTTTGATCATTTAGTGTCATATGTAGTTCTTCCTTGGATTTGATTATTATAATCGGGGTGAGATTTTTAGCTTCATTATTTGAACCCACTAAGGAATGATATCTTTACCTCCCGAGGTGATATATTATTCATAGTGACATATTCGATTTTGAAACTAAAATGTTGGCTTAACATTTTCAAAGAAAACTAATCTTTTCAAAAACCACTTTCAACACAAACATTTATGTATTAGTGTTTGTAGTGAGATAAGCTCTGCGAAGAATTCTTTGATGTCAAAGGCTGCTGGCAACTCTGCTACATTGGGAAGGTGAAAGGGATTTTTATTGTCCTTCACACTATGAAGGTGAAAAGGATTCTGACTACTTCGTCGCACTGAGGAGGTGAAAGGGATTTTGACTGCTCCACCATACTAAGTTAGTGAAAGAGATTTTATAAGGGCTTCTCAGCCTAGCTATGGGGGGTGAAGGAGAGACTATTATTTAGTGCAATACCAGAAGAAGACTTCGGGGTGTGAACGTAGGTCAAATTGATCGAACCACTATAAAAATTTGATTTACATCTTTTATTTTTCACATTTACTTTCTATAGTTTTTACTTTTGATTCATGCCGGGTATGTCTACTATGGAAGCCATACATTTATTGAGAGGTTGATGGAGAAATATAGAGAGAATAAGGAGGATCAACATATAATATTTATTGATTTAGAGAAAATATATGATAAAGTTCCAAGAGGTGCTATGGAGAGTTCTTGAAAAGAGAAGAGTTAATAATGCTAACGCTTTTATTCAAATCATTAAAGATATGAATGTATGAGCTATTACTTGTGTTTAAACACAAGGTGGTTTGACCAAGTATTTTCCTATTTCGGTTGGATTACATCAAGGATTATCCTTAAGCCTGTTGATATTATCTACCTTATGAACTATTTTAGAGATTTTAATGATAACAAATATATACTTGGATGTTCTAAATTGTGTGCTAAGTATTTCAGGTGTAATGATGTGCATAATAATTATTTATGAGATTTACAATACGCAACTCAAGTTCAATCAAATGTTGAGATTAAGATGGACCAAGATGGACAACTTGTAAGACTTTATATTATTGTAGGAATAAGTTAGTGGTCCATTAGTATTTATTTGCATGATTTGATTTTCTCACAATCCAATTTTCTATTAATTTTATATTAATCTTGATATAGAAATCTATAAAATTTCTTTATTAAATAAATTTTATAAGCTTCATTGATTACATTATTATCAAATATGGAAAGATATATAATTAGGGAAATTAAATGTAATAACCTTATGTGGTAAAACTTTTATTATTTCTTCATTTTAAATTAAATTGTTTCACATCAATTTATTAATGTTTGATTAATTTTATATAAAATTTATGAGATATTAAATTAATATTCAATATATCCTTAAATATTTAATAAATGTGCATAATTTTTTATTTTATTGAATATAATATTATTTTAATAAAAATATAGATTAATTTTTATTTCATTAGATTTCTTGGATTCTGTAGATATAAATCGATATGTTCTATGACTCATTAGATCTCATTTGAATTTATAATGAATTTTCAAACATTATCTTATTTTAATATAATTTGCTGGGTAACCATTTTTGACTTATTTTGGATGCATATTAAGATTTTTTGACTTTCCCATGTGACTAGCCATTTATAGCCTTTTGAAAATTATATATATATATATAATATAAATGAGTTCTTGATCAAATATAATATTATTAGTTGATAAATTAATATTAGATTAATATTTTTATTCAAATTTGGCTTTACTTATCCTTTTCCTTTAAATACCTCTCTTCCTCTTCATGTAAGGGTTGCTAAAAAAAAAAAAACTCCTGCAATTCTTTCATTCTTCCTTTCTTCTTTACATGTTATATCTTGAGAGGAGAAACTTTCATTTTTATTCCAAGAGCACTTTTTATTTGCGAGATCGAATTCTTGGTTGGAAAGCTTCAACTCACAAAACCGTATAACATCTCTTGGAATTCTTGAGTTTTCTTTCATTCACTAAATCATTACTTGTTGTTCTTTCAGATTTCACCATATATTTCTTTCTTGAAAATATTTATTGTTTAGTAAAATACTAGTTGGGAATATTATATTAAGTTTTTTATATTACATCTTTTAAATCCATAAAGTTAGCAAAGTAAATATTTTTAATTTCTTTAATGTGGCATAGATTTACATTTAAAATCGAATTCTTTTTTTTTTTTAAGAGTTAAAGTTTAAATCAATAAAAAATTATTTTTATTTAAAATATTATTCATATTTTTATCAAAAATAGAAATCTATTTTAAAGTGAGCAAATTTAATATTCCATTTGCAAGTAGTGAGGTGATGAAAATTTTATTACAAGATAATTTGAGCTTGTTTTATTTACATCAAATTGTATTTATTTATTTTTTTTATCTAAGCCATTTGGCTTAGTGAAGTTTAAAATGTAACTAGATTGGATTGTACTTGCCCATATAGAAGAGTACTTAGGTTGTAAAGAACTTTTTTGATTTATAGAAGTGAGGTTTGCAAAGCAAACTTGGGATTAGTGAATTCTAGCTCGAGAGTTGGCTACCGTGGATGTAGGTCGGATTGGAATCCGGGCCTAACCACATACAAATATTATGCCTCTTATTTTCATTTCTTGCATCTATTTTTCTTTATCTTTTTCATAAAAATTGTGTGATTTCTTATTCTTTTTGAAATAGCTTTAAATTTTTTTAATTATCTTCTTTTAATAAAATAATTTGAAAACCCCAATTCACCCCCACTCTTGGGGAGCCATAGTTATCAAACAAAGCCCATATCTTTTTGCTTTAGTAATGGATGTTCTCACTAAACATTTTCAAGAGGATGTACATTGGTGTATGCTTTTTGCTGATGTTATTTTTCTTGTTAATAAGACTAGAGAGAGTTGAAGGTAAATTTGAATTATGGAGGTCAACCTTAGAGTCTAAAGGTTTTCACTCGAGTAGAATTAAAACTGAATATATGGAGTGTAATTTTAGTAGTCATAGACCTAGTGAGGGGATTGTGACTTTGGGCAATTAAGTCATTAATAAGAGTACACATTTTAGATATCTTGGATCTATTGTTCAGAGTGATGGTGAAATAGATGGGGCTATTATCAGTAGAATTCAAGTTGGATGATTAAAGTGGAGGAATGCATCTGACTTTTTGTGTGATAGAAATGTCACCCTCAAACTTAAGGGAAAATACTATAAGATGGTGGTGAGACCTATAATGCTTTATGGTACCAAATGTTGGCCATTAAAAGAGAAGCATAATACAAAGTTAAGTGTTGCAGAGATGAGAATGCTCAGGTGGATAAGTGGCTTTACCCTTAGATATAGGATACGAAATGAGAATTTACATGAAAAGGTTGAAGTAGCGCCTTTGGAAGATAATATTAAAGAGTCTCCTTAGATGCTTTGGTCACATAAAATGGCGGCCTTTCGATGATCCAATTAAGAAAGTAGAGGTATTAGATTTGACTTATGTTAAGAAAGGTAGAGGTAGACCTAAAAAGACTTAGTTAGAAAATATTAGAAATGATCTTTCTTTATTAGATTTAAATAAGAATTTGACTTTTAATAGAACACAATGAAAAAAAAAGGATTCATGTAGCCGACTCCACGTAGTGGGACAAAGGCTTTATGTTGTTGTTGTTTGATTTGTGTTTGGCTATCATTTTGATATAAAGATAATTATGGTTGATTGAAGTTGATTTTTGGTTTTAAAAAATAGAAAATAGAAAGAAAAAAAATACTATTTACTTTTTCTATAGAATTAAAAATGGAAAAATAGTATTTTTTGGTTGACATTATGAATTGTGATCACTTCCGCATTAAATTTAATTTTAGTTTTTAATTTAAAAGTTTTGAAAAAGCTCTTTAAAATATCAGTTCACTCCATGTTGGTTTGCTATTTCATTGTTCAATTGGTTTTATAATCAACTATTGAACTTTTGATTGGTATCAGAGCGTGCTCTCTTGATTTGTGATTTTAATACCTAGAGTTTGACCCAATGGTACACTTTGGTAACCATAACATTATTGAAGGGTATTCAATTACCTGTACAACTTTATTTGATATCATATGTTTTGATTTCTAGAAAATTTATCTATCAATATTTTACAATCCATTGATTATCACATGTGGCATATGATTCAGGTAGGATACTCTGTTCCATATCGTATTATTAATATCATGAAATTGAAATCCTTTTTTTTTTTGAATGAAGTATAGAAGATAGGGATTTAGCTCAATTGAATGCAAAATGCTTGAATTGTTTCTTTTGTGTTTTGAAATTTGAAAACTATATGCGCGTATCTACATGCACTATTTGAAATAAAATTTAGGATAGATTGTGTATTACATATGAAGGCACCAATGAAGTTAAACAACAATGCTTAAACTTGCTATTACATGAATTTTCATTTTAAACGAGACCTAGTTAAATAACATCTTATATATTTGCTAGGTTCACAAAGATAGTACCCTCTTTACATGCCTTAGGTAGAAAACTATCTAACTCCCAAAAAGTGAACAAATTACCGTGTTATTTTCTTGATTCTTTTGATAAAAAAGTCACTCCAATATGTGAGTCTAAAGATCTTAATGTGCACTCTATTGATAATTTATTGGTCTCTCTTATTTCTTACAAGAGAAATGTGAGCTAAAGTCTTTAAGATGTAAGTCACAAGTGTTGAGTCTAGTGAATAGGTTGTTAGACCTAAGTTAATGTCCCAAGGCTACCAAGAGGGGGGGTGAATTGGTAGTTTTAAAACTTAACCCTCTTTTAAATTTTAGTTAAACCGAAATTAAACTTTTAATGAAATTTTTATAGAAAAAGTTTTTCAACCACAAATTTTTTAAAACAAAAGAAAAATGCGAAAAAAGAAAAAGCAGTAAAGTAAACAACACAAGATTTATAGTGGTTCGATCTAAACCAGACCTACATCCACTCCCCAGAGGCACCCTCTGAGTATTACACTAATATCAATAGTGTCTCTCCTTTTGCACCCACAGCAAGGCGGAGAAGCCTTTACAAACACTCTTTTACCACTACCCGGTGCGACAGAGAACCGTCTGTCCTTTTACACAATCCCTAGTGTTGGCAGAGAACCGTCCATCCTTTCACACTCTCCTAGTGTGGGCAGTGAACCCTTCGTCCTTTCACACTCTCCTAGTGTGGGCAGAGAACCCTTCGTCCTTTCATACTCTCCTAGTGTGGGCAGAGAACCCTTCGGCTGTTCACACTCTCCTAGTGTCGGCAGAGAACCGGATCTCCTTGACAGATCTTCTCACTAGAAATCTAGAAGGAAGAAAGAAAAAGACTGATGTAATCTCAAATCACAAGTTGGAAATCTTACCTTTGAATCACCAAGCGAAGCCTTTACGCTCCAGTGATAGAAATCCTTCTTTGAATGCTCTCTCTCACTCTCCCCTTTACTCTTCTTCCAATAGGCACGAAGTTCAATGAGCAAAAAGATTGGGTGGCAGTCAAATTTGAACTATTTATACAAAAGATAAAAAAACTGCCCAAAAACTGCAAGTTTTCAATTCTGTACGCAGTGGATCGTCCCGTACGATCGTGGATCGTCCTGTACGATCGTGGATCGTCCTGGACTATTTTACTTAAATTGTCGGAAAATGAACCTTATGTATATTGGTACGAATTATGTTCGTACACCCTAATCGTCCCATACGAACGAAGTTCGTCCGGTACGAAATGGTTATTTTATAGGTCGGTTTCCCAAAATTCTTCAGGACGTAACCAACTAACGTAAGTCGGTTCAGTTCGTCCTAGGACGAACGGGTTTCGTCCTGGAACGAGTTTAAACAGAGAGTTTCGTCCAGGGACAAAAATTTATTTCGTCCTGTACGATCTCATACAGAGAGTTTTATCTAGGGACAAAAATTTATTTCGTCCTGTACGATCTCATACAGACAGTTTCGTCCAGGTATGAACCTTATTTTTCGTCTGGACGAATAGTGCAAGTGAGAATCCCGAGAAGTTCGTCCCGGGACGAATATTAAATTCGTCCTGGACGATTAGTACTTGGAAAAATTTTCTCCCCGCTTGTTCGATCCATTGCTCTTCTTAGGGGTAATTGACATGATCGTCTCGTACGAACTATGTTCTTCCCGTACGTTCAGTTTACAAAAATTATTCCCCAAGTGTGTATTATGTGATTTTTCACTAAATTACAATCACTCCCTCTCATTTCAAAACTTATGAATATTTGTTGAATTTGATTACAAGTCTTCATATCTTGGAGTTAATTTTCCTGAAATGTTAGTACACACTAAAGCAAAAACAAATCTTCTAAAAAATATTAGGAGATAACAACATATAAAACAATAATATTTGGAATCATGCAAATAGCAAGTTGCAAGAATGTAAAACATGCAAATAACAACTTTCCTAATAATCTCCCCCTTTTTGATGATGGCAAAACAATTATTATTTATATTACTTGAAATTCTAAGAATATCCTAAACTCCCCCTGAAATGATGAACTCATGAAAATAAGGATGCATTTGAAAAAAAAAATTGTTTTTCAAAAATTTTTATACAACACAAAACAAAAACAAAAACAAAAAAAAATAAAAACAATCAAACACACATACAAAAACATACGATAAAACAAATAATAAAAATACACAAGACACAACAAACAATTTCTCCCCCTTTTTGACAACATCAAAAAGTGAAGAAGAAAAGAATGTTAGAAATGTAAGCAGAATTATGAAATTCATTTCATATTTCAAGCTTGAAAGTGATTGAGATAAGATATGTAAATAAAATAAAAAACATTAGAAATATCATAAAATTTCATATAATTTAAGAAGTGATATAACTTAGAGAATAATAAGAATTTGTCAAAGGCATGTGCTTATTTAGACATGAAGATAAAGAAAATTATTGCACTAAGGATGAATAAAAATTTTATATTCCAAATTTCAATTTAAATTATAAATGAACATTAGTTCAATTTGAATTAAGAGATTAAAAGAGTTTGGAAAGAAGTAATTATCACATGTGGCGCATTGCGCATCTTTTTCAATTTTTTTATACCAGCACGTTTTTGTGCATCTTTTTACTTTGGGCTTATTTTGTGCCTCTTTTTGTCATTGCAATTTTTTTTTTGCACATTTCTTTTTGATTTTTGTACATTTGTATAATTTTCAATAGTATTTGAATTCTTTCCAAAATCAATAATCTAAAATTTTCAATTTTTCTAAGTGCATAAATACTAATTGAAAAGAGAAATACAAAATAAGAAAACATCTAAATTGTAATAATAATACCAAGATAATGTAGTCTAAATAAGAGACATGGAATTCAAAATTCTAAGTATATCAAGTTATAAGCATGTCTTAAATTTAGAAAAATCATATTTTCTAATGAAATTATTTTAAATTTACAAGTTAAATAAAGCACATTTAAAATAAAATGAATATCATAAAGTCTAACACACAAAACATTTAACAACAAAAATATTTAAACTTATATTGATATCGAATAAAACTATTACAATTTAAACTCTTTGATATCAATATTATCATAACTAAAACATAGAAAAATAACACACAAAAGGAAATCACTAACACAAGAACAATACTGAAGTACAGAACAAACATAGAGCAAACACTGAACAAACACTGAACAAATCACTTAGATGGATCCTGATATGGAGGAGGAGGTGGTGCTGCACCAAAAAAGCTGAAGTAACTACTTATCGTGAACATGTTGGTATTAATGACATTTATTTGTTCACGCATATATCCCATATCCTGATTGTGTTGAAAATCTTGCTGCTGCAGATGAGTTTCAATTTGATCAAATTTTTGATAAAAAATGAGCCTCTAAATTTTCAAATCTTTGAACCAAATCCTCATAATTTGGTCCAGCAGCATGTGAAGGTCCTGCTTCTTCTTCTGTTTCACTTAGAACTATATGAGTTCTTCAGGGTTCGTCCTTATTGAAGATAGCTCTAAAGGATGCATCGTTGTAGTAGAGTGGTTCTTCAAAGTCTTGTTCAGAATGAATTAAATCATACTTCTTCTCCAAAATATAAGCAATCAAATGTCCTAAAGCTATGTTCTTCTTCATTTTATGATCAACATGACCAATTTCAAAGAGATCATAAATATAGTCAATTAGGAGTTGGGCCTCATCTATAGGTTGTCTAGTCATAATCAAGGAGGTAACAGTAGAAAGAAGAGGAGTGATGATGATTCTATCACCAGCTTTAGGTATAATGGAAGTTCTTAACACATGCTGGATGATACGGGCATCACGCACTAAGGTTGAAACTTTAGGCAAATGATCCTTAATTCTCCTATCTCTAATCACACGATTAACTTCTGTCCAATCAAAACTTGAGTTGGTTAAAGTGTGTGCTCTTAAGCCTTCAGTCCTTAATTTTAGAAAAATACCAAAGTCATCCTTGGTGATTTCAACTTTCTTTTTGAAAATAAAAGAACTGATGACAGAATGGTCAGAGTTGAATGACATGTTGGTCAAGAAGTAGTGAAAGGTTTCTTTATTGTATAAATGGACTAGAGTGAGGATTAAACTAAATTGGGTAGAGGCAAACAAGTGCATTACCTTAAATGTTAGTTGATCCTGTAGGAGAACTCTAGATGGGGTAATTTTTGTAGAGGCAAACCTAGGAAAAGATTCTTCATTGACTTTAAACAGGAAGTTTTCGGATGTATTCCTAGGAGGACCCTTAGCCAAAGTCTTTTGGCGCTTGCTAGAACTTGCCATTAAAGGAATTGAAAAGATGAAAGCTTTGAAAGAGATGTGTGAGAGTGACTGTTCAGTAAAAATTGCCGTTAATTTTAAAGAAGAACGACTGTTCGTACCAGACGAAATTTTCGTTCGTCCCGTACGAATTAAATTCGTCCCGTATGAAAATATTTTGTATGGATGAATTAATGAGTTTAAAAAATAATGACTTTTCATAAACACACAATTTTCTAAGCGTCATTTCGTACAGACTTTTGACCAAGACGATCGTACAGACGAACACGTGTTCGTACAGACGATCTAAATTTAATTCGTTTTAATGGCAGTTGAAAACCGTCCCCCGCTATGAACCGACATCTGTTCGTCTGGACGAACCAAAGGTTCGTACGGACGAAGTTTATAATTAAAACTGTCTTATCCGTTCAACTGCTGCAATCAATCGTCCCGACGTTTGAGAAAAAATATTTCGTCCCGGACGATCGTGAGGATCGTACAGACGAACTACATTAAAAACTGCTCTTAAGACGGTTTGAAATCACACAGATTGACATTTTACACACATCGTCCCATATGAAAAAATTTCGTCCCGGACGATTAACACAAAATTTTTGAATGTTTGTATTTTTATCAAAGAAAACCAAAATAAACACACAAAACATAATAAACAACGACAAATGTACAGACTCTAAATAAAAATCACTCAAAAAACAAACAAAAATCACAAAAATAAAATCATAAAAACATAAACTATGAAAACAAAACATCAATGTTGCAAAAACATTTTTATTTAAGCATTTAAATCAATTACACCAAGCCTTGTTCTTAATGTACTGAATGTATCAAAGGCTAAAGGTTTTGTAAAAATGTCTGCAAGTTGATTTTCAGATGAAACATGTGTAAGTTCAATTTCTCCCTTGGATACATGATCCCTTATGAAATGATGCCTTATATCAATGTGTTAGGTTCTTGAATGTTGAATAGGATTTTTGGAAATACAAATAGCACTATTATTATCACAATAAATTGGAATAGTGCCTATAGTTAATATTAAATCAATCAACTATTGTTTTAACCAAAGTACTTGTGCCACACAACTTCCTAATGCAATGTATTCTGCTTCTACAATAGATAGGGCCACTGAATTTTGTTTTATACTAGACCATGAAACTAATGAATTTCCAATAAATTGACATGTTCCAGAAGTGCTTTTCCTATCCACCCTACTGCCTGCAAAGTCAAAATCTGAATAACCAATAATTTCAAATGAAGAGCTAAACTTAAGATACCAAATTCTTAAGTTCTGAGTTCCTAATAAATATCTTAAAATCCTTTTTACTGCTGTCAAATGTGATTCTTTTGAATCTGATTGAAATCTAGCATATAAGCAAATACTGAACATAATATCTGGTGGGCTAGCAGTCAAGTAAAGTAAAGATCCAATTATCCCTCTAAATTTCTTTTGATTAATAAATTTTCCCTTAAGGTCCTTATCCAAATGAACTGAGGAACTCATTGGTGTACTAACAGGTTTAACATTGTCTATTTCAAATTTTTTGAGGATGTCCTTAACATATTTAGTTTGACTAAGAAATATACCTTCATCAAGTTGCTTAATGCTAAAACCTAGAAAGTAATTTAAATCTCTCATTAGACTCATCTCAAATTCACTACTCATTATTTCAGAAAAATCATCACAAAGATTTTTTTTTGAAGATCCAAAAATGATATCACCCACATAAATTTAAACAATGAGTATATCATTTCCAAATTTCTTTTAAAAAAGAGTTGTATTCACACTTCCTTTTTCAAAAGATCTTTCAAGTAGGAAGGTGCTCAACCTCTCATACTAAGTCCTAGGTACCTGTTTCAATCCATATAATGCCTTTTTTAACTTGAAAATATGATTTGGGTATTTAGAATTTTTAAAACCTGAAGATTGTTCTACAAAAACATCTTCTTCAATTACCTCATTTAAAAAGGCACTTTTCACATCCATTTGAAATAATTTAAATCCTTTAAACAGGCAAAGGCTAGTAAAACCCTAATTGCTTCAAGTCTAGCTACAGGGGCAAAAGTCTTCTCAAAATCAATTCATTCAATTTGATTATACCCCTTAGCAACTAATCTAGCCTTATTTCTAATGACTACTCCTGAGTCATTCATTTTATTTTTGAACACCCACTTAGTTCCAACAACACTTTGATCTTTTGGCCTTAAAGTTAATTCCCAAACTTTATTTCTTACAAATTGATTCAACTCTTCTTGCATGGCCAATATCCAAAATTCATCAGAAAGTGCTTGATCAACATTAGTGGGTTCTATAGTTGAAATAAAGGCTGAATGATTGACTTCCTTATTTAATCCACGCCTATTTCTAACACCCTCACTAGGTTCACTTATAATCAATTCCCTTGGATGGTTTTTAGAAAATCTCAATTCTCTAGGCAAAGGGTTTTCTATTTCCAAATTCTCTTCCACATTTTCTTCCAAATTTATTCTATCAATTTTTTGAGAGTTATCCTCAATCTCATCTTCAACAACATTTGGCTCTTCTAAATTTCTAGATTCATCAAATACAATATGTGTGGTTTCTTCAATGACCAAAGTTCTTTTGTTGAATACCCTATAAGATTTTCCAACACTTGAATATCCAACAAAAATTCCTTCATTTGATTTCGGATCAAATTTTTCTAAGGCAGATTTTTCATTATTATGAATGAACACCTTGCAACCAAAAACATGCAAATGAGACAAATAAGGTGTTCTACCTTTTAGCAACTCATAGGGTGTTTTATTTAAATTCGATCTCACATTCACCCTATTCAGAATATAATATGCAGTGCTAACCACCTCAGCCCAAAAATATCTAGGAAGTGAGTATTCTGCCAATATTGCTCGAGCGGCTTCTATTAATGTTCTATTTTTTCTTTCGACTACCCCATTTTATTGAGGGATTCTAGGTGCAGAAAAATTGTGATCAATTTCTTTCTCTTCATAAAAATTTTCAAACCTTTCAATTTCAAATTCTCCTCCATGATCATTTTGTATAGAAATTATTTCACACCCTAATTTCCTTTGAATCCAAGTCAAAAAATTTTTAAATTCCTCAAATGATTCACTCTTATGAAATAGAAATCTAACCCAAGTGAATATTGAATAATCATCCACTATAACAAATCCGTATACCTTCCTTCTTAGACTTACAGTTCCTACTGGTCCAAAAAGATCCATGTGTAAAATTTCCAATGGTTTACTAGTCCTAAGATCCTTATTGGACTGAAAGAGGAATTCACTTATTTTCCTAATTGACATGCATCACAAAGGTGATCCTTAGTAAAGTCTAGTTTTGGTATACCTCTCACTAAGTTCTTTTGGGTAATTCTCCTATGGTTTTTCATACTAGAATGACAAAGTCTCCTATGCCAAAGCCATGATTTATCAGAAACAGTTTTCAAACAAAAAGTAATAGGAGATTGAATACAATTTAAATCTAGCATATAAACATTATTTACCCTTTTTCCATTTAAAATATCTTTCTCATTTAGGCTTAATATGCAGCTATTAGGTAAAAAGTTTACACTATAGCCCTTATCACATAGCTGACTTATACTTAACAAATTATGCTTTAAGCCTTCAACCAATAGCACATTGTCTATAAATTTTTTTTTTCAAATTTCCAATCATACCTGATCCAACCACTTTCTTTGTGGTATGATCTCCATGTGTAACCTTGCCTCCACTCCTGGCTTCCAGCGTTATGAATTGAGCAGTATCTCCAATCATATGCTTTGAACATCCACTGTCCAGGTACCATATACTCCCACGAGGTCTTATGTGAGAGCAACCCTCTTCTTGATCTGTTTGATCTATGCTATATTCCATCAAGCAAAGATTGGTGACTTCTTCTTCCTTTTCAGTCTCTGATGAATCTGAAGCTGAGACCGCCCAAAAAACTCTTTGAAACTTCTTCTTGCCCTTCTTTACAATTGGTTTCTCCTCTACCTTCTCCTTGCTAGGAGTGGCTTTGAGTTTTGGGCAATCAGTCTTGATATGACCTGGTTTCCTGCATTCATAACAAATCACTTCATTAGAAACCTTGTCATTTCTGTTGAATTTACCTCTATTTCATTGCTGGCGTCTCTTCTGCTTCCTTTTCAGAAAGCTTCTGAATTGTCTAGTCATCAAAGTAATATCGTCTTCATCCTCATGTTCTGAGTGTTCACTCTCAGACTCTTCCACTTTTAGTGCTATTTTCTTCTCCTTTCGTGGTTCACCTACATCAATCTTTCTTTGACTAACCCCTTGCTCGTAAGCAATAAGTGAACTAAGAAGATTGTCAATAGAATAAATGTTTAGATCTTTAGACTCTGTAATTGTAGTAATTTTAGCATCATAAGCAGTAGGTAAACAACGAAGAATCTTATTAACAATTTCAGCATTAGTTAATTTCCTATAAAGTGCATGCAACGAAGTGACAATTTGTGTGAATCTTGTGTATATGTCAGAAATAGATTCATTTGGTTTCATGCGAAACAATTCATAATCATGTAACAAGATATTAAATATTGATTGCTTAACCTCATTAGTCCCTTCATAAGTTATACAAAGTCTATCCCATATGTCATTTCCACTTTTGCAAGTGGAAACCCGCATATAGTCTTCAAATTTTAAAGCACAAAAGAAGCTATTTAAACATTTAGCATTTAGTTGAGCTAAGTCACGTTCTTCTATAGTCCAATCTGCAAAAGGTGTTTCTATCCTAACTCCATCAACTAATCTAGTTGGTTTGTATAACCTTCCTGGACTAGGACCCACATACGATAATCAAGTGACTGTAAGAAAGTAGACATGCGTGTTTTCCAATCAAAAGGTATATTGTCAAACAGTGGAGGTCTAGTAATAGAGTAACCCTTAGGTGTATTTTGGTTTCCAAATGTAGCCATCTACGTTAATCAAAAGTAGTTTAAACTTATGATTTTGAAACAGAGCTATGATACCACTTGTTGAGTCTAGTGAATAGGTTGTTAGACCTAAGTTAATATCCCAAGGCTACCAAGAGGGGGGGTGAATTGGTAGTTTTAAAACTTAACCCTCTTTTAAATTTTAGTTAAACCGAAATTGAACTTTTAATAAAGTTTTTATAGAAAAGTTTTTCAACCACGAATTTTTTAAAACAAAAAAAAAATGCAGAAAATAAAAAACAGTAAAGTAAACGACACAAGATTTATAGTGGTTTGGTCTAAACCAGACCTACATCCACTCCCCAGAGGCATCCTCTGAGTATTGCACTAATACCAATAGTGTCTCTCCTTTTGCACCCACAGCAAGACGGAGAAGCCTTTACAAACACTCTTTTCACCACTACCCGGTGCGGCAGAGAACCGTTGTCCTTTTACATAATCCCCAGTTTTGACAGAGAACTGTCTGTCCTTTTATACAATCCCCAGTGTTGGTAGAGAACCGTCTGTCCTTTCACACTCTCCTAGTGTGGGCAGAGAACCCTTCGTCCTTTCACACTCTCCTAGTGTGGGTAGAGAACCCTTCATCCTTTCACACTCTCCTAGTGTGGGCAGAGAACCCTTCGGCTGTTCACACTCTCCTAGTGTCTGCAGAGAACCGGATCTCCTTGATAGATCTTCACACTAGAAATCTAGAAGGAAGAAAGAAAAAGAGTGATGTAATCTCAAATTACAAGTTGGAAATCTTACATTTGAATCACCAAGCGAGACCTTTACGCTCCAGTGGTAGAAATCCTTCTTTGAATGCTCTCTCTCACTCTCTCCTTTACTCTTCTTCCAATAGGCACAAAGTTCAATGAGCAAAAAGATTGGGTGACAGTCAAATTTGAACTATTTATACAAATGACAAGAAAAACTGCTCAAAAATTGCAAGTTTTCAATTCTGTACGCAGTGGATCATCCCGTACGATCGTGGATCGTCGCATATGATCGTTGATCGTCCTGGACGATTTTACTTAAATTGTCGGAAAACGAACCTTATGTATATTGGTATGAATTATGTTCGTATACCCTAATCGTCCCGTACGAACGAAGTTCGTTTGGTACAAAACGGTTATTTCATAGGTTGGTTTCCCAAAATTCTTCTGAACGTACCAACTGACGTAAGTCGGTTCAGTTCGTCCTGGGATGAACGGGTTTCGTCCTGGGATGAGTTTAAACAGAGAGTTTCGTCTAGGGATGAAAATTTATTTTGTCTTGTACGATCTCATACAGAGAGTTTCATCCAGGGACGAAAATTTATTTCATCATGTACGATCTCATACGGAGAGTTTTGTCCAGGTACGAACCTTATTTTTCGTCTGGACAAATAGTGCAAGTGAGAATCCAGAGAAGTTCGTCCCGGGACGAATATTAAATTCGTCCTGGACGATTAGTACTTAGAAAAATTTCTCCCCGCTTGTTCGATCCATTGCTCTTCTTAGGGGTAATTGACATGATCATCCCGTACGAACTATGTTCGTCCCGTACGATCAGTTTACAAAAATTGTTCCCCAAGTGTGTATTATGTGATTTTTCACTAAATTACAATCACTCCCTCTCATTTCAAAACTTATGAATATTTGTTGAATTTGATTACAAGTCTTCATATCTTGGAGTTGATTTTTCCTGAAATGTTAGTATACACTAGAGGAAAAACAAATCTTCCAAAAAATGTTAGGAGATAACAACATATAAAACAATAATATTTGGAATCATCAAAATTATATAAGTTGCAAGAATGTAAAACATGCAAATAGCAACTTTCCTAACAACAAAAAGAAAGAAAGAACCATGACACTGAAAGTATATCAAACCAAGAAAAGTGATTTAGGAGCTGATGGGCGCGAGGATATAACATTGATGACCCACCAATTCAAGTGCTTCCTAAAATAGAAATAGAAGTGCTACCACAATTTAATAAGTTTTCATCTAAAACTATTTATTTTGATGGTAGGAAATCTAAACATTTAAAAACAAAATTCCCCAACCTTAAGAGTCATCCTACTGAGAAAAAGTGTAAAGAAAAAATCAATTCTAAAAAGGGCAAGCAAAAGATGCAAAAAAGTATTCTGGGCGAACTTAGGTTGAAACTCTTTAGAATTGTGACTAGAACCAGAAGAGGAGATAACCAACCTTTGTTGAATGACAAATGATTGCATTGAAAACTCTGACCAAGATGAGGTATGCGAGCTTTTTTATGATGATTTTTTTTTTAAATTATTGAACAAATGCATGATTCATATAAAAAATTGAAAAAGCACCCTATACTTTTGAAAAAAGGATTTTTCGAACATAATGGAAAAGCATGATATTTTAACCAATGATCATTTAATTTTCAAAACTAAAAACTTTGCATTAGTTAAAGATCACAATTCATTAATGTATGAGTTTGATTCACTAAACAAGAAATGTATTGAATTAGTAAAGTTACACTAATTCTTGAAAAAGGAGCTTATTGAGTTAGAAAAGAGATTTAAGGAATTAGAAGAGCTTGCATTAAAATGGATAGCAATGAGCTTAAAGCAGTAGTTCAACTAGGCATTAAAAAAGCACAAATTAAAATTTAATAAGAAATAAGTGCACTTCAGAAGAATACACACGGACCAATGCATACACTAAAGTTACAGCTTAGGGCACCACATGCTTCATACATCCCTAGGAAGAGGTCTTATCCACCATTTAGATTAGTAAATTCATTTTCAGGGGTTATATGCTATTTTTGTGACATACTAGGACACATATGCACTTGCACTTGACACCTTAGAACACACTTAATATGTAGGCCCAAAGCATTATCATTACATCATCGCATTGATGCAATCAAGCATAAGGTGGGATCCAAACCCACTTGGGTTCCAAAAACTAACCCTTGATTAAGTTTATAGGTCTCATAAGAGGTCCATGAGGGCAGATAATACTTGGATAATGGATGCATCACATAATTGGAGATCTAAAATATCTTATCCTACTAGAGACCATGAATGAAGGAAGAGCTACATCGAGAGATTACACTATAAGAAAGATAATATGTACATGTATTACTCCTAATGTTGATAAACTTTTTATATTAAAATAATTTTTATGTAAAAGGATAAAAACAATCCATTAAGCATTAATTTACTTTGTGAAAAAAGAATTTTTCTACAAAATGTTCACTGAGAAGAAAAAAAAATTGTGTTGAATAAAAATTAATAATTTTATTTGAATAGCATTGGTGAATCAAGTGCCGTTGAGAATAATTCTTGATGAGTGATGGTTATTTAATGTGAAATTTTTGCATGCTTACTTGAGGATAATTATGTATATCATCTTGTTAAAGTTAGTTAGAAGCACTCTTAAGATAGAAATTTTCATGGGTTAGATTTTTAGCACATAAAAGTGAGTCATTTGATGAATTTCTACCCTTCTCTATTTGAATTCATAGGAAGTTAGAATGTTTAATTTCTATAATTTATAGTGATCATGGTGGAGAATTTGAAAAAAAAAAAAAAAAATTTATGTAAAGAATCCAGAGTAGGTCATAATTTTCCTACCCCTAAGACCCACAATAAAATAACTTAGCTAAAAGGAAGAATTGAACTCTGGTAGAGGCAGCTAGGTAAATATTGAGAGAGTATAACCTTCCAATATTTTTTTGGATAGAGGCAATGAATACTGCTTGCTATGTGCCGAACCGAGTGAACATTAGGTCTAAGCTGAATAAGGCGCCCTATAAACTACTTAAGGGTACGACACCAAACTTATAACATCTGCATGTTTTTTTTTTGTAAGTATTTGGTGCTTATGAATGATAAATTTCATTTAGGAAAGTTTGATTCTAAAGCAAATGAAGGTGTTTTCTTAGGTTATTAGGTTATTCCTCAATAGTTAAAGTCTAAAGGGTCTTCAATAAAAGAACCTTAGTTATAGAGGAATCAACCAATGCGGTCTTTGATGAGTCAGATAGATATGTTGAGACTAGATAGATAATGATGATGAGGGTGAGATTACCCATAGAGTAGGAAGTATTGACATAGAAAATAGAGAATAACCTTAGCATCCTTTACCTAGAAAATGGAGATACTCTTCTAGTCACCCTAGAGAGCTCATGTTAGGAGATCTATTTATAGGGGTTAGAACCAAGAAAGGCCTTAAGAAAGATGCCCTAAATGATGAATTCTGGATCTTATCCTTGTAATAGAAGATGAATCAATTTGTTAGAAATGATATATGAGGATATATGAGAGTTAATTAGTAAACCTAAGGATCAAAGTGTAGTTGACACCAATTGTGTTTTTCAGAAGAAGTTGAATGACTCTGGGTCGATTATTTAACTCTGGATCTTGTCCTAAATGATGAATTTTGGATCTTGTCCTTATAATAGAAGATGAATCAATTTGTTAGAAATGATATATGAGAATATATGAGAGTTAATTAGTAAACCTAAGGATCAAAGTGTAGTGACACCTATTGAGTTTTTCAGAAGAAGTTGAATGACTATGGGTCAATGATTAGAAATAGAACAAAGTTAATATCTAAGAGATATAATTATATAGAGGGTATTGATTTTGAGGAGACTTTTGTCCCAATAGATAGGTTAAATGACATAAGAGTTTTGCTATCATTTATATGTTTTAGAGGCTTCAAGTTGTATAAATGGATGTCAATAGTATATTTTTAAATAGTATTATAAAAGAGGATGTGTATGTGGAATAACCCCCTGGCTTTGAGAACTCTTCATTTTCACTTCATGATTACAAACTTAAGAATACATTATTTGGGTTGAAACAAGCACCTAGGGCATAGTGTATAGGCTCAACAATCAACTTTTGAAATAATCATTTGTTAAAGGTAGTGTAAACAACATCTTATTTCTTAGGAAAGTTGAAGATGATATACTCTTAATCCAAATTTGTGTTGATGATATACTATTTAGATCAATAAATAAAAAATTATGTGATGAGTTTCTACCACTATGTGTAAGGAGCTTAAAATGAGCATGCTGGGCGAGGTAATACATTTTCTTAATTTTAGTAAACAATAATGAGGAAAGGGTACATTTCTCTGTCAGATAGAATACATCAAATAACTCTTAAAGAAATTTTATATGGAAGGTTCTAAAAACATAAAAAATATATAAATATACTAATGAGTTCAATAATCGAGCTATAAAAGCATATAGATGGAAAATCAATTGATTAAAAAAAATATAGAGGGATTACAAGATCAATACTTTACTTTAATGTTGAAGTATAATTTATAGCTATAGAAAGTTATGTTACCCAAGTCTTATAAATGAAGCAATAAATCCTTGATTTTGGCTTACTCATAGGCACAATCCCTATTATGTGTGATAATACTAGTGTAATTTATATATCTAAAAATCGAATCCAATATTCACACTCTAAACACATAGATATTAGG
Source organism: Dendrobium nobile (assembly GCA_022539455.1). NCBI lineage: Eukaryota > Viridiplantae > Streptophyta > Magnoliopsida > Asparagales > Orchidaceae > Dendrobium > Dendrobium nobile. The sequence continues at coordinate 34,518,224 of CM039719.1, forward strand.
TATCATGTAGCTAAGGGCGATGTAAGAAGTGTATTTGTTGATACATAAAATCAATTGACAAATATCTTTATCAAATCCCTTCGTTATGACACATTAACCACACTTAGGACTAGACTATGTATTATTGACATTCATGCTTAGGAAACTTGTGGTAGTGGCATGTTAAGATGAGATTATTTTTTGTTGTTTTTTTAATGTAATATGTTTATTTTTTTGTAGTGTGCTTGCATTTTTTGTTGTTGTTTTTTTTTGGGTATGTATTATTATTTAGTTTGTAGTTATCTTTTTTGGTGATGTCAAAAGAGGGAGTAAGGAGTTTGTTGGTTGTACTAGTTTGTTTTCATTAGTGTAGTTTGTGTCACTTATTTTTTAGTGCTTGTTGTAATTTTATTTTGCTTTTAGTTTATCTTATTTGTTCATTAAAAAAAAAGTTTCTCCCTATGTTTGAAGGAATCACTTACTAAGGGGGAGAGTAGGGCTGCAAACAAATCAAGCCGAGCCGAGTATGTGAGTGTTCATGTTTGTGTTCATTTATTATTAGCTTGTTCAAGTTCGATTTATGTTTGATCTGAGCTTTATTGTTTATGTTTATGTTTGGTTCATTTAAATTAATGGTATTCATATTTAGTTCATGTTTGGTTCATGTTCGATTCATTTAGTGTTTATCGAGCTTTAAACAAACAAGCCATAACGAGCTTTATTCGTGAACATATTTAGTGAATTTTTTTAAACTATTAAATAAGCATGTTCATGAACAAATCTAACGAGTATTCTTGAGCTATCAAATGAGCAAGATCTAACGATGTAATATAATAAATTAACAATTATATGAAAATTAAAATTACAACATATATTATAATATTTAATTACTTTAAAATTTATTAATTAAAATAATTTTATCATTATATTATAATAAATTAAAATATTTCTATTATGTATATTTATCAATTTTATAATTAAATATTAATCGAGTATTTATTGAGCTCATTCACAAGTTCTGAATTGAACATGAATCGAGCTTCTTATCGAGCTTAATGTCGAGCATGTTCATGAGTTTCAAATGAAACTGAACACATTAGTGTTCAATCTTATTTATTTAAGAATCGAGTATTAAAAATGATGTTCAAGTTTGTTTGTTTAGTTAGTTAAATGATCACAATCGAGCTTTAATCGAACCGAGCAATGAGTAGCTCATCAAACGTTTGCTTCGCTGCAGCCTTAGGAGAGAGCTAAGAAGGAAATTAAAATTAACTTGAAATTTCAAAGAACAACAATTTCCATCATAAAAAAAAAGGAAATGATTGCGACATTCTGGGAGCCTAACATTAGATTTTAATGATTACAAATATTATTTAATGATTATTTGTTTCTCTTGCTTTATATACTACATATTTTTTTGTGTGCATTACAAATATTTTAGGTTCAACATGCACAAAGCATCATCAGAGAATCAAAGATCAGGAAGGGTTGTATAGGTCATACTTGTTTGAAAGAGTCTAATTTTATTTTTCTTAAGTTAATGTGTGCATGTTAATTAAATAATCGTGCACACACTTACAAGGGGGAGTGAAAAATAAACCTTTTAATTTTTCTTTTAATCACACTATGTAATCTAGATTGTATTATATGATCTGTTCCAACAAAAAATCATTAAATTATTTAATTGAAATGAAATTTTTAATTTTGAGTTATAGCTAATCGTATATTATGAATATCACATCGTACATGATGGTTAGCTATTATAGAAATACCAACATTGAATCCAACTTACTTAAAATACACAAACTTAAAATTTGAAAATGTAACTATTCATACTACACAAACATTCATATGGTATGATCTTTTATAATATGGTCTAATTTAAGTTTAGTAATTAAGGAATTAAATCATAATTGAAGTAATTACAAATCGTACTGGATGATCATGTATCGTACAGTACGAATCATCCAAACACTCTTTGGACGAATCTTTGTTTGTCTTGTATGATATGATATTTGATTTGAACTAATCATACAATACGATTTTGAATTGTATGTATAATCTATGATGATGTTGAACTAATCATACTAGAAAATACAAAATTTTTACTGTATGAATAGAATCGACAAAATTGAATTATTAGGGATTTTGGAATCCCACAACTTAAACTCCCTTAATAACCTAAGGAGTCTTTTGAAAGTTAGAGGAGTGTTTCTTCTTGAGAGAGTTTGAAGAACGGGCATTGAACAAAGAGAGATAAACTATGAGGTTGTGTGAGAGGGAGATGATCCTTGTGGGTTTCAAGGGAGTGTGAGAGTGGTTTTCACACGGTTACTCTGGCCAACTTTCACCAAAGTTCTTTCGTGTGTTAGTGTTTATCTTGAGGGAAGCTCTATGAAGAATCTTTTAGTGTCAAAGTCGCTATTACTCTGCCTCATCGGGAAGGTGAATGAGATTTCGTCTCTCCACCATACTGGGAAGGTGAAAGGGATTTTGGCTCTTCACCACACCATGAAGGTGAAAGGGATTTCGACTCTCTGTCGCATCAGAAAGGTAAAAGCGATTTTAGCTCTCCGCCACATCGAGGAGGTGAAACAGATTTTTGCTCTCTGCCTCACCGAGGAGGTGAAGGGAATTTGGTACTCTGCCGCACCAAGGACCTGAAAGGAATTTCATCTACTTCATCGCACTGTATTGGCAAAAGTGATTTTATAAGTACTTCTCCACTTAGCTAATGGAGTTGAAGGAGAGTTACTATTATTTAGTGCAATACATGAAGAGGACTTTAGGAGAGTGGATGTAGGTTAAGTTGATCAAACCACTATAAAATATTAGTTTGCATTCTTTTATTTTTTTTCAATTACTTTCTACAATTTTTGCTTTCATGCATAACTTAGTTTCTATAATTTGGTTTATCTTTGACTATCATTACGATATAAATATAAGTATGGTTGATTAAAGTTATTTTTTTGTTTTAACAAGTTTAAAAATAAAAAGAAAAAAATTATTATTTGTATTTTCTAGTGAAACAAAAACATAAAAATTAGTATTTACTTTTTGGTTAACATTGTGAATTCTAAATGCTTCCATATTGAATTTAATTTCTATTTTTAATTCAAAAGTTTTAAAAAAGTTTTTAAGAACACTAATTCCCCCACCTCTTAGTGTCTCATTCCATAGTTCAATTGATTTCACAACTAACTATTGAACTATCACCGATGGTGTTGGAGACTGAGGTTGGTGGTCATCGGTAGTGGCCATACAAAATTTCTATAGAGTTCTTTAGATCTCTTAGCTCCTAAATAACCTTTTAAGATAGATAATGATGACCTAAATAGGCTTTTTGGGAGGGACATGTAGATAAATTTGGCAATAATTTAGTGCACTCGATCATATAATTTATATATCACCTCTTATTGATATATAGTTTATAAAAAAATTTAAATTCCTTAATGATGTTTGAATATAATAATCTTTGGCTTGTTAGATTAATTTCATTGAGTCGCTTGTTTTTGTGGGCTCCAAAAATTCGGCCCTGGCCTTTCTTAGTTGCTCTTTTGTTCGGGGGAATTTTAACGAATTAAGTTCCAAGGTAAATTTTGGGAAGGCAGATGGGCTTGTAGATAAGACACTACACAGAGTTTTCTCCCTCATTTTACGAGGACTTTATAATCTGAGTTCTAATTTCCTAAAGGCGCAAGCCCCCTATAATTAATTACCCCTCCCGATCATGAGAGAGAACTTTTGATTAAGGCTAGTCATCAATCAAATATATAGAGCTATGCAGCATCTGACATATAGTAGCAGCATTAGCATGGGTATTTGAAGGGTGTCTGAAGATTGGATATTTAAAATTTAAAATTTCATCATATTTTACTTAAACCGGATGGTGGGGGAGTGGTAATGAGCACGATCAAGGTCCCATGGTTCCGTCGTCTTGGGCCATCGTGATCCCTAATCTACTTAGCTAGAGGAGGTAGTCGACCCAACCTGATAGAAGGATCCTTGTTAGCATCCATAGATTGCTTCATCCAAGGGTACCTTGTAGACATAGGGGAAGGATTTATTTAAGCGGATAAATTTGAATCCACCATAGCTAATAGAGGGCTTTGTGTCATATCGATTAATCCTATTGATTCATATCTTAAGGATTTGATACCACTAAGGAAGATATTTTCTCTTGTCATAACCAATATTTTGTGGTGCCATTTGACGACAAAATCACTCAGTTCAGAGGGCCCCAGGTCATAATTGTTTATCTTGCGGTGCTATTTGTTGGTAAAACTGCCAGTTAGAAGACACGTATAATGTCCTTACTAGAAGGAGATCATTTGATAATGGATCCTAGGAATATTTTTGACTAGGAATTAGCTCTATGTGAACTGAAGTAAGCTTCAAATTGTCCACCCTGGTAAACTTTTGTGAAGAGTGGATGGATTTTGCTTTGATTGTTTTATGGTTAGATTTCAATTTTAAATATGTGAGTTTTGGAAATTTCTTTAGGATTTTGGATTTTTGGGCATTTGAAAAATATTTACAAACCCCTTTGGTTGAGATAAATATTCAATACGACCATCATCGGTGTGACTTTATAGTCACTTATATTTTTATAGGAATTTAAATTAAATTGATGTTTGAAAGTATTTGAAAATTATTTGTGAACACCTCTGGTTGAGATAAACATTCAACACTACCATCATCAGGGTGTTTGGGATTATTCTCATTTGTAAATTGAACCTTATTGACTCTGTCTACTTGTCGACAAAGGATGGGGTTTCATAGGCTTTATATTTTTGTTATTTTTTTTTTTGTTAAAGGTCTTGAAGGCCTTATTTGAACATATAAAATAAATATTTCAGTTAATACCTTGATTGTATATCTATTTGATAGTTTGAGCCATGTCGACTACTATCTACCCACATAGAAGGATTGGGGTCGATTTACGTTCATTTATGGACCCACGCAACATCCCTAGACATCACATGTATACCAATAACACACTCATCAGGGGCCCATGTGAGTCTTGTGATTGTATTTATCCCTTTTTTCCACCTATGTGCATAAAAAATATGGTGCATATACAGGGGACATTTGAAGATGTTTGTGTGCAATATGAAGGGATGTATGACTACATAAGTGACTATTCTTATTGAATGCACGGGGGTATATTTTAGGCTTTGTTAATGCCTTCTATATGCTTGTATGAAGGTTGTAGATCCGGTGATGTAGTGTTTCGCCTCAGCAACCCGTGGTTCTTACTATTGATCCCCTATATTTGCTTACAGGTGGATCATAGTGTTACTACATGATTCCCATGAGATACATCATTATTCTGATGTAAACTCCCTTTTCTCATTCACTGGGAAGTCTTTCTTAAAATCAGTGAATGCTGCCTTGAAAAGAACTCCTTTCAACATCTACATTATAGTAGACCAACGATATGTACCATTTGTATCTAAATAGTTTGCCTTTAAAATGAATAGAGGTATTCAGGCGCACTTATCATTTCTAATGTTCATGGATATTAAAACTATTTTATTACCAAGTATATGACCAAGAATAAATTTTGAAATACCAGGAAGTTTAGTTTGAATTTTCTCAAACATCTCTTCCATTCTTCCAAAAAGAAGGGTGCCCTCCTCATAAAAGGGTTGTCTTCGAAGAGTCAACTAATACTCTTATTTGTCATATGCTCTTGTATAATTTTGTGTCCACATAGGTCTTCCATAATGTACCCACTGTTATTATCCACAAATATAATATCAATTGTCATTACTTGTAAACAGATCAACGCTCTTGTTCATCTGCTCATTATTATTGACTGCATAACTTTGCATCATCATTTAAATCTTTCCTTTAATGATGTATCAACAGGCCTCCTCCGTACATTTAGTTGTCTTCGTACATGATGTACTCGCAGCATCTCAGTCATCGCTGTTGTAGGTGTTATATGTACTTGTGTCCACAGGGTTCGTTGTACTTATGATATACCCACTATTATTATCCACAAGTGCGTTGTATCATCCGTCCTTGCTCATAAGGAATGATTATGTTCACTATAATCTCCTGGATGTACTTATAAAAGATCAATTGTACTTGCATCATGTCCACCTTCATCATTCACAGGTGGTCTTAGTGTACTTATTTGTAGTGGCAAGTTGTATGTAGACTGTTGACATTGACCGTGAGGTACTATCGTATTCAATATTTATCATCTTTCTATAAACTATTGTATACTTGATGGGTCTTCTACTATTTCTTGCAAGTGTCATTGTTTCAATATATAAGCTGACTATTATTTGCATTGAGTTCTTCATCGATGCAAGTAGGAGACACCCATATATTTTATAATCGACTGATATTGCTTGAAAGTACAACATATTTAACGGTAATGGAAACTGTTATAGGAGTCACTTACATTTGGATCATGTCCACCTTCATCAATCTCAGTGGTCGTTGTACTTGTTCGCAGTGACAGGTCTTCTACTATCGATTGCCAATATTGTCATCTCAATCTACATGCAATATTGCTTGTGTCTCAAGTTCTTCATTGTTGCATATAGAATTCATTTATACTTTTTAGATTAGATTGATATTATTTGGACTTGATTTAATATCGTTATTTATATGCATTGAAAGCATTATTGCATTCATATCTTCGCCTTCATTAATGCAGGTGGGAGATACTCGTGTATTCTGTAATTGATTGCTATTACTTCCAGGTACAATGCTTTTGACCTCATAGGGACTGTTGTGGAAGTTCATTGCATTTATCGGTATTATTCATTATGTACATTATCTTATGTATTCATGGGTTTCGATGGTCAATGCTTGCTTGCGATTGTTCAGATGTTGTGAATTGACTATTCTTCATTACTTTTATGCATCGAGGTCTTGTTCATCATGAGTCCATTTCTTGTTTGCTTGCATTTGTTTGAATGCTTTAAGTTGTTATTTGACATTTGCATTTATCTTGATTGTGCATTTTAGGAAATTTTATGGTTCAATTTCTTGTAATTCAGTTCAAGTCATGTTCCCTGTTATTCGTATAAGTCCTCTGCACATTTATTTCAAGTTCTATGTATTCATATTCAGGTACATGTCCTCTATATTACTGCTCAAGTTAGATGTTCTTTATTGTTCAAGTCTTATGTACTTCAATATAAATTTCAGCAGCATCCCGACATATCCCCTATTTGGGAGAAATATAGAAAACTGGATCATCCTACCATGCTACTTGACCAAATATGGTAGGTTACAGGGAGATACTGGGACATTTATCTTTTCATCTCCCCAAGCTACAAGAGCATGTATGGGTCTTCAAAGTACATAAGCAGCTTTCCCCACCACGTTACAAGAGTGTATATAGGGCTTACCCACCTTGCCATATGCGTCGCACCAGGCTCCCTCATACTGTACTACAAGAGTACATATAGGTGGTTCTCGGGTCCACCGCAAATGTCAAAAATGGGATTTAAAACATTATACCTTACATAGTAGCCGTTGAAGGTGCTGATATAGAGGTCGAGGCAAGAGGTCTTGTGGTACTCGAGGTTGTCCCCACCATGCTACAAGAGTATGTATAGGGCTTACCTACTTCGTCACACCTATCGCACCAGATTCCCCCCACCTTGCTATAAGAGCATGTATAAGGGGTCCAGCGGCACATCACGCCCATCGAGGATAGGATTTGGGACTAAACAATAGGGATCCCCTCTCCCTCTTCCTATTCTATTTTTTCTTCTTTTTTATTCTTTTTTTTTATCTTTTTTTATCAATAATAATTAATAAAAAATAAGCATAACTAATCATAATTAATAATAATTAATCATTAATTAAAAATAATTAATCATAAATTAAAAATAATTAATTATAATTAACTAAAATTAAAAATAATTAATTAAGATTAAAGATAATTAAATATGATTAATTAAGGTCAATTATAATTGATAATTAATTATGATTATTTATAATTAATAATAATCATAAATCTCAGCCGAAGAAGCATGCGGAAGGTAGAAAGTTACCTTCATAACATGCAGGCTTATGTGTTGCTCGTAACCAAAATGTCGTGACTTCTAACCCATAGGGAGGGAGTGACATCAAAGGGGTAAAGTCGAACAACAGCGAAGGAGGTGAAGATGCTAGGGCACTCGGTGGTAGAGGCATTGGGTTATCTTCGGCTTAGAGTATGTTAGAGGATGGTCGGAGGGATCAAAGGTGTATGTCAGAGGATGGTCGGAGGGATCAAAGGTTCTGGCTAGGTCATCAGATAGGGGAGACCATCAAAGGAGGAGGGAAAGATCGTAAAGGATTTTGCGAGTGGAAGGAGGAAGAGCCGAGGAAGGAAGAAAGACTAGAGTGATCAGAAGCCTCCTTCCTTCAGTATTTAACGATAAGGTAGGGACTCGATCCATAGAGAACATCGTCGGAGATGCAATATTGGTAGTGCGAAGACATGAGGAGCAACATGGTCGTTCATGGCCGAATGTCCCGAACATGTACATGATGTATTTTTTTTTGTTAAGTACAGAGGTAAACTAATGCCCCCCAATGAATATGGTGAGCGCCTAGAGCGGACCACATTTGTTTCATGCTGATTGACCATGTTGATCTCTAGATATTTGCTCTAGATGTCACTAAAATAGTTTTCATTTAGTGGATCTCAAAAAATTTGTTTGGATGTCATGCTAGATTTCTTTCTCTATAGATCTTAAGATAAATCCAAATATAGTTTAAATGTTGGCTTGAATTGGGACCCGTAGGATAGTGATACATTACTTCACACTTATTTCTCTAAAACATTACTTCATTGATTAAAGATGTTATAAAACACCACATTCCTTGCTCTTCTTTTGACATCACCGTCACTTTAGTTTATAGCCTTTTTGAATATGCTCAACATTCTTCTTGGCCACATTCATATTTAGATGTGATATTTTTGCTGTATATTTGTAGGCATTATTGCCAAAATTTTATGTATTCATCTATTGGTGAGATTTTGCTACCTCCAGTATGGATTATATATTTTTCATATTGCACTTTGTGCTGAATGTATGTTTGGTTTATGGAGGATCTTCTATATTATTCTCTCCTTTCATTGTATCTTGGTAAAATTTTAAATATTTATTCAGAGATCTTGGCACATAGCACGATGTTGACCCAAATAAATATATAGAATGCCCCCTAGTCTTTAGGGATATTTGTAGATGTCATTCAGGATACTTCTTTCATAGCTTTAGTTGAAGTCCCGATATTTTTATTCATTCTACCCTATGCTTCGTGCGATGGACTTGGTTAAGGAGTATATGCCAATTACCTAAATCATTTAGGTTTATACTAGGTCGGTGGAAAAAAGTCATCGATCCAGGGCTTCGTGCATAATAAACTTATTGAAGATGGTAAAATCCTCTCCATTCAGCCTTAAACTTTATGTGAACTTTTAGGATATATTCTTCGGTCCTTTGCTTTGTGCTTTAGTGGATTTGTTAAAGAAAAGTTCCTTTGATCCTCACTTTGTACTTTACGAATTTGTTGAAGGAATTGTAGGCTTTGAATTTAATCGATTATACCAAACATAGGTAGTATCCTGATCCTTAGCCAATTGTAGAGATTTTAACCCGAGTCACTTGAGTTCATCAGATCGGGCGAGCTAAGATTTGATAGCTCCTCCTCCTTGGGTTGTTGAGATGGGAGTTTCTTTACTACGCTCTTTCTTATGGCGTATTGAGTAAACGGAGCTGCCAACAATCCAACCATATTTGAGCTTGTTGGATCCAACCTGTTACATCCATTCAGGCTTCAGACTTGAGCTAAGGAAAATATGCTTTCTAATACCAAATCTATTGATGTTGGTAGATTTAGAATCATCCTTTGTGGTTGAAGATTTAAAGACTACATACATTCAGTAGTTGTTCGCGACTTCTCCTTCCCATTGGAATTTTGATTCTCCGATCAATTAGAAGAATTTAGTAGACTATGATAACTTGAACATATCAAGTCAAATTAGCCTTCGTACTTTCCACAGTCCCTACTGACGGGTTGACAAAGTGGGGGTTCCTCTACTACGATCTTTCTTATTGCATGTTGAGTAGACGAAGCTGCCAATAATCTAGTTATATTTGGGTGTGTTGGATTTGGGCACCCATTCAAACCTTAAGCTTCATGGTTATTGAAAGAGTTGAAGTTGTTTTGGCTTGATTTGTTTGTGTGCGTAGTCAAAAAAGTTTTTTCCTTGACTTTTCAATCTTAGTATATTGGAGAAGTTGGTGTTTCAAACTTTTGGAAGATCACTTGCATATATTTTGAAAAACGATTCATTGTATTCTTTAGCATGAAAGAATATTTGTATCTATAATTTTAAATATTTATTCAAGGATCTCGGCATGCAGCCCGATGTCCACCATAATAAATATTTAAAATGCCCCCTGTCTCGTAGGGATATTTTAGGATAGAATAAATTTAGAATTTTGATATTTTAAATATTTATCTGGGGATCTCTCCATATAGCACAATGTTAATCTAAATAAATATTTAAAATGCCCCCAGTCTGATGAGGAATTTTTAAATTCATTCTTGTAACATAAAAAAATTTCAAAATATGAAATATATGTACTAATAAACATGTACAAAAATATAACACATTAAGCATAATATTTTCTTGGGCAACTACGTAGTATTTCTTTAGGTATCGATCATTGATTGACGACATGGGCCTATAACTATTTAGATCAATCAACTGATATGATCCTCATTGGTACTCTTTCTCGATGACGAAGGGGTACTCCCAATTAGATATGAATTTTCCACCAATTTTTGATGCGGGATGATTGGCCTTCTCTGTACCAGGACTAATTCTACTTCTTAAAATGATTAAGGATGTACCAATTGATTAAAGGACTTTGTCATCCTCACTCGATAAATCTCTATATTCTAATAAGCTTACAACCTTATTTCATTGAGTGCATCAAGCTCCTCCATTCTCAACTAAGCATTTTATTCTTGAGTAAGCTCATTCTGAATGGTGACTTGAAGAGATGGAAGTTCAACTTCTAGTGGCAACACTTCTTTAACTCCAAATAGTAGTAAGGAGTGACTTTGGTCGGTGTTTTGTAGGTTATATGATATGCCTGTAGCGCCTCTGTCATCTTCATATGCCATTCTCTTTTATTCTTAGTGAGGATCTTTTTCAGCAATTTCACTAGTGTTTTATTCAAGGCTTCTGCCAAGCTATTTATCCTTGGGTTGTATATTGATGAATATCACCAATCAATCTTATGTCGATCGAAGAACTTATAGATTTTTGTACTTTTGAAAGTTGTACCATTGTCCTAGATTATACGGTGTGGTATACTGAATATGTATTCAATATTATGAGTGAAGAAATTAATTATGCATTCAGATGTGACTTTTTCGAATAGAGCTACTTCTGCTTACTTAGAAAAGTTATCGGTCGCTGCCAAAATGAAGTAGTGTCCTACTAATGATGATGAATCTATTAACCTGATTACATCAACACCCAACATTCAAATGGCTTAGATGCTATTATATGATAAAGTAGGTTTTTTTTATTGATGTATAACATCACCGTGAATTTGACACTTGTGACACCTCTTAGCATAATTGATATAATCATTTACCATTCTTAATCAATAATAACTCATTCTCTTGATTTTAACTATCATCTTGGGACCTAATTGGTGTGCTCCATAAAGTCTTTCATGAACTTCTATCACCACCTTATCAGCTTCTCGGGTCCCTAGGCACCTTAGTCACATTTGATCGAAAGCACACCTATACAATGTGTTGTTGACCAACGCATATCATAATACTATCTTCTTGATTTGAGTAGCTAATGACTTGTCCATTGGTAGTTTATTTTCTTTGAAGTAGTCAATTAAAGGCTGCACCCAATCAACATCTTCTTCAATATCTAAATAATGCCATCATAGTTCTGAAGCTTGGCTAGCCTTACATCTTCTCTTAGGAGCTTACTATTCTTCAAGTTGATTTTTAAGATCAGTTGGTTGGGTAGGTTGAGGATCAACCAGAGTTGTATCCTACTAGCTTGAGCTTGGAATTCCCTCTTCTTACAGGAATTGTAATAATGTTGGTTATAAAACCTGATGATTATGCACCATAATTATTATAGACTATTCTATTATGAATATGATTTCAGGAAATAGAATTTTGATGATAGCAAACACTTCTATTTCTCTATAACTACCTTGCCTACTAATATTTCAAGTCCACAAGATTAAACTGCAATTTAAATTAGCTCAAGATTGGGTAGACTAGGTCTGAGTCAATTTGTAATTTTTTCCTTTTCTTGAGTCAATTGTAAATGAAGTGGTTCTTGATGCTAAGTAACATTGCACACACACACTTGGGAGAAAATTTATGATTATTTTTAGAGTTTTTTGTATTTAGTCACATCATCCGGAACAATCCAAAAATTGTCCTGGATGATCAGTTAAAAATAGAAACCCTAATTAGGATATCATGATTAACGTAGTCATAATTAAGCGTATCTTCCTCGATGATATGCCATTGGCCGGGACGATAGGCTCAAATAAAAAAGAATCAATAGCCAGATCTATTTAGGTATATGTTATTTTTTGACATCATCTAGGGCATCATCCTGGACGATCGCGGGATCGGCTGAGATGATCAGTTCACAAACCTTAATTATTCCTGGAAGATCAAACATCGACCTACTTCTATTCATGGCGATGTTCTGGACGATATGTACTGAATTGAACTAATTATCTGGGATAATCGTGAGATCGGCCTAGACAATCAAATTATTTTTATATCGTCCAAACACCCATTTAGGGCGATGTTTTGGATGATATTCAATAACTTTTACTAATCGTATAGGATGATATCCTATCGGCTTGGACGATATGAATAAAAACCTTCTGATCGTCCCAATGCATCTTGGATGATTGAGTTAAATTTGTACTAATCATACAGGATGATATTCAGATCATCTTAGATGATAAAGTCAATTTCTTGCAATTAAGAGATATTCAAAAGCTTTTCTATATAAGACCTCTTGTTCTACCTAAGAGAGTATCTTTTACTGTTGTTCTGACTTGAGAGAGCCAATAGGAGAGGGAGAGCAAGGGAGAGAGAGAGAGGATCTTATGAGGGGGAGTTTGTGAGGGGTTTCATGAAGGTTGCTCTAATCAAGGATCCGTCTTCATCTTCTTCGGTCGTCATCCCTACTTCTTTAGGGGTTCTAGAGAGGTCTACTTTAGCATCTGATCGAGATTCTCTGCCTGCTTCTAGAGGAAACAAAAAGAGTTGGGTTCTCTACTTGCTTCTAGAAGAAGCAAAGTAGTTGGGTTCTCTACCTCACCAGGGTCGATAGAAAGAAGGTTTGTAAAGGCTTCTCCTCCTTGCTATGGGGGAAAAGGAGAGACACTATATTTAGTGCAATACTTGGAGAGAGGCTTCGGGGAGTGGACGTAGGTCAAGTTGACCGAACCACTATAAATTTCTGTGTTCTTTATTACTGTTTCCGCATTTAATTTTCGCACTTTGATTTCTGTGGTGAACTTTGGTTTTAGTTTGTGCTTTTGCTTAAAGATTTTTTAAAATACCAATTCATCCCACCTCTTGGTTAGCATTGAGACTAGTTTATTAGGGCTTAACATCCCTATCAAACTTTCTAGTGGTATCAGAGCAGGATTCATAAAATTTAGTTTTTGAAAACTTTTAAATTTCAATCAATGGCTAACTTTGATAATCATAATACTACAGAAGGATATTCTATTATCCGACCTCCTTTGTTTGATAATATTCCTTTTGATATTTGGAAAACTCGCATGTCTATATTTTTACAATCGATTGTCTATTGTATATGGATGCTTGTTAAAGAAGGTCATTCACCTCCATCACGTGAAATTAATGGCATTAAAATTGAACTTCTTTTTACTAAATAGATTTTTGATGGACGGGATTTAGCTCTACTAAATGCAAAATGCTTGAACTATTTTTTTTTTGTGCTTTAAAATCAGAAGATTATGTGTGTTTCAACTTGTGCAACTGGTAAAAAAATTTGGGATAGATTATGTATTAGTTATAAAGGAACCAATGGAGTTAAACAATCTAAGTTGAATATTTTATTGTATGACTATAAACTTTTTTTATATGAAATCTACAGAATCAATTTCTAACACGTATACTAAGTTTACTCAAATTATCATATCGTTGCATGCTTTAGGAAGAGAGCTAACTAACTATAAAAGAGTGAATAAAATTTTGAGATGTTTGTTTTCTTCCTTTGATGCTAAGATCACTGCAATTACTAAATTCAAAGATTTGAATACTTATTTTGTTGATAACTTACTTGGATCATTCATTGCTTATGAGCAAGGAGTGAACCAAATACAATTTGATGTAGGTGAGCGAAAGAAGGAGAAAACTATGGCGCTAAAGGCCAACAACACGAACATTGATTCTTCTCGATCTAAAAGTGTTGCTGTTTCCTTAATCACGAGTCAATTTAAAAGCTTTCTAAAGAAGAATCACAAGTATCATTAGAAATGACACATAGATAAGAGTAGCAAAAATTATAAAAAGTTATTTTAATATTGTTTATTTTGAATGCAGGAAGCCTGGACATGTCAAAGCTGATTGTCCCATACTTAAGGATCACACAAGCAAAGAGAACGGTGAGGAGAAACCCAAGTTCAGAAAAGACAAGGACAAGAAGCGGTTTTAAAAGACTTTTTGGGCGGATTCTGCAACTAACTCATCCGAGACTTAAGCTGAAGAGGAGACAACAAACTTGTACTTAATGGGTGATCATCTTTGTCAGTCAGATCAAGAAGAGGTATGAGAACCAACCTACAATCAATTACTTGAAGTTTGTGAGAACATTCATACATTATATAGGAAACTTAAGAAAACTCATGCTAGTCTGAAATTGGAATTTTCACATTTATAAAAAGAGCATAAAATTTTAAGTAAAGATCACACTCAACTTGATGGCAACACATGTCAGTACTTGATGAGTTTGAGGATTTAAATAAAAAGCATTCTGAATTTATTGTTGAGCATGATTCTTTGAAAGCATCCTACACCTCACTTGAATCAAATTTTAAAACTTATATTGAAGAAACTGAGAATAGGGAGCACTATTTGATTGTTGATAATGATGTTTTAGAATGTGCTAACTTGAGGTTTAAAGTTAAATTGAATACACTTGAGAGAAATAGGAAAACATCCACACTTGATTTAAAGCCAAAACCTAGGAAGAGGTATTATAACCATGAATAGATTAATAAATCCTTTACCTAGAGTTAGATATTTTTCATGTGGCATACTATGACACATTTCACACACTTGAACTATTCACCATAGTATATATTTGGTGTGGAGACCCAAATTATATGATTCACATCATATCACACATACATGCATTATATTTTTCTTTTCATAAGAAGGGACCCAAACCTATTTGGGTTCCTAAATTTGACATTTGATGATTTTGTAGGTGTGCTCTCACCAAAGACCTCGTGAGATCATGTGGTACCTGGACATAAGATGCTCACGACATATGAATGGAGATGCCGATCAATTTGTTATGCTGGAGGCCAGGGATGGAGACAAGGTTACGCTTGGAGATAATACCACCATGAAAGTGGTGGGTGTATGTATAATCAGAAATTCCAAGAACCTTTTGATTGAAAATGTTTTACTTGTAGGTGGACTAAAATACAACTTGTTAAGCATCAGTCAACTATGTAATAAGGGCTAAATCATAATTTTTTTTGCAAATACATGCATTATTTGCTTGAATAATAATATTGTTTTGCAGGGAAAGTAGATTAACAATGTTTACATGCTTGACTTAAATAATATTGAATATGCTATTTCATTTTTCTTAAAAACTATTACTGATGATTCATAGTTGAGGCACAGAAGGTTATGTCATCCCAGTATGAAAACCTTTAAAAGAGTGACCCAAACGGACCTAGTTAGAGGTGTCCCCAAAGCTTAAATACACCAAAGACCACCTTTGTGATGCCTGCCAACTAGAGAAGCAAGTCCATTCCTCTTTATATTCCATTAAGGACATTAGCACCTCTAGACCTTTAGAAGTCTTTCATATGGATTTGTTTGGACCCATTAGCACTGCCAACTTAGGGGGGAAAGTTTATGAATTTCTGATTATTGATGACTACTCGAGGTTCACTTGGATTAAATTTTTGTCACATAAGAGTGAGTCTTTTGATGAGTTTAGATCATTCTCCACTTGGATTCAAAAAAAGTTAGGTTGTGAGATCTTGACCATCTATAATGATCATGCGGGAGAGTTTGAAAATGAGAGATTTGGAGACTTTTATGAGGATAAAGAGATTAGTTACAACTTCTTAGCTCCTAGGACCCCTCAAAAGAACGGGGTAACTGAAAGGAAGAATATGACCTTAGTTAAGGCCGCTAGAGTCATGCTTGCTAAGTATTTACTTCCAAAATACTTTTGGATTGAAGCGATAAATACAGGTTGTTATGTGTTGAATAGGGTGAATGTTAGAGCCAAACTTGATAAGACACCTTATGAGATCCTTAAGGGTAGGATACCCAACCTTTCCCACCTTCATATCTTTGGTTGTAAGGTTGTCATTCTTAATAATAGGAAGTCACACTTAGGAAAATTTAATCCAAAATCCGATGGAGTGTTCTTAGGATATTCTAGTATGGGGAAATTATTTATGGTGTTTAATAAGAGAACTTTGATGGTGGAGGAGACTACTCATGTAGTGTTTGATGAATCTGATCCTAAGGAGTCTAGTGTTGAGGATGAAGATGGTGTTGTAGAGATTACCCGATGAGTTGAAAATTTGGAGCAGAGTGTAGAGCCACAAAATACTGAAGGTGTAGGTGAGATTACCTAAGGAGTAGAAAATACAAATCTAGAGGATTGTAGAACCTACACACACCTTACATAGGGATTGGAGATATTCTTTGAGTCATCCTAAAGAATTGATCTTAAAAGACCCTTCTGAAGGTATTAGAACTAGGCATGGACTTAAAAAGAAAGTAAATCACTCTGCCTTTATCTCAATGATTGAACCCGCCAACATTAATTAAGCCTTGTCTGATGAGTTTTGGATCAATTTGTTAGGAATGATGTTTGGAAGCTTGTGAAAAGACCAAAGGGACAAAGTGTAGTTGGAACCAAATGAGTCTTTAAGAATGAGATGAATGATTCTATTGTGGTGGTTAGGAATAAGATAATATTGGTAGCTAAGGGGTACAACCAAATAAAAGGGATTGATTTTGAGGAGACCTTTGCCCCTGTAGCTAGACTGGAAGCCATTAGAGTGCTACTAGCCTTTGTTTATTATAAGAAATTTAAATTTTACCAAATGGACGTGAAGAGTACCTTTTTAAATGGGATAATAAAAGAGGATGTGTTTGTAGAGCAACCCCTAGGTTTTGAGAGTTCTCATTTTCCAAATTATATTTTCAAATTAAAAAAGGCTTTATATAGATTAAAATAGGCACTAAGAGCTTGGTATGAGAGGCTTAGCACATTTTTACTAAAGATGAATTTTGCTAAGGGAAGTGTAGACACCACCTTTTTTTGAGGAAAGTATGATACTAGTTACTCATTGTTCATATCTATGTTGATGATATACTTTGGGATCTTCTGATAAAAAGCTATGTGATGATTTTTCTAAAATAATGAGTAAGGAGTTTGAGTTGAGTATGATGGGAGAGTTGTCCTACTTTTTAGGGTTTAACATAAGATAATTGGATGATGGAACCTTTATAAGTCAACCAAAGTACATTAAGGACATCTTGAAGAAATATTAAATGGATAAAACCAAGCCAATAAATACTCCCATGATTTCTAATATTCAGTTGGATAAGGACTTAAATGGAAAATATGTTGATCAAAAGAAGTATATGATTGGATCTTTACTTTACCTGACTTCTAGTCGACCGGATATAATATTTAGTGTTTATCTCTATGCTAGATTTCAAGCTTATCCTAAAGAATCCCACCTGATTGTAGTTCAGAGAATTCTTAGATATCATTTGGGGACTCAAAACTTATGAATCTAGTATCTAGGCACAACACTTCTTTTGAGATTATTAGATATTTTGATTCTGATTTTGTAAGATGTATGGTTAATAGAAAGAGCATTTATGGAACTTGCCAATTCATAGGACATTTTTAAGTCTCCTAGTCTAGTAGAAAACAAAACTATGTTGCACTTTCTACTGCTGAAACTGAGTACATTATCTTAAGAAGTTATGTGGCCCAAGTCCTTTGGTTGAAGCAACAAATTCTGGATTTAAGATTATCTATAAGCATAATTTCAATCCTTTATGACAATACTAGTGTCATTTGCATATCTATGAATCCTATCCAGCATTCAATGACTAAACACATTGATATAAGTCATCACTTTATTAGAAATCATGTGACCAAAGGAGACATTGAGTTATACCATGTGACAATTGAGAATCAATTGGTTGAGATCTTTACTAAACCACTAACTTTTGACAATTTCAGCATCTTAAGGATCAGATTAGGTGTGATTGACATAAATGTATGAACTTATTGTTCACTGAATTTTGAATTTTCTATTTTGTTGCCTTTTTTTGTTTTGTCTCACTTTGCTTGTTTTACGTTTTACCAGTTTTTGTTTCTCTTCTTTATTTTATTTATATTTTTTTAATTTTTCTTTTTTTTTGTGATCACTATTGAAATGATATTTTATGCCATATTTTTATTTTTTTGAAAATTTATAGTTAATGTTTTACATCTCTTTATCTATTAAAGGGAAAAAATACTGTTGATTCTTTCTCTTCCTCTAACCTCTTTTAGTGGTGTAATTTTCTTTTCTAAGCAAAAGTTTATCACAAATTAATACCTGGACTTTCCAATTGATATATTTTATATCTTGTTATAGTAATCTATCTTAAATTTATAATGTTCAAAGTTTTTATATTACTTTCAAGTTTTCTCCTCCACCTGTCAGTGCATTTATCATATGATTTTAATAATGTTTTATGATTTGTTCTTACTTATATTAGAGAGTGAATTTTTCTTCTCTAATATCTGAAAGATATACTCATAATTGAGAGTATTTAAGAGTTTTAAAAAGGGATCTATCTTGCAAAAAAGGCCAATAATGCTAAATCAAAAGATGCGCAATGACATAAAATTAAGAATTATACATAAAGTGTATCTAAAAAAATATATAAAATGCGCCATTCAATTGACAAGAGGCATAAAATGAGCCCATCAAAAGCAAGTTCTCTTCTCTTTCAAACTTTTAAACTAAGAAGAATTCATGTGTCACTTGATATTTTCAAAGGCTTGATTTCAAATTTCGCGATTGTGACAAATTACTTTGATACATTATTCTATAAGATATTTTTCTAAAACTAAGTCTTAAACGAATCTCTTTTTCTTATCCAATTGATTTTTTTGAGTTAGATCTTTTGTTTTCAAAATACGATTTTGCCCTGAGATAAGTCTGAGCTAGAGTTAATAGTGCTGCAAATCTATTTTTTCATGGCTTATGTTTTGATGATTGACAAACACTATTTCTCTTGGACTACTTGTTACTTCTAACTTTTCAGGAATCGAAGATAGGACGATCAAGAAGAAGCCAGTTCAAGATTGCGTAGGTTTAGGGTTGAGTCAGTCTGTACTTTTGTTTTTCACTTTTGAGTCTACTTGTAATGGTCAAAGAGACTAATGCTAAGTAACCCTACACACACACACACTTGAGAGACTTAGAATTTCTATTTTTGCTCATATCGGTCAGGACGATATTTTACATCAGCCTGGACTATCAGGCTTAAAACAGAAAGTCTAAATAAGGATTCTTAATTAAGGCAGCCGTCATTAACATATCGACCTGGACGATACGTGTATCTACCAGGACGATAAGCTCAAAACAGAAAGAAGTAGCTACCATAAACAATTAAGGTATACTGTATTTTTAAATTATCAGCCAGGACGATCCACGGATCGGCCTGGACGAAATTATCAAATTATGCCTTAATTGATCAGAAAAATCAAGGGAGTAATTAAGGATGATTGATACGATCATATCAACCTGGACGATCGCAGGATTGGCCAGGATGATCTAGTCAAAAATCTTAAGTTACTTCGGGACAATAAATATCGGCCAGCTCAAAAACAGGGTGATGCTCAGGATGATTTGCCTCTAATTTGAACTGATCGGCCAAGACGATCGTGAGATCGGCCGGGACGATCATGCCAAATTTCAATCATCCAGGAGTCCATCCAGGGCGATGCTCTGGCCGATCTGATGGGATTTGTACTAATCGGCCAGGATGATCATGAGATCGTCCTGGACGATCAAGCCAAAATTCAATCGTCCAGGAGTGTATCCAGGGCGATGCTCTGGCCGATCTTCTGAGTTTTGTACTGATCGGCCAGGCCGATGTCCATATCGGCCTGGACGATAAAGTTGGCTACTTGCAATTAATGAGCTCCTTTGAAGCTCTTCTATTTAAGAGCTCTTGTTTAACGTTTTTCAAGACCTTTTGGCTGCTGCCTTGACCTGAGAAGACCTTGAGGAGAGAAAGAGAGAGAGGGAGAGAGAGAGGATCTTGTGAGGGGGAGCTTGTGAGGGGATTCACAAGGGTTGCTTCAAGGATCGCTCTGCTTCTTCTTCGTCTAGAGTTTGTCGTCCGTGGAAGGGTCGGTAGAGGTAAGGAGTTTGCTTTTGGTCGTGGTTCTCTGCCAGGTTCAGGAGGAAGCGAAAGGAGGTAGGTTCTCTGCCTTGCCGGGGTGGAAAAAAGGAGGTTTTTGTGAGGGCTTCTCCGCCTAGCCGTGGGTGCTAAAGGAGAGTCACGTTTTGTAATGCAATACTTGGAGGGTGCCTCCAAGGAGTGGACGTAGGTCGAGTCGACCGAACCACTATAAATTTCTGTGTTCTTTTTCTTGCTTCCGCACTTTTAAATTCCGTATTTATTTTTTGTGGTGTGATTTGATTTATGCAATTTTTATTCTTTGTGAAAAAAAAATTTTAAAATACCAATTCACCTCCCCCCCCTCTTCGTTAGCTTGGGCCAGTTCTATAGGGCTTAACATCCCTAATGAACTTTCAAGTGGTATCAGAGCGGGATTCGAAAATTTAAGTTTGAAATTTTTTTGAATTTGATCCATGGCTAACCTTGGGAATCGTAACACTATGGAAGGGTATTCTATTACCCGACCTCCCATGTTCGATAACCTACCTTTTGATTTTTGGAAAACCCGCATGTCAACGTTTTTACAATCTACTGATTATCGCATGTGGATGCTTATTCAAGAAGGTTATTCTCCACCTTCTCGTGAAATTAATGGTGTTAAAACTGAAGTTGCTTTTACCGAATGGACTTTTGATGAACAAGATTTAGCTCAATTAAATGTGAAATGTTTGAATTGCTTTTTCTGTGCTTTGAAATCTGAGGATTACATGCGTGTCTCAACTTGCAAAACTGGTAAAGAAATTTGGGATAATTTGTGCATCACCTATGAAGGTACTAATGAAGTTAAACAATCCCGTTTAAACATTCTCTTGCATGACTACGAACTTTTTCGTATGAAACCTCATGAATCGATTTCTGACATGTACACTAGGTTTACTCAGATAGTTAATTCATTGCATATACTAGGAAAAGAACTTTCGAACTATGAAAAAGTTAACAAGATTTTGAGATGCTTGCCTTCATCTTATGATGCTAAAATCACTGTAATCTCTGAATCTAAAGATTTAAACACCTATTCTATTGATAGCTTACTTGGCTCACTCATTGCTTACGAGCAAGGGGTGAATCAAAGAAATCTTGATGCAGATGAGAAGAAAAAGGAGAAAATAATTGCACTGAAGGCGCATAAATTGGATTCTGAATCTTCCGGGTCTGAAAGCGATGAAGTTGCCTTCATCACAAGGCAATTCAAAAGTTTTCTAAGGAAGAAACAAAAGCAGCATCAAAGATGGAGGAAAGGTAAGGATCATAAACATGTTAAAGGATCTTCTGATGTTGTTTGTTTTGAATGCAGGAAACCTGGACATGTGAGAGCCGATTGCCCGACACTTCAAGATAACTCAAGCAAAGAAAAGGAAAAAGGTGAGGAGAAAGCTAAGTCTAGGAAGGACAAAATATTTTCCAAAGGGGTTTTGGGCAGAATCTGGTACTGACTCCTCTAAGACTGAACCAGAGGAAGAAACTACAAACTTGTGTTTCATGGGAGAAGATCAAAGTGATGAGGAAGAGGTATGTAAACCAACCTACGATGAATTATTTGAGATTTGTGAGAAAATACATGCATCATACAAAAAACTTAAGAAGACACATGCTAGCTTAAAATTAGAACATTCAAATCTACAAAAAGAGCATAAAGTTTTTCTCAAAGATTATGCAACGATTGATTCAAATCACATGGCTCTTCTTGATGAATTTGATGAGTTGAACAAAAAGCATTCGGAATTAATTGATGAACATAAGGCATTAAAAGTTTCACACACCTCACTTAATTTTGATCTTAAGAAATTTAAAGAGATTGAGAAAAATTTGAGGATTGAGAATGATGCATTAAAAAGAACAAATTTGAGGATTCAAAATGATTTTGATACATGTAAGAAAAATCGGATGACTTCCACTTTTGATCTTAAGCCAGAACCTAGGAAGAGGCATTATAATCATTTAAGAAACCCTTTTCCTGGAGTTAGATGTTTTTCTTGTGGCATGCTAGGACACATCTCACACACTTGCACCATTCACCGTAGTACACATTGGGTGTGGAGACCTAAGATACATGATTCACAACATACCATGCCTGCATTGCATTCTACTTTTCCTAAGAAGGATCCCAAACTTGTTTGGGTTCCTAAATCTGACTGTTGTTGAATTTTGCAGGAGTGCTCTCACCAAAGACCTCGTGGGAGCATAGGATAACTGGACATAAGGAGGCTGACAGCTCAAAATTGCTTAAACTCGCTGCTTTATTACTTGCTTGAAATTTTTAGTTTTTGTGTTATTTTTTTATTTTGTTTTTGTGCTTTTTTTGTGCTTACTTTATGTTATTCTAGTTTGCTTTGTTTTAATTTTTTTGTTTTGTTTTTATGTGTTTTGGTTTCACGTTGTTCTTTAAATTTGGCATTTCATATGATGAATCTTTTCAAGTTTTTAGATTTTGGAGTTTTGGAGATAGTGTTTAGCTTTTCTAAATTGGTTAGAGGGAGTAATACTGTTGATGTTTTCCCTCCTTCTTACTTTATTTAGTGGTATGATTTTCTTCTCTAAACAAAAGTCTAAAATCAGTTTAACCAATGGCTTTTTTAAGATCCTTTTCTTATCTTGCTACATTAATTTATCTTATGCATAATAACCAAAGTTTTTATATATCTTTCAAGTTTTTTTTGAAATCTTGCCATTGCATTCATCATATGATTTTGATTTTGTGTTGTGGATAATTCTTCCCTATGTTAGAGAGAGCTCCTATTCACTAATATTTGGAGGATATACTCACAACTAAGTTTTTTTTTAAGGGTATATTAAAGAGTTTCTAGCTTGCAAGAGTTAAAAAGGAAAGAGGCCAATGAAGCCAAATTAAAAAGAAAGCTATATACACAAAAGTGTATCAAAGAATCAAAAGATGCTCAAAAGAGCCAATCAAAATGACAATAGGCATAAAATGAGCCCACTAGATGCAAGCTATCCTCTCTTTGCTAAAACTCTTAAAACTTAGAAAACTCATTGATTATGTGATACTTTCAAAGACTTGATTTCAATTTCCATGATTGAGAAAAATTACTTTGGTTTATTAATTATGAGATATTTTCTTTGTAAACAAGTCTTGAATGGATCTTTTTATCCTATTTAGTTATTCTAAGTTAGATTTTTGTTTTCCAAAAGAATTTTATACCCTAAAGGATATCCGATCTAGGGTTAACAGAATCAGATATTCTACCTTCTTCTGATTGGGATTTGTTAAACTCCTTGATCTCTTGAAATTTTAAAAGTTTAACTTTTTTGAAAAATTCTCATACACCCTCCATAAAACAACAAAAAAAATTAGAAAAATTAAAATCCAAAAATATTCATTTTTTATTTTCCTTGTAGTTTTTGCTTTTCGTTTACTGTGTTTTTCTGATTATTTTTCTTTTGTTTTATTTTTGAGGGCCTTGATCATCTCCATCTTTTCCTTGATTTCAATTTCTAGTCACATCGTCCTGGCCGATTCTTTTATCGTCCTGGACGATATGACAAATTCTCTTCAAAATTCATCTGCTGACATTTTTCTGTGCTTGCTGTAACTCATCGTCCTGGATGATCCTATATCGTCCTGGACGATATGATTGAACTCTGTTGCAATCATGCTGATAATCCTGGCTAATAGAATATTTCGTCTGGCCGATGCAATTTATGTGCATCATCCTGGCCGATACACTGGATCGTCCTGGACGATCCACATGTCAGCACGTTTTGATCTTTAAATTCGGCCCCGGACGATCCATTATTGGACAATCGTCCTGGCCGATCCACTGTTCGTCCTGGATGATACACGTGGCAAGAATTTAAAACGTTTTAACTTCGGCCGGTATGATCAATTATTGTGCTTCGTCCTAGACGATACACCTAATCGGCCCGGACGATCTACTTTTTCAACGGTCATCTGGATTGTCTCCTCGGGCCAATCGCATGTGTCTAATCGGCCTGGCCGATATCTGATCGGCCCGGATGATCGGACCGCTTTTTTGACCAATCGGCCTGTACGTAATTATTGAGCCATATCGGCCTGGACGATTTTGCGATCGGCCAGGACGATATGGCCATTTCTTTAAATTCCGGTCGTTCCAGCCATGATTTCTCACTATCCATCTTTCTTCCTTGTGTGTTTTTCTTGCTAACTCCTTTCTATGGTTGGTGGGAAACGTGTTTGTCAGGCGTCTGGGAGTTCTTCGAGGGCGACTCTGGACCCTCGATTCAGGGAGGCAGAGGATCAGGCTGCCTACCATCGCTACAAAGAGTGTGGCATCACCCTCTCCCGGACAATCAATCCTGCACATCTCTCATATCCAGTAATGGATCTTTTTGCCTACACCTCTCTTTGTTTCATACTCACCCTCGCCGTTCCTTTTTCTTCCAAACTTCTCGATGAATTTTATGCAAGCCTGCGCATTAACCGCACCTTCACAGCCCTGACCTCCTATGTGAATCGACGCCCTGTCGAAATCACATATCAAGATTGTGTTGATCTTTTACAGCTATCCACCACCGGGGATAAGCTGCACTTAATCGCCTCTGATCCTGATTTTGACTGGTCCACGGCGAGTCACTTCCTTCGCCAGACCAATGCACCTTTCCATGTTGGAGAGACTAGCTCTTTAGTCAAAGATACTAGAACAATCCAACATGTCCTTCGCACCTCCATAATTCCAAAAGCCGGGGACCGAATCCACATCACCCCTCTACTTTCCCTCACTACTTTCTACATTATGGCCCAAAGAGAATTCAATGCCACTGATCTACTCTTTCGCTACATCGATCACCTAACCACTATTCGCGATCCAGGCCATAAGAGAAAACCCAATCTAGCCTTAGGACACATCATAGCCTATGTCCTTGAAACAAAATACAATCTCCAATATCCTGCTCGTCCTGACCTTCATCCTCCTTACTACTCAAACAATTCCTTCACTGCCCTTCATAGTACTCGTCTCCACCCAGGAGATGGAGAAGGTCGGGGGGCTAGAGAGGAGGAGGCTCCCGCTCCCGGTCCCATTCTTGATCCTGTTCCACTCCACCAGCACTCACCAGTTGATTAGTTGATAGAGAGGTTTGATCGTTGGGAGACTCGTTTTGACGCCTACGTTGCTGCACAGGAGCAGCAACACTCTGAGGACATTGTTCGCTACGAGCAGCACCGCACTGAGGATTTAGCCCGATTTGACAGTTTCCTTACTCTCCAGCAGTAACAGCATGACCAGGACATCGCCTGATTCAATGCTCAGTTCACCACACTTGCCAGCTACTTTCAGCAGCCACCTCCACCACCTCCATCAGATGATTAGGATCCCTCGTTGTTTTAGTCTGTACTTTCTGTTATTTGTTTCCTATTTTTTTTTAGTTTTCTTGTTAGTCTTTGTTTGTTGTGGTGTTTTCTTTTGTATCTGGACCCTCTTTTTGTGATGACAAAAGGGGGAGTAGGGTGTGTAAGAAAGAGCTATTGGGTTTGGGGTTTGTAACTTTGAATTTCTAATGAACCTTTTTTTTTTAATTTTCCTACTTGTGTTTGCCATCATCAAAAAGGGGGAGATTGTTGCAAATCTATTTTTTTATGGCTTATATTTTGATGATTGACAAACACTATTTCTCTTGGACTACTTGTTACTTCTAACTTTTCAGGAATCGAAGATCGGACGATCAAGAAGAAGCCAGTTTAAGATTGCGTAGGTTTAGGGTTGAGTCAGTCTGTACTTTTATTTTTCACTTTTGAGTCTACTTGTAATAGTCAAAGAGACTGATGCTAAGTAACCCTACACACACACACACTTGAGAGACTTAGAATTTTTATTTTTTCTCATATCGGTCAGGACGATATTTTACATCGGCCTGGACGATCAGGCTTAAAACAGAAAGTCTAAATAAGGATTCTTAATTAAGGCAGCCGTCATTAACATATCGACCTGGACGATACGTGTATCGGCCAGGAAGATAAGCTCAAAATAGAAAGAAGTAGCCGCCATAGACAATTAAGGTATACTGTATTTTTAAATTATCGGCCAGGACGATCCACGGATCGGCCTGGACGAAATTATCAAATTATGCCTTAATTGATCAGGAAATCAACGGAGTAATTAAGGATGATTGATACGATCATATCGTCCAGGATGATCGCAGGATCGGCCAGGACGATCTAGTCAAAAACCTTAAGTTACTTCAGGATGATAAATATCGGCCAGCTCAAAAACAGGGCGATGCTCAGGACGATTTGCCTCTAATTTGAACGGATCGGCTAGGATGATCGTGAGATCGGCCGGGACGATCAAGCCAAATTTCAATCGTCTAGGAGCCCATCCAGGGCGATGCTCTGGCCGATCTGATGGGATTTGTACTAATCGGCCAGGACAATCGTGAGATCGTCCAGGACGATCGTGAGATCATCCTGGACGATCAAGCCAAAATTCAATCGTCCAGGAGTGTATCCAGAGCGATGCTCTGACCGATCTTCTGAGTTTTGTACTGATCGGCCAGACCGATGTCCATATCGGCCTGGACGATAAAGTTGGCTACTTGTAATTAATGAGCTCCTTTGAAGCTCTTCTATTTAAGAGCTCTTGTTCAACGTTTTTCAAGATCTTTTGGCTGCTGCCTTGACCTGAGAAGACCTTGAGGAGAGAAAAAGAGAGAGGGAGAGAGAGAGGATCTTGTGAGGGGTAGCTTGTGAGGGGATTCACAAGGGTTGCTTCAAGGATCGCTCTGCTTCTTCTTCATCTAAAGTTTGTCGTCCGTGGAAGGGTCGGTAGAGGTAAGGAGTTTGCTTTTGGTCGTGGTTCTCTTCAAGCTTCAGGAGGAAGCGAAAGGAGGTAGGTTCTCTGCCTTGCCGGGGTGGCAAAAAGGAGGATCTTGTGAGTGTTTCTCCGCCTAGCCGTGGGGGCTAAAGGAGAGTCACGTTTTGTAGTGCAATACTTGGAGGGTGCCTCCAAGGAGTGGACGTAGGTCGAGTCGACCGAACCACTATAAATTTCTGTGTTCTTTTTATTGCTTCCGCACTTTGAAATTCCGCATTTATTTTTTGTGGTGTGATTTGGTTTATGCAACTTTTATTCTTTGTGAAAAGAAATTTTTAAAATACCAATTCACCCCCCCCCCCCTCTTGGTTAGCTTGGGCCAGTTCTATAGGGCTTAACATCCCTAACGAACTTTCAAACAGGATCAAATATTATATCGATTTCAAATTTCTATGATGTTAACTCATTGGTCTTATAAATCTTTAAAATCAATCACATTTAGACATTGGCATATTCATTCTTCGATTAAAAAAAAACTTTACTTTGTTCTTTTTTTCCTACATTTTCTTTTTTGGTTTTTTTCCTCTTTTTTTGTGATGTCAAAAGGGGGAGTAGTGTTTGAGTTATTTTTCATTAATTTTGCTTGTTTGATTATTTATCATCATCAAAAAATGGGGAAATTATTGCAAATCCGATTTCAGGGAATAGAATTTTGATAATAGTAATCATTTTATTTCTTTATGACTTCCTTGCCTACTAATATTTCATGTCTGTAAGATCAAACTGCAAATTGAACCAGCTCAAGATTAGGTAGAATATGTCTGAGTCAGTTTGTAATCTTTTCCTTTTCTTGAGTCAATTATAAACGATGTGGTTTTTGATGCTAAGTAACCTTACAGACACACACTTACGAGAAAATTTTTGATTATTTTTAGAATTTTCTATTTTTCGTCACATCATCCGGGATGATAAAAAAATTGGCCTGGACAATCAATTAAAAATAGAAATCCTAATTAGGGCATTCTGGTTAAGGCAGCCGCAATTAAGCGCATCATCTTGGACGATATATTATCGGTCAAGATGATAGACTCAAATAAAAAAGAATTAGCTGCTAGATCTATTTAGGTATAAATTATTTTTGGACATCATCTAGGGCATCGTCCCGAATGATGTAATGTAATTATGCCTAAATTAATCTTTTTTTTTAAAGATAACAATCTTCAATTGGGTGACTGACTATTCGATGATATGAGTAATAGTTTGGATCGCCACTATGTTTAGACTCTTCAGGTCTTTCTATTATAGTAGTTTCAGGCCAGCTTTGAGTGCTTGTCAGAATTTAGCGATACTTTCTCTCTTAAATAAATATTCTTTATTCATTTTCCCCTTGATGCATGAGAACATTCTATCACCAGTTCCCATTGTTTGTTTCTGGCGCTCTCCTCCACAAGGAAAAGCTCGAGGTTTATCATTTTCTCCAAGCACCAGCTTTGGTTGGGGGTTAGGCTTATAAGCCTGTTTTGATTTTTCTTCATATTGCGTTGTCTTCTTTTCTTTCTCTACATTATATAATGCTCATTTGCCTTTATCAATAGCATATGCTACATATTTTTCATTATCAGGTTTCGAAGGGAATGTGGAGTAATATTCACTCTTCCTAGCATCAAGTGCTTTGGCCTTTTTGGGTTTGTCAGGGAGGCTTTCAGATTTTAATAAGTATAAATTTTCAAACTTTGCCACCTTGCCCAGCATATCCCGGAAGATTGTAATAGAAGCAATGCATAGGAAGGGTTGTATTTTATTATTAATGTTTGCCGTCAACAATTGGATTGCATGTTCTTCTTCCAGTTACTACTCACACATCACGCTGATATTGCGCCAGAATGCTATATATTTCTTCACTGACTCATCCTTCCTCCTTTTATCTAGGATGAGATCAGTGATGGTATTCTTCTCCATTGTGCTGGCAAATATTTTCATGAATAAGGCCTCTAATTCCATGAAGGTCTTTAGAGAATCATCTGGCAACTCGATTTAAAGCAGTTCCAATCAAGCTGAACAAGTTGTTAGAATAATATAGCGCCATTATCCCCCGTGTTCTCGTAGGTAACCTTGAACTGTGCCAGGTGCTGTATAGGATTTTTGTTGCTATCAAAAGTATTAAATTTTGGTATAGAATATCCCTTTGGATACGACACCTGATTATACTCTATCGAGTACATGTGACCTTTTCATACCAATTTTTTTGCTTGTTCAGCAGCTATAATCGCCTTAATCTTTTCACTAATTAAGCTTTCTAACTCTACGGCAGTTATAGGTTTGGAGGCGCTCACCACATTTTGGGAATTATATTGACGAGCTGGGTTATCAATCTCCTTACCGCCTTTAGGTACACCTTTCACTCATCAGGCTTGGTCTGCCTGGGAATTTATAGTGTTTGCTGGAGCATTACTCATAGCTTAGTTAATAAGCTGAGCTAGCATAGGGCCTATAGAAGTGGCCTTTTGCATAATCTCCATCATCATCGTCATCTGAGTCATCATCTCAATCATTTTTTCATTTAACTGAGATATTGCTTTGTCTTTTTCTCTCATATGTCGCCTCACTTACCTTCTCATCTCTACAAGAGTGATAGTTTCGACAGTGAAGGGGTTTTCTCTGACTACTTTTTATCTGTCTTCTTAGGAGCAGGAACTTAGGTTGGCGATAGATTTAGCCCTGTAGCGATGTCCATAAACACGTTCATGTGATAGCGATAGCTGATCTTCTTCATCATCATCATCCTCATCATCGTTATGGCTTATCATGAAAACCACCTCGATTTCCATAGTGTCTTCATAACCATATTCTTCTTCTTCTTCTCCTTCTTCTTATACCCGAATTTCTGAGCAGTGTCGCCACTAAATTTTTGGTTTCTTGTTTGGAATATGTATTTCTTCAATTTGGGGATCACAGTTGAAATGGACTTCCTCTCTAGTTGGGGCAGGTGAATGATGGGATCCCATGGAGGACTCTCCAAGGTGTTTACCATCATTGTGATTATCATCATGGACCTTCTTTTGGACCCATTTATGATAGTTTTGATTGGTGGGGGCGGATCTCTGAGAGACTGTTCTGGATGTTCCGCTTGATCTATTTCTTTCTTTAATCATCTTTTATTTTTGAGGCTTCGGCTTCTATACTTACTTGACTTTCCGCTGGGCCCTTTCAGTGGCAGATTTCTAAATACATGGTCCAAGTGTCACGCCTCGATGTACTTCCCATGGAGCTTGTCATTGGTATCCTCTTTGTTTGGCTATCAAAATAGATGATAGTCTCTCTCTTAGAGGGGTTCTTTTGGCCTCAACAACTATTGGATTCTAGAATTTCTTCTTGATTAGTCCCTTCACCTTGATTGTCTTCAGAAATTGATGCACTCAAGAAGACAGGTGCTCGGGCTCTCTTATCTTTAGAAGGGTCGGTGCTTTGGGTCGATGTTCCAAGAATAAGTGTTTAAGCTCACCAGTTGGGCTATTTCTCCTTACCCGCTTCAGAATAGAAAACCTATTCTGGGTAGGGATATCAATCCTTGGCTCTCGTGCCGACAGATTGGAGGGATGGACTGATACTAGCAGCTACTTTGCTAGTAGTTTTATATTTCTTTTCCTCCTTTATCTTCTACTAAGCTTTCCTCCATATGAGGAAGCTTCAGTATCGTAATCCAAGATACAATAGGCTCTCCAAGAAGGGAAATCATGTTTGCATTCACCACAAAAATTTTCTTTCTAGTAATAACCCTCTTTGAAGTTAGGGTTTCCTGTTGGGACAGTCTTTTAAATGCAAAGACTCTTCCTTGGGCAATGTCCTTGGCAGTATCTCACAACATAGACAGATGCACACATTGTATAGTAGTCCTTGTAAAATGGGACATCCCAGAAAGCACTTCAGAATTTACACCGTACCCAGGAACGGCTGTAGCCCTTACAATAGGTGCTGGGAATTTGAGCCCACCAAAATGGATGGTGGCTCCAGCATTTTTGGTATTGATGATAGTATTTGCCAACTAAATTTTGGCTCCTCGTCCCAGCTGAACGATGATTAGGGTGTCCAACATTTCCGTATGGGTTAGTAATCCAAATTTTATACATCACCCAACACAGTCACATTATAGAAATTATGTAGAACGAATAACATAAGCAAAAAAATTAAAATAGAGTTAAAGTCCTTATTAAATTTCAATGAATCTTAGTAAAGATCAATTTTTAGGAAATTTGAAATCTTTGACCATATTGATTTGCTTGCTACTATAGCCTATGAATGACTAGCTAGAGATAGAAAGAGAAACTAAACCCCAGTAGAGTCGCCATCTGTGGGCTCCAAAAATTCAGCCCCAGCCTCCCCTAGTTGCTCCTTTCTTCAAGGGGGGGGGGGGGGGGGGGGGGGGGGGGGGGGGGGGGGGTTAACGAATTAAGTTCCGGGGTAAATATTGGGAAGGCAGATGAGCTTGTAGATAAGATATACCCAAAGATTTAGCCCTCATTTTGCGAGAACTTTATAATCTTAGTTCTAGTTTCCTATAGGCGCAAGCCCCTATAGTTAATTACCACTCCCAATTACAAGAGAGAAATTTCAATTAAGGCTAGTTGTCAATCGATACATAGAGATATATAACATTTAGCATATAGTAGCAATATGGGCTTGAGTATTTAAATGTTGGATATTTAAAATTTAACCATCTTTCATTTAAAGCGAATGTTGGGGGGACTGATGATGACCTCGATCAAGATCCCTTGATTCCATCATCTCAAGCCATCATGGTCCCTGATCTACTTAATCATAGGAGGTAGTCAACCCAACCTGACAGAAGGATCCTTGTCGGTATCCATGGGTCGCTTCATCAAAGGGTCCCTTATAGACTTGGGTGGAGTATTTGTCTAAAGGTACAAATTTGAATCCACCTTAGCTAACAGAGGGCTTTGTTCCCTATTAATTATATCTTATTGATTCATATATTAAGGATTTCATGCTTTAAGGAATGTAATGGCTCTATCAATAACCTGAAATTTGTGGTGCCATTTGACGACAAAACCACTCGGTTAAGAGGGCCCTGGGTCATAACCTTTTCTTCTATGGAGCCATTTGGAAGCAAAATCGCTAATTAGAGGATGCATACTATATCTTTACTGGCATGAGATTATTTAAGAATGGATCCTATTGATATTTTTGGCTAGGCATTAGGTCTATGTGAGCTGAAGTAAATTTTAATTTGTCTACCCTGGCAAACTTTTGCGGAGCGTGGATCGATTTTGCTTTGAATATTTGATTGTTGGATTTCAATTTTAAATATTTAAATTTTGGAAAGTTCTTTGGGATTTTGGATTTTCGAGCATTTGAGTGGCATTTAAAAATATTTGTGAACCCCTCCGGTTCAGATAAACATTCAACACGACCATCATCGGATGTTTGGTGTTATTTTTATTTATAAATTGAATCTTGTCGACTATGTCTACTTGCCGACACAGGATCAGGTTTCAAGGCTTTATATTTTTATTAATGAATTTTTTTTGTTAAAAGCCTTGAAGGCCTTATATGAACAAATAAAATAGATATTCTGTTCGATACCCTAACCATATATCTATTTGATAGTTTGAGTCATATCGACTCATATCTACCTGCATAGAAGGATTGGGCTCGAACTACGTTCATTTATGGATCTGCGTAGTATCCCTAGACATCACGTGTATATCAATAACATGCTCACATGGGGCCAAAGTGGGTCTTGTGATTGTATTTATCCCTTTTGTGTACCTATGTGTATATAAATTATGGTGCATATGCGGGGGCATTTGAAGATGTTTGCAAGCGATACGAAGGAGAGTCCAACTACATAAGTGGATATTATTGTTGAATGAATGAGGCTTTATTTCAAGCTTTATTGACACCTTCTATCTACTTGTATAAAGGTTAAAGATCCGGTGGCATGGTGTCGCACCTCAGCAGCCCGTGATTCTTACTATCAATCTTGTATTTTTGCTTACAGGTGGATCGTAGTGTTATTATCTGATTCCCACGAGATATCTCATTGTTATGATGTAAACCCCCTTTTCTCATTCACCGGGAGGTCTTTCTTGAAATCAATGACTAGTGCCTTGAAATAACTCTTTTCAAGATCTACAGTGTAGCAGACCAATGAGATGTAACATCTTTAACCAAATAGTTGGCCTTCAAAATGAATAGAGGTATCTGGGCACACTTTTTATTTCCAGTGTTCATGGATGGATATTAGAATTGTTTTCTTCCCAAGTATAGGACCAAGAAGAAATTTTGGAATACTATGAAGTTTAGTTCAAATTTTCTCAAATATCTCTTCCATTTTGCCAGGAAGAAGGGTGCCCTCCTCATATAAGGGTTCTCTTTGAAGAGTCAGTCGATACTCGTATATATCATATATTATTGTATACTTTTGTGTCCACAAGGGTCTCCATAATGTACCCACTGTTGTTTTTCACAAATATAATATCAATTGTTATTGCTTGTAAATAGATCGATGCACTTGTTCATCTACTTATTGTTATCTACTGCATAACTTTGCATCGTCATTTAAATCTTTCCTTTAATGATGTATCAATGGGCCTCCTCCGTACATCGAGTTGTCTTCATACCCGACGTACTCGCAGCATCTCAATCACCACTGCTGTAGGTGCAATATGTATTTGTGTCCACAGGGGTTCGTTGTACTTATGATATACCCACTATTGTTATCCATAATTGCATTGTAGCATCCATCCTTGCTCATAAGGAATGATTTTATATTCACTACAATTTCCCAGATGTACTTCTTGAAGAGCCATTGTACTTGTATCATGTCCACCTTCATCATTCATAGGTGGTCTTAGTGTACTTATTTGTAGTGGCATGTTGTATGTAGACTGTTGACATTGACTGCGAGGTACTGCCATATTCAATACTTATCATCTTTCTGCGAGCTGTTGTATACTTGATGGGTCTTCTACTATTTCTTGCAAGTGTCAATGCTTCAATATGCAAGCTGACTATTATTTGTATTGAGGTCTTCATCGATGAGAGTAGGAGAAGACACCCATACATTTTATAGTCGGCTGATATTGCTTGTAAATACAATGTATTTTAAAAGCGAGTTATTTCTACCGATCCAAATGTACTAAATAATGAGGGAATGAATAAGATTAGTTATATGACATTTAGAGTTGGAAAACCAAAGATGAAGGATGTCCTTTATAGAGATATTACCCTTAAAATAATTAAGTTTGAACACATCCTCAAAATAAATCCAAACTTTAGAATCAATTGGCCCAGAAATAAACACATGATGTATATTTTCAACATGATAACAACATTGGCACTTGGAAATTAAAATAAAATCACGTTTAATTAAAATCTCAACCGTAGGAATAAAATTCTGCATGACTCTCCAAATGAAAGTAGCAATAGAGGTGGGAATGCTTTTATGCCATAACATATTAAAAACTTTAGAAGAGGCATGATGAATTCTAAAAGTATCCCAAGCCTTCTTATTACTAAAATTGCCATAATTAGCCAAATTACATAACAAACGATCCTCAACATTTATTTAAAGGGATTTTTGAGATCTGATTAATAATGGACATAATAATAACATCAAGTAATTTTATAATATCTCAACAGTTATTTGAAATAAAACTATTAACCTTTATAGTCGAAGTAGAGACTGATTGGTGCATCGAATCAATTGAAGATTCATTCAACCACTTGTCTTGCCAAAAAAAAAAAAAAAAAAGATTAGCACAACCAAGACCCCAAAAAATGTTAGGTTTTGCTTCCCATTTGATGTTGCAAATTATTTTCCAAACCCTAGAATCCCCCATTTTGTAAGAACAAATAGTATAGTGCTTACCAACACAAAATTTTTGCATCAAAAATTTTGATCAAATACTATTATTAGCATGAAATTTATATCAAAGTTTAAAAAGAGAAAGCATGAGCTAAATCCGCCATGTTCTTGCACCCCAAACCCCCTTCCTCCAGAGTGCCACAACACTTATTCCAAGAGGACCAAATAATTTTAGAATTACTACTCTTACCTTTCCAGAAAAACTTGTTGATTAATTTTTTCCAATCTATCACAAACCGCAAAATTAGGTTGAATAGTTTGAAAAATATAAACAGGAAAAGAACAAAGAACACTTTTAATTAAAACCAGTCTACCACTAAAGATGAGAAAATTAAATTCCCAGGATTTAAGCTTATTCTGCACAGTAGTAATCAGATCATCAAAAAGGAAAAATCTTTTACGACTTTTAAAAAGAGGAACACTCAGATGTTTTAAATGAAGGAAACCATGCACAAAACCAGTGGTACGCTTGATAGCCATAATACGACTTATAGAGACATTATTCGAGGGGATAAAGCAAAATTTGTTTATATTAAGGTTTAAACCACTTAATAGCTCAAAGTTATTAAGAAATCTACTAAGTAAACTAACCATACTCACCGAACCATTGAAAAAAATAATAACATCATTAGCAAAACATAAATGAGAGATGGGAAAACCACCCAAAACTTTAAAATATATATTAAGGTGAACTTCATAAAGGAGGGTAAGACCTCTAAAAAGATAATCAACAGCAATAATAAAAAGAGCATAAGAAATGGGATCACCTTGCTGAATACCGTGAGAAGATTTAAAGAATCCATTGTTTTTACCATTAAAAATAATTGAGAAGTAAGACCCCTCAATTGTGTTACATATCAAACTAATGATATTATCATTAAAATAAAAAACTATAAAATTTGATTCAAAAAATTATAGTTGGCAAAACCTGTTTGAAAAGGCGAAATAGTTTTAGAGAGCAATAATAACATCAATAATAACATCATGTTACCACCTCTAACTTTGAGATCAAGATCTTGAGTAATTTCTTGAGCTAGAAGAATGTTATCAGTAATGGCTCTACCTTTACAAAACCTGTTTGAAAAGGCGAAATAGTTTTAGAGAGCAAAGGAGATAGCCGATCCAAAATAATTTTAGAAATCAACTTACTAAAAAAAAGAACATAGACTAATAGTATGAAAATCATCCCACTTAGCAGCAATTTTCTTAGAAATAAGCATGATAGAAGTACTAGAAAAAACTTAGGAATAGGATTACCTTTATAAAAATCCAAAAGCACAGCATATAAATCCTCAGAGATGATATCCCCAAATTTTTGAAAAAATTTAGTAGTAAAATCATCAGGTCTAGCCCCAAAATCGACCTTCAAATCAAAAACCATTTTCTTGACTTCCTCTATAGAAGGCAAACAAGTAAGAGAAATGTTGTCCTCATCATTAATCAAGCTAGGGATAAACTAAGAATGGTCAATCGGCTGAGAAGTAAATTTTTTATTAAATAACTTAGAAAAATGATCAACAACCGACTTAGCTATTGCATTCTCCTCAATAATGTTCCCATCATGAAGCTCAATTTTATGAATGAAATTTTTTGCTCTATTCTTTTTTATCAAAGAATGAAAATACTTAGTAGTTTTATCCCCACCAAGCAAATGTTTAGATTTTTTTTTTCCAAAAAAATCTCCTCTTGCTCTTGGAGTTTAAACAAAGAGATTTTAGTTTCTTTCAGATTAACTAAATTCACCTCAGAAGGATCATTCTAATAAGTAAGCTCATAGACATTAACTTTATCTTCAGCAAAAATAATATTAGTGAAAAGGTTTTTAAAAATATTTCTATTCCACTAACTAAGTTTAAACTGCAGTCTACTCATCCCAACGATATTATTGTCGGGATGCAAAGGATCCTCAAAATTTACTTTCACCAAATTCAAAAAAGAATTGTCTAGTAACCACATATTTGAAATACGAAATTATGAGAGGAGATAGACAATCTCTCTTTGATAGTAATCAGGAGAGGAGAGTGGTTAGAAAAAGTTTTACTTAAATGCTCAATAAATGGTTTGTTACTAGAATTCATCCATAAATCATTAAAAAGAACACAGTCAAGACGTTGCCACATATTACCACGATTCCAAGTAAATAGATTACATGTGAAGCCAATATCAATAAGATTACAATCCATAATCATATTATTAAAATCCTCCATCGCTTGGTAAACAGGGTTAGAGCCACCCAATCATTCAGAAGGGTTAGATATAATGTTAAAATCACCACCAACTAACTAAGGAGAATTAATAAGACCATGAAACATAGAAAGCTGATTCCAAAGATCCTTTCTAATAAAATGAGAGGAAGAAGCATAAATCAAAGAGGCATAGAAATTGAAATGCATAAATTCAATTTTGCAATGTAAAACTTGAGTGAAGTCCCCCACAACATCAATGTTTAGAGGATCATTCCAAAGATCCAAATTTTGTTAGAAACATTCTCCACATTATGCTTAAAACCAAGACACCTAGTAGTTTCATCCAACATGGAAATAGAAATAAGAGCCTCAAGTAACACAGAAAAAAAGATAGTATTAATGAGACATAAATAATGAACTCTAATCCTAGAAGAAGGACAACGAATGGCCCTGACATTCCAAATAAGCAATTTAATCATTAAAATGCAATTTGTTAGAAGTTTGAGATCATGCGCTTCTAGGAGAAGAAACATTCTGGTTTTTGACTTTTTTTTTCTTGTTTTTAATAGAGGTGGAAGCATGCTTATCATGAATAAGACCATTATTAGAACTATTATCAACTAAAACATCAACATTACTATAATTGAAAACTTACCACATATACCTTTCTCATTATTCAACAAATCTTTTGGAAGCTCGGGACCATAAGGCCCATCAACCGAAGCATTATCATTATTCTGAAGATCTTCATCATTCTTCGGGTTAACCGAGGCCTCCGCTAAATCTTCCTGTACAAATTCCCCTTCTTCCATATTACCTTCAGAATCAATGTCATGGTCATTTGCAATGGGTTGAACAACACCTATATCTTTACATTTTATATTGTTTCCCATGAACTCCAGTAAATTTTTGTTAGTATCACATGGTACAAAATTTAAAATAGACATGGAATTATGTTTAGAAGAAATAGCCACCATTTGTTCGTCAACATTTTCCAAATTTTAAAAACTATTTTTGAAAGGAATAAGAGAGTCGAACACAATCTGAAGAGGCTCCTTAGATCCTTCGTTACAAGTAGAGGGGTTAGATTCCTCATTCTTACTTTCTTCTTCGTTAAAACCTTGTAAAATCTGACAATTCGGCTCATTTTCACCTTCAACCATATCAACATCAAGCTTACCATTGATCTCTTGATCAGAGACATTAAGCCTTTCCTGCACTTGCAATTGGTTAATAATCTCATGTGAAATATGATCAATAATAATATTTTTCCCTTTTGTGTCTTTAGTCGCATCCTAAAGATTACATAATTGGGGATGCAAAATAAAACATTCTGAATTGTTATGCCCATGCATTTTACAATGGATACAAAATAGGTAAGTTTTTAAATTCTACTTTTTATTGATACCCATTTAGCTCCAAACCAATCTAAATATCTTTCATATATTTTTTTGAAATGTCCATTTCCACTAGAACGTGCGCCATAGATGGCCGAGAAACAGCTGTGGTAGCTTGATCCATCTGTAATGGTCTACCAAAAATAGAACCTAAAACAAATAGAATCTAAGTATTAAAAAGTTGAAGTCTCAGATTAAGAAACGATATCCAAACTAGAGCTATGGGTGATTCCTTTCGAACATCAAAGTCCGGAGTCCACTTAAGTAACCACATTTTGCAGCCCTATGTATAGTAAGTTCTATGTGAAAATATGTGACTATAGTCCAAATTATTGAATAGTTGTATATCCACATGCCTTTGATCCAACAATCTAATAGAGAAAGTTTCAGATAATTTAAGCGAAAGAAAAAACATAACAAATAATATCAAGATTTGGCTTTCTCAGCATGAACTTTCCAACCAAAGTAAAAGCAAAAAAGGTAAAGAAAGTTGGAAAATGACTTTATCATCAAACATCAGAGCAGATAAGCCCTTAAAAGAAGGTTGAACCAAATCTAACTTAGTGATAGAAGATGAACTACCACTGGCAACAACATCTTTAAAAAGTCACAACTTACCTTCGGGATTCAATGAAGACCACGGGTAAGATGACGACGGCATTGTCATCACCCACACCCCATAGGAAATCGGAAGAAAACATCAAAACGAAGACACTAAATTAAAATAATATCACAAAACAAAGAAGAATAGACAAAAAAAACCCCAAAAGGAGCCACAAATCGGCAGCAGGAGGCACTGAAAAAGGAAACCTAAAATTGTCTCATAATTGCCAGAGCCAGCTCACAATAGTCAGATGGTCAAGATGATTTAGAACTTAAGATGGGAATATGTGTTATCTAGCATATAATAGCAGTATGAGTTTAGTTATTATAAAGGTTTGATATTTAAAATTAGAAATTTCATCATCTTGCACTTAAAGCAGATGGTGGGAGAATGAATGATGGACCCGATAAAGATCTCAAGGTTTCGTCATCCTGGGCCATCATGGTCCCTAGTCTACTTTGTTAGAGGAGGTAGTCTACCCAACCTGATATAAAGATCCTTGTTGGCATCTATGGGTTGCTTCGTCCAAGGGTACCTTGTAGACATGAGATGAGTATTTGTCTAAGGGGATAAATTTGAATCTACCTTAGCTAACAAAGGGCTTTATGCTATATCGGCTATATCCTATTAATTCATATCTCAAGGATTTGAAACTATTGGGGTGCATATGTGCTTTAGTCATAACCGTAATGTAGTCATGTCATTTGGAAGCAAACCACTCGGTTCAAAGGGCCCCAATTAACCATTTATCTTGTGATGCCATTTGGCAAATAAATTATTGGTTAGAGGACATGTGACACATCCTTACTGGCAGGAGATTGCTTAAGAATGAATCATAGTGATATTCTTGACCAAACATTTAGCTCTACACCTCAATAAATTATTATGAAGGGTGGATGTGTTTTACTTTAAGTGATTAAATGGTTAATTTCAAATTTAAATATTTTTTGGATTTTTTAGATTTTGAATTTTGGATGTTAGATTTAGTGGGTGTTTGAGTGGCATTTTGGATATTTGAAATTGACACCTCCGATTAAGATCTACATTCAACACAACCATCATCAGGGTATTTTGGGGTCATTTATGTTTCGTTGATTGAACCTTGTCAACTTTGTGTACTTGTCGGCAAAGGGTTGGTTTTGTAGGCTTTATATTTTTATTGATGAATTTATTTTATCATAGATCGTAAAGGCCTTATATGAACGTATAAAACATATATTCTTGTTGACACATTGACCGTATATCTATTTAATAATTTGAGCCATGTCAACTTCTATCTATCTATATAGAGGAATCAGGCTCAAACTTAGGTTCATTTATAGACTCGTGTAACATCCCTAGACATCACGTATGTACCCATAACATGCTCTCTAGGGCCCATATAGATGTATGATTACACTTGCCCCTTTTGTGTACCTATGTGCATATATTGTAGTGAAAATATGGGGGCATTTCAAAATATTTCAGTTGTGTGAGCAACTATAATTTGAATGCATCATCCTATTTGGAAGCTCATATATGCAAAAAGTCCTCTTGTATACATATTACGAATTCGATGGTGTGGTGTTGCAGCATGTAGATATCTTCTATATGCTTGTATGAGTGTTGGATTTGCTTGTTTCATATAGGTAGACTGTCTTGTACTACTTATTGCTTTTTACAGGTGGATTATAGTGCACTAACGAATCTTCTGATTTTTCCTATTAGCAATTGCATTCACCACAGGCTCGATGTCTCTTTCTTCAAGAAGGTTACTTTGCATGCAGACCTTCCGTGTGGATGACACATTAGATGTATAATGGGCCTTCTACGGCGGCTTGTAGGAACATACATCTACTGCATATCTTATGTCTTTTCTTGTAGAAGATCAGTGTATTTATTGACCATTGAACAGTGGCTGATCGAAGGAGTGTTGTAACACCTATGACCTACTACTGACTAATACTTGTAGGCGTGTCGTTATGCATATTACAAACTTTCCATTAATATTAATGGGTATTCGCATTCACTGCGATCTTCTATCCTTGCTCATAGAGGATATGTCACATATTTGTCTCCTTAGAGGATCTATCACATTGGCAACACATTTACTATTGTTACTTGTAGATAGGAATATCACATGAATGAAGCATCTCCTAAAATGGCTTGTAGGAGTTCGTACACTTTGCAAGTTCGAGTACATTTACTTGCATACTAGCTTCATTGCTATTGTTCGCAAAAGATCCACAAGACTATTATGTATGCTATAGTCGTCCCTTATTAATTCCAAGATGATTTGTAACATGCATTGTACTTTGACTTTCAACTTTCATAAGAAATTGATGCGTTTGTATCCATGATGATTATTGCAAGTAGGTCATCTCAGCCATTAAGAGCATCATATCACCACTTGAAATCTTCTCAAACATGGATCGTCCTTTAGAAGTTAAAGAAGTGTGCCCTTCTAAAGCACTAATAAAAGAAGACAAGGTCGGGCTAGCATCAACAAGACAATTCCGTAGGGCCTAGAGATTGTCTTGTAAATCAGCAGAAGCTGATTTTACCTTTATAGATGCAATACATAGCTCATTGGTTGTAGAAAGCAAGCCCTTGGCAACAACTTTCATCTTATTATGTGACAGCTTCCATTACTTTTTTTTAGCACGTGCAAAGGAGTGATATATAGAATCTAATCTTGTAAGAGCAGCCAAGTAAGTTTGTTTCCATGCTCGAAGTCGCCAATAACTAATGAGCAGTCCACAACAACTTTCTTCT
This sequence comes from Dendrobium nobile, assembly GCA_022539455.1. NCBI lineage: Eukaryota > Viridiplantae > Streptophyta > Magnoliopsida > Asparagales > Orchidaceae > Dendrobium > Dendrobium nobile. Next base: position 34,560,541 of record CM039719.1, read on the forward strand.
CCTTAATAGACGAATGTGAAATTCAAGAGGAATTCCAAAACACTTTGTGCTGACAGTATTCAAGCCAACATAAGTCCATACCATAGCCCTTGCTAGTTGCCTTTCTGCTGAAATATAAGTTCTTTCAAGAGTTTGTGGGCAATCTAAAGATCTAGCCATCGAAGAGATTGAAGACTGCATCTTCTCCAACAATTTTCCCCTTCATATCTTCTTCCATGAGATAGACTTGCCATTCATTACCCCCACTTGAGATAGATTTCACATTCATCTTCTTATTTGGAATGAATTTTCAATTGTTCTACAATACAATTAAGGATCTCCAATTCTTCCACCAGCAATATTTAGAATATCAGGAATAGAATTATTCGTAACAAAAGACAATTGGTGCAATATAATTCTATCTCAGCTCTTAGTCATTAGTTATGGTCACTCATAAGTAACTTGTTGCACTCATTATAGACTCCCTTGTGTTATGAATAGATCACTGTATTGCAGCTTCCTTGCATCAAGAGTATGCATGATAACTTGCCAACATCTTTCTTGCATTGCTTTGTAGGTATGCTACATTCATCATATATGAATTGATGTTGTTCATAAGAGTTGTTGTTATGTTCAGTGTGCACGTCTTGCACATGTTTATAGAATGCTTGCATTTTTAATACAAACTTTGCAATTGATCATTGCCATCCTTATACGATTTGTAATGTTTGTTCATGCTCTTGTTTGCGATCAAACCATGCATCATTTTAATTAACCATAAAGGTTTATTCAACACAAGCTTTATCCTTTGTATGTTCAAGATTCATCACTTTATGAATTTGATATTTTAATTTTAGGCATTAGGCTATGTTCCTTATAAATCATTCAAGTTAAACTCTTTATTAATCATTTGGGTTCTTTGTGCCATTTTCAAGTTTGATTTCTTCGTACAATTGCCCAAACTCAAGTCCCCTACATTCAAATTTGATTGGAATCCTTGTGATTCATTTAAGTCTTGCTATTTTGTTTGGTTCAAGTCAATTTGAATTTTTGTTCAATTCAAATTCAAGTCTAAGTCCCCTATTGTCCTTTGACTTTAATCAATTCTCTGGTTCACTGAAAAATTAGCAGCCTCTCGGCGTCTCTCCTGTTTAGGGCAAAAATCCAAGAGACATAGCATTCCCCTCCACTCCACGTGGGCACTTCAGGTAGATGTCAAATTACACCTTAGCCACAATTCTTTAATCCCTGCTACGGTACATGAGCGCTTAAGGGTCTATGATACATGTTAAAAAGAGCACAATTTTCTTTCCCCTGCTACATTACACAAGCATTTAAGGGGTACTTAATTTTCATATATGTTACGCTACGTGAGCGCTTAGAGGTTTACCTTCCTCGTTGTGACCGTCATACCGGTTTCCCTCCCACCGTGCTATGTGAACGCGTATGATGGTTTATCGACTTGTCACAAGCATCGAGAGTGGGATTTTAAGTTAGGAAAGTTACACCATCGTGGTGATGTGATGACAACAATGAGGCAATCACGAAGATGTATAAAGATTTCTTTTTGTTTTCTTTATCTAAATTCCCCCAGCCCCCTTCTGAACTTTTCTATTTTTCTCTTTTCCTCTTTTTTTTTTCTTTTCTTCTTTTAAAAAAAACTCTTCTCACTTTATATATGTATATAATAGTTTAATTTTAATAATTATAATAAGAATAATTATTAAAATTAATAGAATTTAATGAAATGGGAGCGATATACCTGTGAGAGAGAGAAAGCAGAAAAGGGCCGGGTTGGGCTGATTTCGGCACTATGGAGGAGGTCTACGCCTATAAGAGGGAATTGAGTGGTTTGGCTTTGATTAGGGCTAGGGACTCGGCTGGATAGAGGAGGATGATGGTTCGGGTTGAGGAAGGATTGCATCACAGGTAGGGTTCGGCTTGATCTTGACTGGCGAGTTACTATTTCAGTTTATATTTGGTTCATCATTTCCTAACAATAATATATCTACACAATATATTTAATTATATAGGGGACAATTGCTTTAAAATCATAGTATTTTAACATTTTTAGTGGGGGCAATTACCTTTAAACTTTTGTAATAAAGACTAAAAATAATCTAAATAAGAATTTTAGTGGGATCAATTGCCCCCCCCCCCCCCCCCCCCCCCTCTAGCCATAAAGGGGTTCCACCCCTGGGATACTGTTGCAGGATATCGAGATGGTTGGTAATGATACGGGCAAGTAATGATTTTACGCTTTTTTTGTCACTTTTTATTTGGCTGTAGCATTAATGTTAACAAGAACTTTATGATTAATAACTTTAAGGCGCATTGAAATTGTTAATTAACATAGCTTTTTAAAAATTAAAATAAATAACATAATAATTCTAAAGTCATAAATAAATTTAAAGTAATAAAACTTAAACTAAAACTAAATCTCATTAACCTGCAACACATAAACTTAATTTATAGATAAGTCAATCATTAATCCATTTAGGATACTTCTAGGCTACATAACTTTTTAAGCCACACATTAGAATTTCTTGCTAGGAAAACAAACACCAGCTTAGGTTACAGGTAGTGTTATGGTGTGTGTTTACTTTCCTACACATTATTATGGTTTATTACTATCTTAGTGGATGTTTAGTACTAATATGAGTGTTACAAAAAGCACCAACATAGGTTAAGAATGCTTCTCTTTTGAGATCAATTCCTTTGGAATTCTATTGATACATAATCATACTTGGAGCTTGAAGCCTAAAGACTGAAGACATTGAATAAGCAATTTTTCTTTGTAAATACTTAGTCATAGAAATGGTAAAACTATCTAGGCCCTTAAGCTTTTTAAAGAGTTTCATTTGTAGGATTGCACTACATTCCTCAGTTAGGAAAAAGTTCTGAGTCTCATAGTTTTTTCTTTATCTCAAAATGTCTTTCATGAACTTAGAAAATGTAGGCATCTGCTCTTAATGTTTTTTATATATATATATAAATGAATGTTCATAGTCAACCTTCTAAATACATCCATAAATTTAAAGAACGGTCTATCTAATTTTTGTTTTAACAATCTTTAAGGCAATGGTGGTGGTGGTCTCTGATTAACATTCTAATGGGTTTGTCTACTTCCTTATCATATTTTGGTCATTCTTCAAGCTTGTTGGATTCTACAATTGCTTCTATAGATATTTCTTCCTCAAGCTAATCTTTATTCCTAAACACCTCTTCTAACCCTCTCTCACTCTTCAACTGAATAGTTTTGCATTACTTCTTACCTTTTCCTTAGGATTTACCTCTATATTGCTAGGCAAGGCTCCTTAGGGCCTATTATTAAATGAACTAGTTAACTGCCCTAATTAATTTTCATTGTCCTTATTACAGTAGCTTGACTCTATAATTTGATCCCCATTTGTAAAACTAGGTTTTCTAAAGAAGGCGTCTTATCCTTAATTTGATTATTGGCATTAAATCCATGAGGATAATTAGGCCTAGGGTTTCCATAATTCTATTGAGGTGAGTTCTAATTTGCAACAGGATTGGGTTGGTTAGAACCCAATGATTACACTATTACGATTATTTCTCCATTGAAAATTGGGATGAATCTTCCAACCTCGATTATAAGTGTTAAAATAAGGATTATTTTGTCTACAATTAATAACATTTAAGGATTCAACCCCTGTTGAGTTTGGGTCACTATATGCTTCATTGATCTCCTCTACTAACATGGGCATACATTCATAAGTACTAATTGTGATATCTCCACTACAAACAAATTATTTTATGAGTAAATTCTAATTTTTATACAACTGCATGTGTCATGTCAAATATTAAAGTAATGAGTAGAGTGACATTCCCTTCAGTATAGGAATTACCCTAAGTTCACTCTAGTAATGCTTATATGAATCACCAAATTTATTTTATCAAGAAAATTTTAAAGTTGAATTAAAAAAATATCAACCAAATCTTAAATTTTAACTCTTAACATATGATAGTTAAAAATGTATGAGTGTAAAAGTTAAATCTCTCTTAAGGTTGTTGTGAATTAGAGCATAAATACTCCTGATCTTTATCAAACTTGTTGGAGTGTCTAGATAAGATTTATAGTGATTATATCTCTTTGAGATTTTAAGATTATATCCACCATATGTCTATACATGACAAAATCCCAATCATCTAATTGTTTCATTATTCATCTATTGAGGTTATAGATCACATTATATTTTATGTTTATGCAAGGCCTATACATAAACTAAATTAAACACTAAGGATTTAAAAAAAAAAACATTTTATAATTTATAAGATTCAAATCCATTCTTAAACAAACATACTTTTTAACATGTCATAAGCCCATAGAAAGTTCTAGCCAACCATAGAAATTAAAATAAATAAAATATGATTCATTTTAAAAACAAAACAAAAGTAAAGGAGGTAAATTAAGGAAAGATATTACCAAGAACTTCTTTACAAAATGCTTACAAACTCTCCTTCCCCTAGAATTAACTTTCTTAACCTACATACCCTCTATCTCCCCCTCTAGACTCTAAACAACAACAATATCCCCCATAGTAGCCATCCTCACTCACAATCACCACCCCAGTAACAATTGACCACAATATAAAAAGTAAGCTTCTATTTGTATATTTTACAAATAATTGAACTGTTGTTGAGGTATGTACCATAGTAGCATTATGATGTTATTGGATCAATGTGTTAGTTCATCAATCATCACATAAATTCACCAATTCAACTATTAGTAACTATCACCCATCATGGCATTATAGCGATTTGGTATTGTGACGCTCCATTGGTTCTTTGGTACTTTTCTATTTGCTTTTTATCATTATAAAGCTACATTCTAGTGCTCTAAAATAAAGGATGAACATAACATTGTAGTGCTTTGTTTGTGGCGTCACGACACTCCTTCAATCATGAAGAATTGGTTTTTTTCCTGCACAAAAGGATAGGTTTAAATAGAATTTTTATGAAATTATATATAAGTTGGATAATACATTTTTCTCTTATTAAATTCCCAAGAATCGTAAAAAAATTATTTCTCTCAAATAATTCATATTAAATTGGAAATAAAATAAAATTTTCTTTTGCTGGAATATAATATCTAGAAATTAGAAAACTAATAATCTAAAAATTTATACAGTAACATGGATTTATGATATCTTTGAATTAAATAATTTACAACAGCCTATTCTTTCATTTTTAACTAATACTCCTCTTAAGTCAATCTCTCAAGATTGTATGCGATAAATTTGACTAACTTACTTAGGGTTAATAATTTTTAGTTTTAATGGAATCTACACATTTAATTAATTCATTAATCATACTATAATCCTTCTTTAAATATTATGTTCTAATAATTCTACTTAAAAGTGTATAAGTGGGTTTAGACAATACATGCACTAATTTTTAGTAGTCCAATATTTATATTTTTTTAGTTTCAATTTTACTTTCATTTTCTGACTTTCTTTTAAATTGGCTTAGTACCTTATAACAATTTTGAATATATGTTTATTGCCTCCACTATTTATTCAAGTGTGCATATTTTTAATAATCCAGTACTCAACTTTTTTTTTTTACTCTAACTTTTTATTTGCTAAATACTTTGATTTTGAAGCTTATCATTTGCCTTCACATTTTGTTCAATTTAAGATTCGTTAAAGATTTCTTAATTTTCTAATTACTTAATAGATGACTTAGAATAAAGATAAATAGTTTATTCACATTAATCCTCTAATCAATTAATCCTATGGAATTAATCACGTGCTTAAATAATTTTAGAAAATTTATTTCTTAGAAATTATTAATCTAAATGGAATGATTAGTTGTTAATTTTAATTGCTTTATTAGGCAAAATCTTTCAAATTATGTACTATTATTTACATAATTATCCTTTTTTTTATTTTAATTTTATATTCCAAACAATAAAAAGTTGTCTATATCCCAAAAAATAAAATAAAATAAGCACTATTAAAGACAAATAACAAAATTTGCAAAGTAATACAATTTAGTGTTTTTTATGTCCATTAATATATACAAATTAACTAATTGAACCCATACCTTTGCCATGTCTTCCCTGGGAGCTAAACTTAAACTAGCTACCCTGATCAGCCCACCCATCGGGTCAACCCAAGCTAACTAATTTAAGATATCCACAAACTCATGGAAGAATAGTGGTCGCAATCCCATCTTGAATTGGTCACATGGGATGCATAACTCCTCTTCATAAAAGGTATTTAGGTACTCATCTTCCGTGGGAAATACAGAATATATGGTCAACAAATTTTATGGAAAATTGAAGTGATTGCAAATAGTTGGCATTAGCAAAATTGGTGGCGCACTTATGAAGGGCAATCATGGGATCTCAATACACTATCGCTCTAAAAAGTGGGGCGGTCAATAAAATCTCAATCGAGAGCTTGCACCCATATAGGCCCAACTAAGTAGTATATATAGAGAATTGAAGATCATGAATATTGAAGTGCTAATCGCATTCACATTTAATGATTAAGATTTTTCCCATACTCTTCATTATTATCTAAAGATATGATGGCTTTCTATTCACTCTCCCTGATAAGAAGTCACTAATTATATGTAATGTTAGCTTGCTCCTGAGTAGAAAACATACCTCACCATAGAGCCTCACCCATAACAAAAGTGCTAAATCATATAAACTCTCCACTTGTCGAATAAATAATAAATTAACCATTCAATAGTAAAAACTAACTCATCATATTAAAGGAAACACAAATAATGCAAAAGTATTCTTAATTTTCATTTCTTCATTTTACATAACTCATTAGAATATGATGAATAATGGACTCATAGTATAGAAAAAAAACAACAAAATATAACATACTTTCTAAACATAAATATTTTTACTACTTAGATAAATTCTTACATATATGTCATTACATAAAATATTTTTACAATAAAAAGAAAGCGAAGGCGAAGCTCCTCACCACTGCAAAAAAAAAATCCTATACATATGGTTTGTCTAGCCCTTACTCAAAATTAATGGATGGATAGTTTATAAAATTTTAGTTAGTTTATAAAATTTTAATAGATTACAAATTTTTGAAAATGCCAACTTGAATAAGATTTTCACTAAAAAACATGAAAAAAAATCGATGTTTTTATTAAAATAGTGAAAAAAGATTTTTCACTAATCTCAAAATATTAAACAATTTTTACATTTTTTTGCACCTTCCTAAATTAACTTAGGATCACATATCTTTACATAATTAGGATTAATCGCAACGAATCTCTAAAATTTGACCATTTCAAGTCTCATTTTGAATATATATTTATAAAATTTAAAATGAGATGACAATGTGTGCCTAATTTTCTGCATTCAATTAAAGGAAAATATGACAACATTTAAATCAGCAAATATATCAATGCTACGGAAATATTAATTCCAGCCCAACGAACATACAACACTTGCCAAGTCAGTTCTCGGTAGTTCCACTCCATTCAACCGAGTTTAATCGGCCAACTAAAACTCCTTCCATCTAATCTAATAAGTCCGATTGGCCAATTCAAACTGGTATCGAACTTAAATTTGCTAGCACTTCAACATCCAATTAGCTTCCCTTGTCCAACGATTCTGACCCTTTTTTACTTCCACAATAGTCTTGCACTTTAGATGCCTCCATAAATATCCACACCCATATCCATGATATATTGCTCTAAGCAGTGCTTTCGCGCTAAAAGATTCCATCAATCTCTTTGTTGGCCTTATTCTATAACTGATCACCATCCTGTGAGTAACTGTCTCCTAGCAGGAATAACCAAAGGGACCCTCGACCTATTGCACGTCATCATTCTAAATGACATGTGCCACACTCATTTTTTGAAGATTATGCTACGATTTTCGCAGGGTCTTACATCATCATCCATCATAGAAGTTCCTCTATAAGCATCATTTTCACTTATAAATAAGCACATCCTAGGTGTTAGGAGTACCAATGTTAATGATATTATGATAATTATTTGTTAGGACAAAATGAAGGGTGAAAAAGCTGTTGGACCTGATGATATTCCAATAGAGGATTGGAAATGCTTAGGAGATGAAGGAATTTCATGGCTTACTAAATTTTTTAATACTATTCTGAAGACCAAAAAGATGCCAGATGAGTGGAGAAAGAGTGTGTTAATTCCTATTTTTAAGAATAAAGGTGATGCACAAGATTGTGCGAATTATAGAGGTATTAAGTTAATGTGTCATACTTTAAAACTATGGGAGTGAGTTATGGAGCACAGGTTGCGGCGTGATACTAATGTTTCTCAAAATCAATTTGGATTCATGCCGGGTAGGTCGACTATGGAAGCCACACATCTATTAAGAGGTTTGATGGAGAAATATAGAGAAAATAAGGAGGATCTACATATGATATTTATTGATTTAGAAAAAGCATATGATAAAGTTCCAAGAGAAGTGCTATGGAGAGTTCTTGAAAAGAAAGGAGTCAATAATGCTTATATTCAAATCATTAAAGATATGTATGCAGGAGCTATTACTTGTGTTCAAACACAAGGTGGATTGACCAAGTATTTCCCTATTTCAGTTGGGTTACATCAAGGATCAGCCTTAAGCCCATATCTTTTTGCTTTAGTCATGGATGTTCTCACTAGACATTTGCAAGAGGATGTACCTTGGTGTATGCTTTTTGCTGATGATATTCTTCTTGTTGATAAGACTAGAGAGGGAGTTGAAGGTAAACTTGAATTATGGAGGTCAACCATAGAGTCTAAAGGTTTTCGCTTGAGTAGATCTAAAACGAAATATATGGAGCGTAATTTTAGTAGTAATAGACCTAGTGAGGGGATTGTGACTTTGGGAGATCAAGTCATTAATAAGAGTACACGTTTTAGATATCTTGGATCTATTGTTCAGAGTGATGGTGAAATAGATGGGGATATTATCAGCAGAATTCAAGTTGGATGGTTAAAGTGGAGGAATGCATCGGGCTTGTTATGTGATAGAAATATAACCCTCAAACTTAAGGGAAAATTCTATAAGATGGTAGTGAGGCCTGCAATGCTTTCTGGTGCCGAATGTTGGTCATTAAAAGAGAAGCATAATACTAAGTTAAGTGTGGCAGAGATGAGGATGCTCAGGTGGATGAGTGGCTTTACCCTTAGAGATAGGATACGAAATGAGCATATACGTGAAAAGGTTGGAGTAGCTCCAGCAGAAGACAAGATTAGAGAGAGTCGCCTTAGATGGTTTGGTCACATAAAACAGCGGCCTTCTGATGACCCGGTTAGGAGAGTAGAGGTATTAGATTTGACTTATGTTAAGAAAAGTAAGGGTAGACCTAAAAAGACTTGGTTAGAAAATATTAGGAATGACCTTTCTTTATTAGATTTAAACGAGAATTTGACTTTTAATAGGACACAATGGAGAAAAATGATTCATGTAGTCGACCCCACGTAGTGGGATAAAGGCTTGATGTTGATGTTGATGTGACTTGTTAGGACAAAACTCATTTTTCTGCATTGCACTTTATTTTTCCTTTCTTCTTTCTCTTTACTCTCTCAAAACAAAAAAAGTTTCGTAAAATTTTTGTTCACTCTTCAACATTCACATATGCAAACCTAAAGGCTTTTATTTGATGCTTTGATTACCTACTTGGTTGCCTTCCAAGTGGCACATAAAATGTCGAAATTAAAAGCAACAGTTTTCATATAGTTGGTTTTCTACTCTAATGAAGTCACTCTAAAGAGTTGCTAAGAATGCATGTACTACTCGTATGGTTTCTTATTATCTAATCAAAGTCACCCCTATAAATGAAAATTGACTCTTCATTTCAATAATTGATCACACTGCAGCCGAATTGAACAAATTTCCAATGGACATATTGAATTGAGTTTTGATTAACTCTTTATTTTATTATAACCGACTTCATATGAACTAAATTCTTTTATAGTTCATATGAAGCGAGTTTGAGTTTAAAAAATAGACTATCATCACATTGATTTATGTTATTCCATTAGTATAATATGCCTGAAAATAAAAACAAAACATACTAAAGGTACTTCCAAACACTTAAATTGAAGCTTAATTGTCACCACTACGAAGATGAGCATCAAATATATCCCTTTCTATAAAAAAAAATATTTGGATTCAAATTATTTTTAATCATTTCAAGACAAATTAGTACTGTAAATAAATTAACAAACGACCAAATAGTGGACATCTTCCTTAGCAGGCTTTCCAACTTTGTGAAGCACTGGTTTGAAAAAATTGAAAATTCAACATTTACCACTTATCTTAAAAATGACATGTAACACATTGTCTGACTGTAAAACAAAAAACCTTCATGCCCCCTTTCTCCAGCTTTATAGTTTACAATGTGCATAAGGGCCATATAAATTTTGTCTGAGGTCAGGCATTAAAGACATGTTCAATACAACAGCAATATATTCACATCAAAAGACAATAAGCATAAAGCACCAAATGGCAATAACCTAAATGCATTAGAATGATAAGCCTTGAGGACTTACCTAACTTCCAACAAACAAATTACTACGTGAAAACAGAGGGATTGGCTGAGGCAGTGCTGACTTGAACTTCAAGTACCTCCAGTCGACGTTCCAAAACATCAAGCTTCTCATTCAGACAAGCCAGCTTGCTCTTTGTGGTAGCCTCTGCAACAACACAAGCCTTAAAATGAGAGCACATAAATGTATTCACATAGATTTCAATGCTTATCCTGCAAACAAGGATTAATGGAAACGAGCAAATATGTCTACAGGCCAACAGAAAGAGGAAATTCCTAACCAATAAACTAGTTTAATAATGCAGCCACCCTCAATCTCTGAATGCAATGCTCAACCATTTATATGTTACACCCCCAAAAAATGAAATTAAAAGTACCAGGACTCTATTATGGATACAAATTGAACCGCAAAGAATGAGATTAGTGTTCAAAACTTCTTTTAATTACTATAGGTTTAAGGTGGACCCAAGTAACCCCCTACATGGAGAAAGGGTGAGACAATTGAATTTAGAGTGACATCGATAAGAGAAATATGTAAGATAATATAGAGATTTTAAGGGGATAATTTTTCCAAAAGCACAATATTACATCATGTCCACATTCAATCAAGGACCCCTTATTTATATTTGGGGGGCAAAGTTGATAGTACTTGAACAAAATTACAAAAAAATAGAGTAAAAGTAAAAAATAGTCACCCGGCAATTAATAAATGCCTAATGTAATCTCAAACTTTAATATGCACCAATTTAATCTCCTGATTATTATAAAATATTTAAATTTGGTCACAAAGCTAAAACAAAGGGTTAAAGTTAAATGTGATAGTTAAATGTGAGGACATTTTGGATATTATAGTATATGTGAAATTATATTATTTTTATATATTTTGTCATTTATCATATTAAAATAAATACAAAAATTATTTAGTTAACATCCATTATATGTTTGTATTTATTTTAATATAAAAAATAACAAAAATATTAAAAAATAATATAATCTCATATACACCATAATATCCAAAATGTCATTGGGATTGACTATAACTATTACTTTTGGCCATAGGATCAAATTAGGATATTTTCTAATAGTCGGGGGCAAAATTGGGTCATCATGAAAGTCTATGACTAAATTGAACATTTATTAATAATCGGGAAATTATTTTGAGCTTTTACTAAAAATGTAAGTTAACTTTGTATAACTATCTACACAAAGAGCAAGTCTAATTATTAGCTATTATAGGCAGGAACATTAGGTAAGTTTCAGATTGATGGTGAGTACAATTGATAAGTTCTACTTGTATGATACTTTAATCGGCAACAAGTACTATGAATAAGTAGGCAAGTTACATGAATGGGCAGCTTTCACAAGTAGATGACTTTTTAAGCAAGCTCAGCAGCCAAGTACTAAGGGTTGAGTATGGTCCATTTCTTAAATAACTTGACGATTTATAGCTTTGGACAAATTGAGGGCTTAGATTAATTCAAGCTCGTAGGCTCATGAGTTTGTTCTTATTTTCCAACTTGAACCCAATTTAAGTTCTAATGATTTGATCAAACGGACCTACATGAACATGAGTGAACATCAATTATTTGATTCTCGTCTTCCTTGTAAGAGACCAAGAATAACATAAAAAATCTAGTGAACCCAATTTGGCATGAGTTATATTACCAAGATCTCAATCACTCAATCTAAATATGTGTTTGGCTCTTTGACAATTGGCAGACAGAGCAGTCAATGCCTATAATCTGTGGATTTATTCTTACAATAAGAATTTTGCATTGCTTGTTCTCTGATCATTGTTTATTGATTTGTACTTGTTATGTTATCACTTTGTGTTTTTGCATTGCTTTCCCTCTGACCATTGTTTTTTCATTTGTAGTTGTTTTGTTATCACTTTGTGTTTTTGCAAGAAGAGGAATTTTGATCCTCTCAGGCTCTCACCAACTTTGTTGTATCTGAAGCATTGTTTAAAATTGCGCAATTTCAACACCATCTCAGTGCAATTCCGGTGAAAAATACCTAGAGGATTACGCCACAAGCTTTTATTATGAGTGCCTTGCCTTGCTGCTGTGAGGCATATGCTTCACCCTATTTATATTTTTTATTAAAACATATCTAATCCGAACAAATCACGACTTCATGCACCCACGAGCTATGCCTCATCTTTACATTAATGACAAATATTTAAGAAAGAGAAAGATAACTGAAATAAATGGAAAAAAAAAAGATTGGGAGGCATTTAACTCCTCGTGATGAGGTAGAGGAGAGACCAATTTATTATGAAAATGACTCAAATAAAATCCCCCTCAATGATAATAGTGCAAATGATTTATAAGTTGTTGTTAACTATTTTAGATTTCTTTAGGAATTAAATGCAATTGAGTGCTGAATCGGAAAAGAAGGCATTTGAAATTGAACTTGATGTTATATAATACTTTTATACAAGTCTTATATATTATCTTATTTTACTCTTGTAATATTTGGATTTTAATTATATTTCATATAATTTATCACTTATCACTTTACATCTTATGCAATTTTTTATTTCATACGTATGTTAATTTGTTACTTCATAGTTCAATAGAAAGTTAATATATCATCATTTAACATATTATTTGGATACTATATAAAAATCACTTTTAATTTTTATTTTCATTTTACAAATTTTTTGAATTTTGAGACTTAACACCTCGCCTCATGAACTAAAAATAACTCAATACACAATTGTGTAATTTTAAACCTTGATCTAAAGAGCTTATAGCAAATTCAAAGGTGGTGAATAGTGATGCATGGGGCTGGAATTGCCATTGAGGCATGTTCATCTGCAAAGATGGCTTTACTGAAGAAGGTCAAGACCAAAATAGTGAGAAGCAAAAGGTGGTGACCAAGCAAGGTTATTGAGAAAACCTCCGGGGCTAAGGAGGCAGTTGCTATGAAGTCCCCCTGGGGAGTCAGAGGTTGTCTTCAGAAAGAGTGCTCTGTTACGACTTTGAAAATCTTCTGGGCAGAGTGCTGCTGCAAGTGAAAGGTTAACACTCCTCTAGAGGCAATGAAAAGAAACAATTTTAACACCTCTGAGTCTTGTTTTGTATTGAAGATCAACAGACAAATTGTCCATATCAATTGCCGAGGTTGATGCTCTCCAAAAATAAGTAGCAACTTCAATGGTAGGATAAAATAAGCTTCCAATAATCACTTGGCAATATTTTCAAAATAAATAATTACTCGGCAGGAAAGGTAACAAGTCATGAGGGCTGAGGAGCCAACTCTGAAGGTCACTGGCAAAGCTATCTGTGCAGTTACGGGTGATGTTAGTGAACCGGAATCAATTATCAAATTCACAGCTGATTAGAAATACTCAACCTGCATTAAACGTAGAGAGGATTCTGAAGAAATTGACTTGGCAGCAAGGTCGCCTGAAGAAGGATTATGGATGCCAATCCTTGTGAATCGGTTCAAAGAGTACTTGCTTGTAGCCGTAACATTTACTAAAGAAGGCATTGATTGGTCTTAAAGTCAGCACTAAGGCCAAGATTGCCGAACAAATGACTAATTTCAAAGCTTCTAAGAAAGCAAATAGTTCACGGCTATATGAAGTCAAAGCCAAGCTCAACTTTTCTGATAAAACAGTTTTCCTGTTATGCTACCTAAGAGATTCTTCCAAGAAGTTCATTGAGAGATCTACAAGTTGAGGACTGAAGGTATAAATGAGGAACATTGAAAACATATCCAGAATTGTGAGATCCAAAAGATGTGCCTTCGCTCTGCTGTGAGAATTTAGATATTTTCTTGGTTAAATTTTTGAAAGATAAATTAAAATGAAGATAAGATTCTATCCAAATATTTCATGAGAACTTTATGATCTCATTCTAGCTTTCCTACAAGTGCAAGCCCCTCTGATTAATTCTCTCTTGGTGACAAGAGATAACTTTTAATTAATGATATTCATTAGAAGCCACATGCTTCGCATATAGTAGCAATAGCTTGGTATAGGATTTCAAATCTACTACATTACACTCAAGATGGTGTGGGGAATAAAGATGAACCTGATAAAAAATTGTTAGATCCAAACCAGCTCATGGAGGGCCAGCTAAACCAGCCCTAGGGCTGGTTTACTCTAGATGGCCAAGCCAGCCGCCGGCCCCCTTGTGGGGCACATTGCTTCATGAGGAAGGAGGGAATTTAGGCATGATTGAATTAAAGAGGGGCGGCTGATTTTGTGGGGCCCAAGTGCTTGAAGAGGAAGGGTTGTTTTAGGCATGATTTGATTTAGGGAGGGGATGTTTAGTAATTGGGATCATATTTGTATTTTTTTTGCTTTCAATAGATGAGATTATTTAGGGTTAGAGTTATCTGGATATTTGCTGAATTTTAGAGAGTTTCTAGGGTTTGTTGAGGCTCTAACCCCCGGCTAGAGATTGGGAGAGACGGACCCTCCTCCCCAATTGAGGATCCATTGTGTCTTGTTTGTTTTCTTTCATCTTTTATCAATAAAAAGATTTCTTTCTAATTATTTCTCCTAAATTATTCTCTAATATGTTTTTGCAATGGCAGAAATTCAAATTTATTAAAGGGAATTCTTCTGCCTATAAGCGTTTTCTATCAAATTGATATAAGAGCGGTATCTAGGGCAGTTTTGGGACTGTTTAGATTGATTCCTGTAGCAGTTTTTCTCCTTCAAACCATTGTTTTTGCTGTTTTTGGGGTGAAAATCTGTATTTTTTAGTCTAAAAAAGATTTGAGGACCTAAGGCGGGAAGAAAGGTGGAAGTATTTGAAGGGAAGATTAAACAAATGAAATATAAAATTTCATATCTCCAAATTCAAATCTCAGATTTAAAAAGTGAAATCTCAGTCATCCATGAGAAGAACGACTCAAAATTTTCCATCATAGAGGAGATGTTGAAGAAATTGCTCGAGGGCCAAACTAAAATATCGCCGTTGGAGGGGAGAGAAGCTGCCGATAATTATGGAAGTGGGGAAAATCCTAAGCCAATAAGATGAAAGGAAGATCAGGAGGTGGTGATTTGGAGGAAGCAAAAAAAATACCTCCCCTAGGGCCTATTCCTAGGGAGGAGTCGGGTAGAGGGTATGTGGAGAGGTGTGAAGGGGTTGGACATAAGTGGAGGGGTGTTAAATTTGAAAGCAGAGGGGCAAAATTTGAAAGATGAGGGCTTGATTATGACCGAAGAGGTATTGAATTTGAAAGGAGAGGGGCTGAAAATGATCGAGAGGTGTTGAATTTAAAGGGAGAAAGTGGGCTTGTGATGAAAGCTCTAGGTGCGAGTGGAGAAGGGATGACTGGCACAATTGAGGGGAACCACCCCCTTCAGGAGTGGAAACTATGAAGGAAGCAAAAGTAATGGAGGAGATATAAGTGTGAGGAAATTGAAGATGCCTATTTTTGAGAGAGATGATGCATATGGGTGGATCTATAGGGTAGAGACATACTTTACCGTCAGATCTTACATGAGAAGATGGTGACATGGCTCTGTTTTAGATGTGATGAGAGGTATACACTAGGCATAGAAGTAAAGACTGGAACCTTCCCAAGGAGTGCAGTTAAAACAGCCCTAGGGCTGATTTACTCTAGATGGCCAAGCCAGCCGCCGGCACCTGATCTTGTGAGGCCCATTGCTTGAAGAGGAGGCTTGTTTTAGGCATGATTTGATTTAAAGGGCAGCTATTTAGTAATTGGGATATTATTTGTATGCTTTAAATATATAAGATTGTTCAAGTTTAGGGTTATCTGAATATTTGCATAATTTTAGAGAGTTTAGCGTTTGTTTGGGCTGTAGCCAGCGGCTAGAGATTGGGAACGACAGATTCTCCTCTCCAATTGAGGATCCATTGTATCTTGTTCTTTTTCTTTCATCTTTTACCAATAAAAAAGCTTTCTTTCTTATTATTTCTCCTAAATTATTCTCTAATCTATTTTTGAAAGGGCTGAAATTGAAATTCAGCAAGGAAAATTCTTGTGCCTGCAAGCGTTTCCTATCAAAATTGTATGGTCCAGTCATCCCAAGTTATCGTGATAGCCTACTTAACCAGACGAGGTGATCAACTAAACTTTCACGAAGGATCTTGTCGACAACTATTAGTTGATTCAATCAAAGTAAACTTAGTCAATTTTAGCTAATAGAGAGTTTTGTGCCCTATCAAGTACACCCTATAAATTATTACTCAAGAGTTTCTAATCATTGGAAAACTTTTGAGCTCTAGCGGTGATCATAATAATGATATAATTTTGTAACAAAAACACCCAATCAAAGGACTTCGATCATAACTATTTATTTATGATGTCATTTGGCAATAAAACTACCGATTAGAGAGTATATGTCATATTTTTACTAGCAAGATATTATTTGTGCATGAATTATAATGGTACATTATATATGACATTAGCCATACTTGAGCTAAGGTTGTTTTCAAATTTATTACCCTCAACAAATAGTTGTAAAAGATACATTAATTATGCTTTAAATTATAAAGGCTAGATTTCACCTGAATATTTTTATACTTTCGTAAATGTTAGATTTTTGAATTTCAATATAAGTTCAAATACCAAATGATTAACCTTAAAATTTGGGAGCATTTTGAAAGTAAATTCCCCTCTGCTTAAAATGTTTTGTCAGTACAATAATCATTGAGGTATTTAATTGATTTTATTTTATTATTTAACCATTGTCAACTCTAAACACTTTTAATAAAGGTTTGAGATCAAGAGTTAAACTTTATGAGTTATGATTAGTGAGCTTGAGTGTTCATATTTTTTGTAATGATTTTTTTTTTTAAAAAAAAGACATTTAAAGTTTAATACAATGTAAAACCAAATATCTTTACTAGTTTTATGATCGTATGTTCATTCATGAGGATAATATTTGTGGTGAAACATTTAAAGTTTATTGTTTGGGCATCATTCATGAAATTCAAGTCTCATCAACTCCAATCTGAATAAGGAAGAGGATCAGACTTCAAATATAAGAATCATAACTCTACCCTAAAGGTAGAGTAGCACGCTTGGAAGCATCATTATCAATGGGTGGATTTAACTTTAAGAGAAGAAACTTGTGAGATTTGAACATAATTACAAGTTTTTTCAAGGTGATTACATGCTCCTTAATACAACAAAGTTTATATGTATGTTATTTTCATTCTACATAATATTCTCAAAATTTAAATTTGAGCGTTTAGCACATTTGTTGTATCATACATACTGTATATTCGCATGTGTCCATCAAGTCATGACAAGAGAACTTTCCCTTCAAGGGGAGCCTATACGAGCTCACCCAAGCGGTCTAAAAGGGGGTGACACTCGCCTAGGGTCTACAAGAGGATTCGCCTAACTAGATCAATAGGCGTCACTCAGCTAGGTCTCCAGAAAATTTGCTCCCCATGAAGAGAGTCAGAAAGTCACTGTCAAGTCAACAACTCAGCATTTGCCAAATGCCCTAATTCCACTATTAGCCACTCATCCCTCAAAGTGACCACCCTGACTTACCGTACCAACGCCTACCATAATTCAATCCCGCGGCTACCTCAGCTTGCTCACCTATTCACTCGTGATGATTTAGGGCTCATTGTAGATCCCCAATGACTTCCCTTTGGCATCATATCTTGGAGCTCATCCAACATTTCATCACCAAGTAGACTTTTCCTAGCAAGCCCCTAAGACGATTACCCATTAACCAATATAGATACCTTGGTCGACTCTACAGTGGGATACTCAATCATTAGTTTCCTTAATGCCTTCTCTAGCAATCAACAGATTAAAATACACCGAGATGACTGCAAGAAATTGGCTATCATCACTGCCGAGGGCCTGTACTAATACAACGTGATGCCCTTTTGGCCCGAGGAATGCGGAGGCAACATATCAATGCATGATAGACAAGGTCTTCAAACACCATAACGGGAGGAATGTGGAGGTGTACGATTATGACTTGTTACGTGAAATTTATGTAGTGTTTTATTATCTTAAATTCCAATAAAAATATTTGTTTTTAGTAGATGTTATGCAAGAAATGTAGTAACCTTAAAATTTTGAAGAGCTATTTTGATCTATAACTGTCAAAAATTAATTCAATAATCATTATAAATATAAATCACAAGCCATCTTCATCATAGCATATATATTATTATGTTTTAGTTTTACTAATTTTTTCATAATTTTTGGACAATAATATAATTCTTTAAGAAATTGATATTTGTCGGTACAAGTGGGATTTTTGGGATCATTAGATGTCCATTTTGCAAATCGATTTTACCCAAAATGTTATAGACATGCTTAGCTAATTTATGAATTTTTATGTATAATTCTTGGATTCTCGAATTTGAAAATATTTATACAATTTATATGAATTTTATATTTAAATTTAAACAATCGAAATAATTACATTTATACCCTTATATTAATTTATTATAAATATTCCATCCCAATTAAAAACATATTAAAAAAAAGCTTTGCATTTTTGTTTTGCCTGAACAAAAAGCAGGAAAGGAGAATTAAGGAAAAAAAGAAAGGAGAAAAAAAAACCTGATTTTGGAGATATTAAAGCCATTTTTTCTAGACTGTTATGTCGGGAAATTTGTTCGTTTCGAGTATGTCATAATATGTCTATATTAATTTTAAAAAATATGCAATTTTTACCAATTTTTTAAAATAAATTTTTGTTTATGTTACAAAAAATAGAGATAGCTTTGCACTGATAAAATTTTCACAACGTAACTTTTTATATATTATAAAGATTAAGATTATAAATATTTTGAATATTTTTAAAAAATTTTAAAACAAATGCTTTTAAATTTGGGAGGCTTTTATTAAATACAAAATTATCAAAACTGTAAAAAATAATATTGCAGTACAATTAAAATCTTAAAACAATGTTCTGCTAGATCTCTGACAATTTGGTTATTTGTGAAAATATGCATTTTTGCTTAGTCGATTTTATGTTGACTGTCATTATATAAAACTGTGCAATTATAAAATGTGTTCAATTATGTTTTATTTATTGTAATATAATGAAATGTGTGTATATATGATTGAATCAAGTAACATTGAACCATTTTGATATGAAAAATACATGTTGGGAATATAAGAGGTCAAAGCAAAATTTTTTTGAGATTCTATCTGTAATAGGGAATATGAATATGAAAATCTCTGAAAAATATATCTATTGAGAGTTATAAGAAGTAAGAATCCTTTGAGATTTATTCTAAAAAAGAGAGAAATTATGTTCCGAGCCATAAGGGGCCAAAATCTTTCGTGATTTTATCTGAGACTGGAGAAATCTGATAAAAACTATTATGTAATATGAATTTCAGTTTTGTTCAGTATTATTATTTAAATCTAGATAACTATTATGCTTTTATTAATCTGTTCAATATAATGATTTCTTATATTGCTTTTAACTATATTAAAATATTTAATAAAAGAAATATTTGAAAATTTAGATCAGTGTTTGTGATCTACTGAGCTGTTGTAACTCATTATAATTTTGCTTCTGTTTTTCAGGATCTGAGAAAGGAAAGGAACTGGTTGATTAACAATTCAAGTTCAAATCTGAGTTATATATATTTCTCTATTTTGATTTTTTAACAATCATGATTAATTTATTATTCAGTTTTGTAGATTTTGTTTATAGTCAAATACTGTAGTATGAATATATTTTGAAGAAATGAAAGAAATCTTGTGCATGAGTTTATTTTTAATGCTTGACTATTTTTAGTAGCTCTACAATATTTTATTTATTTAAAATGAATATTTAAAAAGAATTCAAACATTCTAAAACTTGATCTTGAAATTTATGTCACAGCTCAATACGATAGAAATCCTGTTGGATTGTGTTGTGACAAGCTTTGTGGTATCAAAGCAATAATTTTAGAATGGATCGTAAAATAAAGCTATAAGAATTAACCTGTAAATTAAATGAGGTAATTTTCAGTCTGTCTTAGTGTTTATTATTATTTGTTTCATGTGCATGTATTTTCAGTTGCTTATTTTGTGTGATTATGAATCTAAAAAACCTAGATATGATAAGCGGGCAGAGTGGCAGTCCGGCGGCTCATATATATAGTACGGCTTCGATAGTTATTTCTGATACAATTTATAGTTTGCTAATCTGATATCTCAGATAATGGGCGAAGCACAGAGTAAAGTTCATGCAGTTAGATTTGATGATACAGACAGACATCAGCAGATGTTTTTGAGGTTGAAGCAAGATTTAAGGGCACTGTTGAGCCCAGAACAATAGAAGATTGGTTGAGAAGACTGGAGAAGGAATTTGACAGTATGTAGTGTCCTCCTAAGAGGAAGATATCCTTGGAAGTCTTTTTGATAGATTGTGAGACAGAGCGCTGGTGGATGGGCCAACCAGAAGATAAATTTTACGAGAGTGAACTCATTGATTAGTTGGGAGGAGTTTTCTAATGTGTTTCGAAACTCATTTATACCACCTTTCGAAACTCATTTATACTCACTATCTAAAATAAGTATTTACCATAGTTCGATGATCTATTTGATCAACTTGCTAGATCTTCTACATTTTAAAAGATTGATTCGTAATCTAAATAATATCAAGTGAAGGTGAAAGAGGTTGATGTGAAGAAGACATCTTTCAATACGAGGTACAAACACTATAAGTTTTTGGTCACGCTATTTGGAATGACTAATACACTATCTATTTTTATGGATCTGATGAACAATGTTTAGACATTTTCTAAATCAGTTTGTGATTATTTTCATAAATGATATTTTAGTATATTCTATTTCTGAGGAAGATACTGTGAGGGATTTCAGGATTATTTTGGAGACTTTAAGATAACATCAGTTATATGTCAAATTCTCTAAATATGAGTTCTGACTAAGGAATATTTCTTTTCTAGGACACATTAGTAAGTAGTGCTGGTATTTCTGTTAATCTCTAAAGTAGTTATTGATTGGTCGAGATCTACTACCGTGTTTGAGGTACGCAATTTTTTGAGTATGACTAGATATTACCAGAAGTTTGTGAAGTGATTTTCTCATATTTCTATAATTTTGATGAGACTGACTCATGAATCAGTAGCTTTTATCAAACACTGGAGTGCGAGGCTAATTTTTGAAGACTGCAGGATTATTTGACTTATGCTCCAGTTTTAGCTCGTCCTTCAAGTACATAAGGATTTCAGATATTCAGTGATGCTTCACTGAGAGATTTGGGATGTGTTCTAATTCAACACAATAGAGTTATAACTTATGCTTCCAAACAGGAGAAGTCACATTAGAGAAACTATCTGATACATGATTTTAAACATATTGCTGTAGTTTTTGCTTTGAAGATCTAGAGATGCTATCTATATGGTGTAAGATGTGAGATTTTCACCGATCATCAGAGTCTGAAATATATATTCACTCGGAAGGATCTGAACCTAAGGCAAAGGAGATGACTTGAGATGATCAAAGACTATGAACTGACTAGTCAGTATCAGCTTGGTAAGGTTAATGTGGTGGCATATGCTCTAAGAAAGAAATCTTCTAGAGTTTCATTTTTTAGCTTACTTCTGATGAGTCTTTAATAAGAGATATGGAGAGATTACAGTTGGAGGTAATTTTTTTATACTGAGTGGGACTCTGACATATTGACTCAGATGAGTATTCAACTTTCATTGTAAGAAAAGATTCAAGAAGCTTAGAAGTCGGATGCAGAATATCCAAAGTTGCTTGAACAAATCAGATCTAGTAAGAAATCAGAACTATGAGTTACTGATTCAGGTATAATTTTCTCTAAAGATAGACTGTGGGTTCTAATTTTTGAAGATATGAGGCAGGAGTTTCTGCATGAAGCTCACTATTCGGACTACACTATTTATTCAGGAAGTAACAAAATGTACGAAGATTTGAAAAATATGTTTTATTGGCTTGGATTGAAAACACAGTGGGTTTTGTCTCGAAGTGTGAGGCATGTTAGTTAGTGAAGGCGGAGTATCATCGATTGAACGATCTTTTGCAGACGTTACTTATTCCATAATGATAATAGGAAAAGTTGACGATGGATTTTGCTATGGGTTTTCCCAAATCAAGGTGATGGCATAATATCATCTAGATTGTTGTCGATCGACTGATGAAGTCAACTCATTTTATTTTGATTGATAGACTGATCAAATAGACATGTTAGCCTAGATATATATCAGATATTATCAGATTGCATGGTGTGCCAAAGGTGATTATTTCTTATCGTGATAATACATTTATATCCAAATTATGAAGGGATATTCAATAGAGACTGGGTAAAATGTTGCACTTTAGTACGACTTTTCATTTGTATATAGGCAGACAGTCGAAAAAGGCTATTCAGATACTGGAGGATCTTTTGAGACTGTGTCCTGAATTTTTGGGTTAGTTGGGAGGATCATAAACCCGCTGATAGTGTTTATGTATAACAACATTTATCAAACCAACATAGGTATAACTTCTTATGAAGCTCTATATAGTAGGAAGTGCAGGACTCCTTTGATTTTGAAAGATATGGGAGATAAAAAGGTGATAGGGACAGCCTTTATATATGACATTACAATAAAGATCCATTTAATCAGAGCAAGATTGAGATCTATACAAAATAGGCAGAAAAATATTATGATCAAAAACAAAGATTGTTTTAGTTTTAGATTAGAATCTTTGTTCAGGTCATAGTCAGCCCTATAAAAGGTGTCAACAGATTTAGGAGAATCTGCAAGCTAAGTCCAAGGTACAATGGACCTTTTAAGATCATTGAGAGGATTGATAGTTTTGTGTACAAGTTATTACTGTCTGATTACATGTTAGATATACAGTATGCTCCATATGTCTTTTTAAGAAAGAATGATGCCCATATCATCATGGATAGAGAAACCAGTTGGAGCCTGCTCAACCCTAGATCAGTTCAATGATTATTGCCTCTCAATACTCAGTTGCCCTCACTAGATCCCACCATAATAGGTGGGTTTGGAGATGAAGATAGGCGGAAACCCCTATCGAGACAGTACAGTTAGTAGAGGCAGTTGAGCAGATGAAAACAGTAGTTCCTTTCGGATCAGAGGTAGTCCCGATGATTTGTAATATGGATGTTATAGTTTCGCCCGATGGTTCACTAGACCAGATTGAGGCAATTTCAGTTCCCAGCCCCCATAGGGTATCTTCCCCTATGGGTCCATATATAGAAGATTTATGTCAGAACTTCTCCGAGGAGGACACAGTCGGGGAAGAGTTAGATATCGAAGTGTTGGTACACAGAGTTTGTGTGGTTACCTGATGAGGTCTCTCAGAAGAGTAGAGAGAGCTCGAGGATGATGATGAGCAGGGAGAGCCTTTGGTGGGTGGATCTCCTAGGTCAGTGGATACAGAGGCCACGATTTTACGCCTTTAGACTGAGATGGTAGAGATGGCAAGAGCTATGACGATGATGACTGCATAGTTGACATCTTTGGGGGTGATGCCCTAGATGATGGGCGTAGGTACTTCTACTACATCTAAGGATGAGCCCGCAGTACCACTAGTACCACCAAACCTCATAGAAGTGGACAGAGTTCAAAGAGTAATCCCAGGCCTACCTATAGTAGCTACTTTTACTACTCCAATTCATATTCAATTGGCACAGTTGTCAGCAACATAGATTTAGGACCTGACAGCCTAGAAGGTTGAGCAGTCCATTTCCTCCAGGAAGGCTGGAGAGTCTATTAGCGGGGGAGACCTTACCCAGTTGAGTACGAACGGGAACCCTACCTCCCTAGCTTCATTCCCATGCATTTCAGAGTGTTTGACAGGTTTGGGAACCTGAGGCAGCATATGGCTCAGTACCGGTCCATTTGTTACAATATAGAAGGGAACAATGCCCTTGTGCTGAGACTCTTTATAAGTAGTTTAGTTGGGGTGGCCTTTGCTTGGTACGCCAACCTCCCAAATGATTTGGTCCGCACTTTTGTAGAGTTAGAGCAATTGCTTGTGCAAATATTTATCAGTGTTGAGCACCGGGTTATAGTGGGGGAATTAGTTGTAGCCAGACAACATCCTTCAGAG
This sequence comes from Dendrobium nobile, assembly GCA_022539455.1. NCBI lineage: Eukaryota > Viridiplantae > Streptophyta > Magnoliopsida > Asparagales > Orchidaceae > Dendrobium > Dendrobium nobile. The sequence continues at coordinate 34,585,068 of CM039719.1, forward strand.
ACTTTACTCGATTACATAGTAAGATGGAGGAACGTTAATTTGCAGTGTGAGCCCCAATTACAGGAGCAGCGTGCAAAAAAGATTTTATTGAAGAAAATAGATTATCCCATAGTACCCTACTTAAAGGGATTCTGAAATTACTAAGTGACAAGAGGGGGGGTGAATTATGAAAATCTTTTTCTTAATAAAAATAACCTTAAACAAGAGTTCTAATCTTTTTGTTATTTTTGAGATTTTACAACAAAATTTTAAGCAAGTTTTCTTCCACAAATTCCACCATACAATAGTTATGAAAAATTAAAAGCAAGTAAAACATAAATGATGATAAGGAAAAAACACACCAAGAATTTTTATAGTGGTTCGGTCAAAATATGACCTACGTCCACTCCCCGGAGTCCTCCGCTCCGGGATTTTCACTATCAAAATAGTTCTCCTTTTGCCCCCCTCGGCAAGGCGGAGAAGCCTTTACAAACCTCCCTTTCACCAACCTGGCGTGGCGGAGTGCCAAACTCTATTTTCGCCCTCCTGGCGACGGCAGAGAACCTTCTCGTTTTTCTCCCTCCTGGAGAAGGCAGAGAACCTCGAGGTAACGGATATAGACGAACCTTTCCCTTGGAGATCCTCCCTCAAATCCTTCTAGGGCCACAGGAGGAGCAAGATGCAGCAAGCTCGGAGCAACCGTGTGATCTCCCTCACACTTCTTCTCCCTCACAACGCTCACCTCCTCCTTCCTCTCTCAACCCTCAAGAACTTCTCTAGAGCTCTCTCCCTTGGAATCCCTCTCTAACAACGTTCACCCCCTCTATGATTCTTACTGAAAAAGGACATGATTGACATCTAAAAACGGCTCCAAAAACCCTCTGAATTCAAAAGTAGCCGTTATTGTTCGTACAGTACGATTCAACATCGTACAGTACGATCTTTATAAACAGACGTCGTCCTGGTACGAAGATGTACGAACAGTTCAAAAACAATTCGTACTGTACGATATAATATCGTACGGTACGATCCACAAAATACTATTCGTACAGGACGATGGTCTGGACGATCAGATGTCGTCTCTGTTCATCGTATGATACGATTACTATCATACAGTACGATGTGACAAAAACCAAGAGATCGTCCAGGACGATATCCGGGACGATCATACTTCGTCTCTGTTCATCGTATGGTACGATCTGGTTCGTACAGTACGATGTTCAAAATTTAATTAGGCCTGGATTTCATGCACTAATCACGGGTTAATTTAAGTAAGTATTTAAAATAGATCGTACAGTACGAACATGTTCGTACAGTACGAACGACGCAAAATCACTTACTTAAACTAAACTACGGCTAGGTTTTTGGATCTGAACATATCGTACAGTACGAAGATATTCATACAGTACGATCTATTCACAGAATCGTCCATATAGCTTGGATCGTACGGTACGAATTAAAATTGTACAGTACGATCTCCAGAGAAGAAATTTTATTACATTTTGCAGTTAAAAAACAAACTCCCCCCCTGTGTGTGTGCAAGGTTGCTCTTATTCTTATGCATTTTGTGGCCAGACTCAATAAAGTAAAAATAAAATAAATAGAAAAATACAATGTCTGACTCATACTCCTAATCTACCCGGTCTTGAGTCTTCCTTTCGTCCTGAGTCACTTGTGATCTTCCTGAAATGTTAGTATTCAAGCACAATAGCAAATAAAATAATATTCAATGAAAAGTTGTTCCAAAACACTCATTATTTGGCATCATCAAAATCTCAAACTCGGGGTCATGGGTTGCAACAATCTCCCCCTTTTTGATGATGTCAAATAATTTGTTGCAAGTAAGAACGAAAAGCATTTCTTTTGTTTTTGTTTTTTGAATTTTTTTTTTATATATATTTTTTTAAATTAAACACAAGAGAAAAAAAAATAGGATATCAAAAGCAAGTACAAAACAAAAGGAATGCATTTAGATAACAAGCATAGCAACATGTACAACAAACTTCTCCCCCTTTTGACAGCACAAAAAGGAGCAACTAAAAGCAAAAAGCAAAAGAAGAAAAACTACAATGCAAACACAAACAATCTAAGCAGACGGGTCCTGATCAGTTGGTGGTGGAGGTGGATTTGGTTGAAAATATTGAAATAGAGCATCGAAGTGGTGATCAATTGCAGTAAAACGTTCTCGAAACCATTGCATATCAGTCTCGTGTTGCTGATGTTGTTCTTGAATATGCATGTCGAGACGAGTCTGCAGCTGGTCGAAGCGTGCGACTAAATCATCATTAGGGTGTGTTGGTGCTGGTGCTGGTGCTCGGGGTGCCGCATGGCGTCGTGGTCGAGCTGGAGCTGCGGTTGGGGCATCTTCTCCTTCTTCTTCATCAAAGACTGGTTCTTCAAGCTCGTGTCCCTGATGAAAGAGAATACGGAAGGAAGCATCCGTATAAAAAATAGGAAGCATGTCGGGTTCACCAGGGTAGGATAATTGATATTTATTGTGGAGGATATATCCTATTAGGTGACCAAGAACCAGATTTTGTTTCCGTCGAGTGGTAAGTAGACGAACAAAAATCATGTGGCGAATATAGTTGCTAATTAAATCAACCTCATCAAACTTAATGTTGGACAAAATAAGATAGGTAGCGACGGATAAGGTCGGGGTCAGATTGATACGGTCGCCACCTTTGGGTATGATTGAGGTTCGAAGAACATGTTGAATTATACGGGCATTTCGAGTTAAGGATTGAACAAGAGGTTGGTGTTGATGAAAAACAGTATTCCTAAGGACTCTATTTACATCGCTCCAATCAAATTCATCGGTAAGAAATGAGCGAACCATAGGTCCTTCAGTGGACAGCCCAATATATTGGACGATGTCGGCTCTAGTGATCTCAATGGTGCGGCCACAAACAAAAGAGTAAAAAGTGGTGTTGTCGACGGTGTAGGTGAGGTTGGCGAGAAATTCAAAGAGAAGTTCAGAATTATATGGAAACGCCAGGGTGAGTAGGAATTGAAAGGTGGTGGAAGCAAAAAGGCCCATTACCTCGAAATTGAGAGCAGCCTGATTAAGCATTTTTGAAGAGGAAATTTTGCAGGCTTTATATCGGTGGTAGGCTTCCTCATTTTCAGTGTTCAAAAAACGAGCAGGTTGGCGACTCGACGAGGACGAGCTTCCAGCAGTCATCCGACCTCGTTTAAACATTGCAAAAGGGCACAAAAACTAAGTGAAGGGCTGAGTGAGGAGAGGTTTGAGTGAAAAGAACGGCCTAGGCAAGGGTACTTATAGGAAATTTCGAAAATCGTACAGTACGATCTCGGATCTGACCGGTCGTTTCGGGAAAATGCAGTCAAATCGTACTGTAAGATACGTATCGTATAGTACGATCAGGCGAATTTCGATCGTCCCGAGGCCCTCAATACGACTTTTGACCAAAAGTTTCGTACTGTACGAACAGGTGTATCGTACAGTACGGTACATAATAAATATCGTACCAAACAGCATTAACTCATATTTGTCCTTTGTGCTGATGTGGATCGTACCGTACGAAAGGGATGTATCGTACAGTACGATACTCAATAATGTCGTACCAACCGGATTTAATTCGTCCCAATCCGTTGCTGACGTGGATCGTATCGTACGAAGAAGAGATATCGTACAATACGGTAGGCAATTATGCGGGATGAATATCGTACAGTACGATGTAGGTCGTACAGTACGATCAACAGAGCCGAAATCTGCTTGTTGGGGGATGGTATGTAGATTGAGATGTATCGTACAGTACGATGTAGGTCGTACAGTACGATGAACAGTCCATGCAGAGTTTTGGTGTGGTGAGTGTGTGATGATCAGGAGCAGCCCGAAAAAAATTGTGTTTTTTTTTTTAATTTTTTTTATGCTGTTATATCTATGACACCTAATCTGGTCCTCAGGGTGCTAAAGGTGTCGAAAGCTAAAGGTTTTGTGAATATGTCTGTCAATTGATCTCCTGTAGCGATGTGATGTAATTCTATATCTCCCTTAGCGACGTGATCTCTAATGAAATGATGTCTAATGTCTATGTGTTTCGTTCGAGAGTGTTGAATTGGATTCTTAGAGATACAAATTGCACTTGTGTTGTTACACATGATCGAGATGGTTCCAACAGGTAGTCCAAGATCAAGAATTTGTTGTTTTAACCATAGTACTTGTGCAACACAACTTCCTACTGCAATATATTCTGCCTCGGCTGTGGAAAGTGCTACTGAGTTTTGCTTCCTACTGGACCAAGAAACTAATGATTGTCCGATGAATTGGCAGGTACCAGAGGTGCTTTTTTCTATCTATCCTACATCCTGCAAAGTCAGAATCTGAGTACTCTAGGATTTCAAAGGAAGTGCTGTGTCTGGGATACCAAATTCCTAAGTTTGGGGTGCCTAGTAGATATCTAAGAATTCTTTTGACAGCAGTTAAGTGACTCTTTAGGATCGGCTTGGAAACGGGCACAAAGGCACACACTAAACATTATGTCCGGTCTACTGGCAGTCAGGTAAAGAAGGGATCCAATCATTCCTCTATATTTTTTCTAATCTACTGATTTTCCACTAGGATCTTTATCTAATTGGATTGTCGAACTCATTGGGGTGTTCATGGGTTTTGCACTATCCATTTCATATTTCTTTAAAATATCCTTAATATACTTTGATTGGCTAAGAAAAGTTCCATTATCCATTTGTTTTACACTAAAGTCAAGAAAGAAATTAAGTTCTCCCATTATGCTCATTTCAAACTCATTACTCATTGTTTTTTAAAATTCATCGCATAAGTTTTTATCCGAGGATCCAAACAAGATGTCGTCTACATATATTTGAACAATGAGAATTTCTTCTTTGACCTTTTGTAAAAAGAGTGTAGTATCTACACTACCCTTTTTAAATCCTCTATCCAAAAGAAATGAGCTAAGTCTTTTGTACCATGCTCTAGGTGCTTGCTTTAATCCATACAGTGCCTTCTTTAATTTAAATACATGATTTTGAAATTGTGAACTTTCAAATCCGGGGGGTTGCTCAACGTAGATATCTTCCTTGATTACCCCGTTCAGAAATGCACTCTTTACATCCATTTGATATAACTTAAAGTTCTTGAAGCAAGCAAAGGTAAGAGCACTCTTATGGCTTCTAGTCTAGCAACCGGGGCAAAGGTTTCTTCAAAGTCTATCCCCTCAATTTGGTTGTACCCCTTAGCTACTAGTCTTGCTTTATTCCTTATTATTGTTCCTGAATCATTCACCTTATTCTTGAAGACCCATTTTGTTCCAACAACACTTTGTTCTTTAGGTCTCTTGACTAACTCCCAAACATCATTCCTGGTGAATTGGTTCAGTTTTCTTGCATTGCTAGAATCCAAAATTCATCTCCGAAGGCTTGATCTATACTTGTAGGTTCTATCATAGAGATGAATGCTGAGTGACTAACCTCCTTCCTAAGTCCATGCCTAGTTCTTACACCTTCTGAAGGGTCTCCTAAAATCAACTCTTTAGGATGACTAGAAGAATATCTCTATTCTCTAGGCAAAGCTTCCTGAGTTTCGACCCTTTCTCCTAAGGTCATAGTCTCTACTCCTTGAATTACCTCTATTTCATCATCTTCAATTTTAGTTTCTGAGGGCATATCTGATTCATCAAATACCACATGGGTGGATTCTTCTACTACAAGGGTTCTCTTATTAAAAATTTTATAGGCCTTCCCTACAGAAGAATAACCTAAGAAGACACCCTTATCAGACTTGGGATCAAATTTTCCTAAGGGATGTTTACCATTATTTAAGATGAAGCACTTACACCCAAAGACATGTAAATGTGAAAGGTTTGGTGTCCTACCCTTAAGGAGTTCATATGGAGTTTTATTCAGCTTCGATCTAATGTTTACTCTGTTCAAAACATAACAGACTGTATTGACTGCTTCTACCCAAAAGTATCTAGGAAGTGTATACTCCGCTAACATTGCCCTAGTAGCTTCTAACAAAGTTCTATTCTTCCTTTCTGCTATGCCATTCTGTTGGGGTGTTCTAGGGGCTGAGAAATTGTGTTCTATTCCTATCTCTTGATAGAATGACTCAAACCTATCATTTTGGAACTCTCCACCATGATCGCTATGGATTGTTGGTATTTCACAACCTAATTTTCGTTGAATCCATGTGGAGAATACTTTAAATTCCTCAAAAGACTCATTTTTGTGTGCTAAGAATCTTACCCAAGTAAATCTAGTGAAGTCATCTACAATCACAAATCCATAATTCTTTCCACCTAGACTGGCTGTACTAACGGGTCCAAATAAGTCCATGTGTAGAATTTCTAGTGGCCTAAAGGTGATCACATCTCTAACTGAGTGAAAGGATGATTTGACTTGTTTTCCTAGTTGGCAAGCATCACATAAGTGATCCTTGGTAAAGTCTAACTTAGGTACACCTCTAACTAGGTTTTTCTGAGTGATGTTTCTAAGAGTTTTCATACTAGCATGGCATAGTCTCCTATGCCATAGCCACGAGTCATCAACTATTGTTTTCAAACAAAATGATTTTGAGCTATCAACGCAATCAAGGTCTAACATGTAAACATTGTTCATTCGTTTTCCTTCTAAAATTATTTCACCAAATAAACTAATCAGGCATCTATCAATAAAAAATTTAACATCAAAACCTTTGTCACACTGTTGACTAATGCTAAGTAAATTATGTTTCAAACCATCAACTAGTAAAACATTTTCAATTAAAAAATTCTTAGTATTACCAACGATACCTGAGCCTATCACCTTCCTAGTAGTGTTGTCTCCCAACGTTACTTTGCCTCCAGTTTTGGTCTCCAATAGGATGAACTTCTTCATATCTCCAGTCATGTGTCGCGAGCAGCCACTATCCAGGTACCACATGCTCTCACTAGGTCTTTTGTGAGAGCATCCCTATAATTTCATTCAAAGATTAGATTTGGGAACCCAAGTGAGTTTGGGTTCCTCCTTATGCTTGCATGAATGAGATGTATGCATGCTATGTTATGATGGATGCAGTTTAGGTCTACATACTAAGTGTGTCCTATGGTGAATTGTGCATGTGCGGGCTATGTGACCTAACATGCCACAAGAGAAACACCTAACACCAGGAAATGGGTTTACTAATCTATGTGGGTGGTGGTGCCTTTTCCTAAGGTTTTGTGATGCATGCTGTGTTGGGGGTTTTCTAGGATTGCCTACTGTGAGTGATGCAATTTCATTTTCTAGTTCTTTTATTTTCTCACTAAAAGTTTTATTTTGAGCTGTCAATCCATCAACTTTTAACAATAGCAAGTGCTCACTATGATCTACTTCTAATGCAAGTTTGTCTAGTCTATGAAAAGCTTCTTATAGTTCAACATGAGTGATTTTCAAGGTTTCATGCTCTTCAGTTAATTCAATATGCTTCTTATTTAATGCATCATACTCATCAAGAAGTAACATATGATCTTTATCTAAATCAGAATTTTCTTTAACTAAGTTAGCATGTTCAATTTGTAAAGAACTAAATTCAATATTAAGCTTAGCATGCATCTTTTTCAATTTCCTATACGAGTCATGAATATTCTCAGAAATAAGCAATAATTCTTCATATGAAAGTTGACATACCTCATCCTGATCCAATTGATCAAGGTTATCATTAGCCATAAGACACAAATTTGTTACCTCCTCCTCTGCTTCTTCTTCTGATGATTCTGAGGCAGAGTCGGCCCAAAAAGCTTTCTGTGTCTTTGTCTTTCCTTTCTTGTATTTAGCTTTGTCATCTCCTTTCTCCTTTGCTGGTTGACTCTTCATATTGGGGCAATCGGCTCGAAGATGGTCTGGCTTCCTGCACTCAAAACAAATTGTATCAGATGAAACCTTATTGGACCTTGAGCTCTTACCTTTATTCCAGCTGTTCTGATGACGCTTTGTTTTCTCTTCAGGAAATTTTTGAACTGTCGGGTCATCAGTGCTATTTCATCGTCTTCCTCCCCTGCAGAACTTTCACTTTCTGAGTTGCTAGCTTTTAATGCCATCGTCTGCTCCTTTTTCTTTTCACCTGCATCACTTTGCCTTTGGCTCACTCCTTGCTCGTATGCAATGAGTGACCCAAGGAGGTTATCAATAGAATAAACATTAAGATATTTGGACTCAGTGATAGCAGTTATCTTAGCATCATAGGAACTAGGTAGGCATCTAAGAATCTTATTCACTTTCTCAGAATTTGAAATTTCTCTACCTAATGCATGCAAGGATGTCACGATTTGGGTGAACCTAGTGTACATGTCAGAAATTGTTTCGCTAGGTTTCATACGGAATAATTCATAATCATGCAGTAGAATGTTAAGCCTAGACTGTTTTACTTCGTTTGTTCCTTCGTATGTAATGCACAGTCTATCCCAAATCTCCTTACCAAAAACACAAGTAGATACTCTTATATAGTCCTCAGATTTCAATGCACAAAAAAAGCAGTTTAAGCACTTAGCATTCAGTTGGGCTAACTCCCTGTCCTCATTGCTCCATTCAATAAAAGGTACAGGAGTTTTCAAACCATTAACAATCTTAAACGGTGCAACATACCCATCATTTACTAACATCCACATGCGGTAATCTATAGATTGCAAAAATGTAGACATTCTAATTTTTCAGAAATCAAACGGAATATTATCAAAAAGTGGTGGACGAGTTATTGAATAACCCTTCGCAGTGTTACGATTACCAAAATTCGACATGATCGTTTTTTTCAAGGTTTTCTAAAACACTATTTTTGAAAAATAAGCTCTAATACTAATTGAAATTACTAAGTGACAAGAGGGGGGGTGAATTGTGAAAATCTTTTTCTTAATAAAAATAACCCTAAACAAGAGTTCTAATCTTTTTGTTATTTTTGAGATTTTACAACAAAATTTTAAGCAAGTTTTCTTCCACAAATTCCACCATGCAATAGTTATGAAAAATTAAAAGCAAGTAAAACGTAAATGACGATAAGGAAAAAACACACCAAGATTTTTTATAGTTGTTCGGTCAAAATATGACCTACGTCCATTCCCCGGAGTCCTCCGCTCCGGGATTTTCACTATCAAAATAGTTCTCCTTTTGCCCCTCTCGGCAAGGCGGAGAAGCCTTTACAAACCTCCCTTTCACCAATCCGGCGTAGCGGAGTGCCAAACTCTGTTTTCGCCCTCCTGGCGACGGCAGAGAACCTTCTCGTTTTTCTCCCTCCTGGAGAAGGCGGAGAACCTCGAGGTAACGGATGTAGACGAGCTTTTTCCTTGGAGATCCTCCCTCAAATCCTTCTAGGGCCACAGGAGGAGCAAGATGCAGCAAGCTCGGAGCAACCATGTGATCTCCCTCACACTTCTTCTCCCTCACAACGCTCACCTCCTCCTTCCTCTCTCAACCCTCAAGAACTTCTCTAGAGCTCTCTCCCTTGGAATCCCTCTCTAACCACGTTCACCCCCTCTGTGATTCTTACTGAAAAAGGACATGATTGACATCTAAAAACGGCTCCAAAAACCCTCTGAATTCAAAAGTAGCCGATACTGTTCGTACAGTACGATTCAACATCGTACAGTACGATCTTTAAAAACAGACGTCGTCCTGGTACGAAGATGTACGAACAGTTCAAAAACAATTCGTACTGTACGATATAATATCGTACGGTACGATCCACAAAATACTATTCATACAGGATGATGGTCTGGACGATCAGATGTCGTCTCTGTTCATCGTATGATACGATTACTATCGTACAGTACGATGTGCCAAAAACCAAGAGATCGTCCATGACGATATCCGGGACGATCATACTTCGTCTCTGTTCATCGTATGGTACGATCTGGTTCGTACAGTACGATGTTCAAAATTTAATTAGGCCTGGATTTCATGCACTAATCACGGGTTAATTTAAGTAAGTATTTAAAATAGATCGTACAGTACGAACATGTTCGTACAGTACGAACGGCGCAAAATCACTTAAACTAAACTACGGCTAGGGTTTTAGATCTGAACATATCGTATAGTACGAAGATATTCGTACAGTACGATCTATTCACAGAATCATCCACATAGCTTAGATCGTACGGTACGAATTAAAATCGTACAGTACGATCTCCAGAGAAGAAATTTTATTACATTTTGCAGTTAAAAAACAAACTCTCCCCCTGTGTGTGTGCATGGTTGCTCTTATTCTTATGCATTTTGTGGCTAGACTCAATAAAGTAAAAATAAAATAAATAGAAAAATACAATGTCTGACTCATACTCCTAATCTACTCGATCTTGAGTCTTCCTTTCGTGTTGAGACACTTGTGATCTTCCTGAAATGTTAGTACTCAAGGACAATAGCAAATAAAATAATATTTAATGAAAAGTTGTTCCAAAACACTCATTATTTGGTATCATCAAAATCTCAAACTCGGGGTCATGGGTTGCAACAGATTCAACATTAGAACCTTCCATAAGTTGTTGACAAAGGTGATTAGTTTACAAGACAACAAACTCGATGTAGTCCCTCTTAAAGTTGAGAGTCAATCTTCGTGTAGACCTCAGTGAAAAGAGTCTTCAGGGTCACCTCCTCTTAGGAAAGGGGAGATACACAGTATTTATGGGCCACAAGATAAGGGCAAGAATCCCTTAGTCAACTCAACACCACTGCAGCAATAGTTGTAAACACTTGGTCAGTCAGCGACACATATTAGACCCTCTCATAGGATTTTAGAGAGTCAGCAATACCTACAGGCGAAGCTTAATAAGAAATACCCATTTAAAAGAGGTGTGAAAAAGATTTTCAAATTTACCTTGCAACTCTGAGTGTATCAGAACAGAAGTGATAAGCTCCAATAAATCTGGACCGAAACACTAATTCAGCTTCAAAACATCCCATTTACCATTCTGGATAAATTCCTTAAGTCATTTTTTAACATTATTAAATTATGTAACAAAGGTAGGCCACTGATCAATGCTTTTATCTAAAAGCCATACATCTTCAAAGGTATTGATACAGCAGCCATCTAAGATATTCCATCTCACTACATATTTCAAAAATTCTGCTACATTAATTATTACCTTCCAAGTATGAGACACATTGCTTCTAACATCAGAGTTTTAGATTTCCTTCCCATATTTAGCTAATAAAACCCTGTTGAGTAAAGAAGAAGGATTATTAACAAAATTCCAAGCAAATTTTGCCCATAGTGGTCCCTTATTTGCAGCAACTGACTGCACTCCCTGACCACACATTCTTTTTGTTTTACATATTGTTTCCTAAGCAACATAGTGAAGTCCTTTACTGTTATAATTTTTTTGCCAAAAGAAATCCCTACACATTCTATCCAAGTCATTCAACACTCCTATATGGACTAATGAATGCGTAGATAAAAATACAGGTAGAGAAAGCAAAGATGACTTTATTAGAAGCAACTTTCCAGAAAGAGAGATAAACTGATTACCCCATGTATTTACTCTGCTATAAGCTTTCTCCAAAAGTTATGAAAATCTGAAAGAACTAACCTCCTTAAAGCCAATTTTACTCCAAGATAGTTAATTTCTTTGACAACCTTTAAACCCAACATTTTTGAAAGATCTACACTCCTACCAACTGATTTCCCGAAAATAATAGAGGATTTTTGGACATTAACCTTTTGACTCGACCATTTGCTATAACCCTTCATTATGTTGATTATTTTCTTCACTCCTTTATTTTGCCTCAGAAAATATTATAATATCGTCTGCATATTGTAAATGGAAAATATTATAATATCGTCTGCATATTGTAAATGTGATATTTTCTCTGCATTGGGAGCCACTTTGTTAGAAATGTTCCTTCATTTAAGAGTAAAAGTTTCAAATAGTAATTGAGAGCACAAAATAAATAGATAAGGAGACAATGGGCATCCTTGTCTAAATATAGTTTTGGCCTCTATCCATCTAGAGTTGCTACCATTAACCACAATAGAGAACCTCGGATCTACAACACACTGCATTAATAACTTTGAAATTTTTTCCGGGAAACCATAATGTTCAAACACTTGTTTCAAAGTTGACCAACCCATACTATCATAGGCTTGTTCCATGTCAACTTTTATAGCCATTAAACCTTTCTTAGCTTTGGAGAATCTGAACTTATGAATTAACTCTTGAGTAAGTAAAATATGTTCAGACATAGAGCGATCTCTAACAAATGCAGCTTGATCTTCAGATACAATCTTTGGAACAATCCGAATTTGCCTATTCAATAACATTCTTGCCACAAGTTTGTAAATGGACAAACAAAGGCTAATTGGTCTAATGTTGGAAGGATTCAAAGGATTTTTAACCTTAGGGATTAAGACCACTAAGGTTTCCTTCCACTCTTCACACATTAAACCAGTCGTAAAAAAAGATTTGACAGCCTTCCATACATCTTCTTTAATGATTTTCCAATAAAATTTAATAAAAGAATATGTGATGCCATCCAAACCTGGAGATATATTGGATTCAAGGTGACTAACAACACCTTCCAGCTCTTCCTTGGTGAAATCAGCCAATAACAATCTTCTATCTTCTTATTTATAAGAATATCTTAATATTCCCGATGAATAGTAAAGTGGAGGAAGAGGGACAGAAAGACCACCCACTCTATTGTCCCTTTCACAGAAATATCTAACATGTTATAGAAGACTGCTACGTATTCAAAGATAGAGTTGAGAGGCTCATGAACAGTGGGAAGATATACCTTCAGGACAGTGATTTGATGCAGCACTAGGATAACATTACTCAGACAGTTCAGATGATTTTCAGTTCTAATGACAGTCAGACTAGTAGCAGTAGATCACCTCGTGGTTCTGAGGGAGAGTGGCAGCTAGCACTCTCTCGGAAGACAAAGCAAATGATCAAGCAAGCAGTTTAGAGTTCAGAGTTAGTTGAGAGGAGGCCTCCCCAGGCCAAGTCGACAGTTGTCGCCCTAGTTACTTCGCTGGTTCTTTTTTCTTCTTCAATTGTAGTGCCTACTGAGCACATTTCTTTTCTTCTTTTTAATGTAATAAAAAGAATCTAAAAAAATAAAAGATTGTTGTAACCTCAGAAGGAAAGATAGGAACCTTTCCAACACTTATGCTGAATGACTTATTCTCCCTTCGACTGATGATGAAATAATAGAAGAAGATGATTTTAGCTACTTCTAATGTTTTTCTAGCATTCATTTTTTTTTTCAATTTTACATATTTCTTGTAATGTTAATGATTATGTATGTGATGATGAGTCTGAGTGTGATGAAGAACATATCTTCACTATTCCAGAGGGTGGTTGTTACATTTATTTAGAAGATGAATCTAAAAATCCACTTCAGTCACTCTCCTTAAAGCCAACATAAGCCATCATACTAAGCCAAATGAACCTCCTATTGAGGATGACTCAACATAGGAAGTTAATTATCATTCAGAGAAAGTCCTTCCACCTAGGATGCCTAAAAGCACAAAAAAAAAAAAAGATAAGAATATTATTACCCAGAAGGGTGATCCTATCCCTTCCTCCCTAGAGCAATTTAAGTAGAAAGGGAAAGGCTCTCAGTTGGAGGTTCATTATAATGTGTTGGCTCACTTAAGGAAAATTCCTTCTCTTCTTAGTGTCTATAATGCTTTGATGATGTCTCTCGAGTTCAGAGAGACCCTGATAAAAGTACTGCTTAAGCTAGAGTCTTATTAAGCCTTCTTTGCTTCCGAGTCTGTTGAGGATGCATGTCATTTTGAGAGATGCCATGCATTACCTTTTCAGATCGTGACCTTCTCTTAAGAACTTCTAAGCACAATTGTCCCTTAAATATCACTACTGAAGTCAATGATTATGAGTTGAATAAGATCCTCATTGACCAAGGGGATTCAGTTAACATCCTTACCTATGAAACATGAAAGGGCCTATCCCTAAGTCATTTGAAGCTTACCTCCAATAAGATTATATTGAAAGGCTTCAATAACTAAGACCAGTACGCTCTAGGATCTATCACCCTGCCTTTGAAGTTTAAAAGTTTCCTAACTGACGCAAAGTTTTATATGATATAAGCTGATACTTCATACAGGGCTCTCTTAGGAAGGGCTTGGCTTCATGAATACGAAATGGTGTACTCTACCTTGCACCAATGTATGAAGTATATGAGAAATGATGTCGAGCATTCCATTCTTAGGGATACACAACCCATTTCTGTTCATGAGATCTCTATTAATGATGAAACCTAGCATTACGTGCCTCGAAAGACTCGTAGACCTCCCCCTGCCCAATCACCAGTGATACCTGCTAGTATTGTACAAGGTCTTATGAAGTCACCTGCATAGGATCCTATACAACCACCAGCACAGGGTCATCATAGGTTAATATTGAGGCAGGTGTTTCCACTGCATATTCTGATAGAACTCCTTTTTATTTTACAGTTGGGCACGATGTTCCTCCTAATATAGGTAGGGGAGGATGAGGTAGAGGTTCAGGTAGAGAGTTGACTCACTCACCACAAAACTATGACACTCAAATTCCTCCTTCCTCACACTTGTACACTTCTTCTTTTAACTATCGAGTTCGACTCTTCAAATGATGAGATGATCGATGTCCCTCATTGTTCAGTCTTCTCATCACCCACAAATTTTGCTGGTTATGATTCACTTCCTACCTTTTATAGGTACTTGATACCTGAGGATGGATTAGTTGCTGAAAGTAGCTTAGATGTGGAAGTAGACTTCCGATGTCAGACTACTATTAAGTAATCTCCTTCACATCAGATGTGTGGAATAAGAGTCGAGGAGTCTCATCAAAGATCTTCTGATACTCCTTCCACTAGTGTTAGTTGTTCACTATAGACTAGCGAGTACTCTATAGAGAACTGTACAAAGCATTCGAGCCACCACGGCCTAGGGAGTGTGCCTCTTTATGCCATAGTGTAGGTGACCCACTGGATCCTGGGAGTTGAGATTCGATGGAGATCGCTATGGATAAGGAGGTTATAAGTGTCCCTCATTACTTTTCCACAGTGGTGGAAGGCTATGTAGAGTGGGGTGTCATTCCTTTAACTTGATTTGATGAACGAGCTCAACAGAAAGCCTGTGTTTAGTGAGCTGATCACCCTCAAACCCTAGGTGTGGGTTATATGGGAAAGAATCAGTCTACTCATACCGACATTCACGTTGTCTCTCACTCATATCTAATTGATTCTCCTTTCGATGAAGAAGACCCAGATGATATTGAAGATAAGCTCCTTGATGCTCCACGAGAGTTCAAAGATGGCACCACTTCCGCCATGGATGAACTGTGTGAGGTGAACTTGGGAACTGAATCAGATCCTAGGCTATCTTTCATAGTGCCTTATTATATAACTCAAAGGCTCAAGACTACAGCAAGCTACTCTTAGAGTTTAAGGATTGCTTTGCCTAGAATTACACAGATGCTTGGTCTAAACCCAGAAGTAGTAATCCATAAGTTGGATATTAAGCCTGATGTAGTCCCTATTAAGTAATCCCCTCATAGGATGAGGTTGGAGATTGAACAACAGGTGATCACTGAAACTAAAAAGCTTATAGAAGCTGGATTCATTCGGGAAGAGAAGTATTCCACTTGTCTTTCCCATATTGTTCCAGTCTGGAAGAAGAGCGAACAGATTCGCATCTGTATTGACTTCCGTGATTTAAACAAGTCATGCCCTAAGGATGATTTCCCTCTTCCGATCCCTGAGCTTATGGTGGATATAGCTTCATCCCATAGCATTTTCTCTTTCATAGATGATTCATCTAGTTACAATAAAATGAAGATGACCCCTAAAGATGAAAAGTTTACTGAATTTCGCAACCCATAGGTTTATTTTGTTACAAGGTGACACCCTTGGGCCTAAAGAACTATATTCGCCTCGATGTAACTATAGCCTTCACGCAAGTCATAGCTCCTTAGCAGCCCTTTGCTATGTGGAACTTGTTGGGACCATTCCCTCCATCCACAGGACGAAGAAAAATCATAATAATCATGGTCAACTATTTTACCAAATGGGTAGAAGCCAAGGTACTCACCAATACCACAATCACTCTGATGAAAAATTTCATTTCGATAAACATCATTTGTCGATACATTGTCCTTTCAACATCATCATTGACAATGGGCCACAATTCGCCGACAAAACATTGAAGGGGTTCTGCAGCTCGCAAAGCATTCGCCTGAAATATACCTCAGTTTACCGTCCACAAACCAATGGGCAAGTTGAGGCCGCCAACAAGCAAATCTTGAATCTCTTGAGAAAAAAGGTATAAGGCATGAAAGGAAAATGGGTGGAGGCGCTCCCTTCAATCATATGGGTGTTAAGGATGACTCCTTAGCAACTTGACAGACATTATTCTTGTTCTCCCATAGTGTCGAGGCTTTATTACCTATTGAACTCAATATACACAGTAAGAGTGTTGTTGTCGAAACCAACTTTGAAGAAAAACTTGGCGAATGAGAGGCAACCAACCAGGAAAGCTTGAGAATAGCAACCAACCTCTGAATATAAGTCATAGTCAATAGGAGAAAGTAAAAAGGAGAATGGTTAAGTATTCAATCTCTCATATCAGGTAGAAAAATTTCAGGCAGGCAACCTAATTCTTAAAAAAGCATACGCATAGTTGCTAGCAACTCCATGCTAAGCTAGCTAGCGAATGCATGTAAAGGATCTTACTTTATCAAGGCATAGGCCAACCCAAGCACATACCACTAATAGACTCACTCAAAAAAGGAGATACCAAGAACATGGAGCACAACAACAACAACAACAACATCATCAAGCCTTTATCCCACTACGTGGGGTAGGCTACATGAATCCTTTTTCTCCATTGTGTCCTATTAAAAGTCAAATTCTCTTTTAAATCTAATAAAGAAATATCATTCCTAATATTTTCTAACCAAGTCTTTTTAGATCTACCCCTACCTTTCTTAACATAAGTCAAATCTAATACATCTACTCTCCTAACCGGGTCATCGGAAGGCCGCTGTTTTATGTGACCAAACCATCTAAGGCGACTCTCTCTAATCTTGTCTTCTGCTGGAGCTACTCCAACCTTTTCACGTATATGCTCATTTCGTATCCTATCTCTAAGGGTAAAGCTACTCATCCACCTGAGCATCCTCATCTCTGCCACACTTAACTTAGTATCATGCTTCTCTTTTAATGGCCAACATTCGGCACCATATAGCATTGCAGGCCTCACTACCATCTTATAGAATTTTCCCTTAAGTTTGAGGGGTATATTTCTATCACATAACAAGCCCGATGCATTCCTCCACTTCAACCATCCAACTTGAATTCTGCTGATAATATCCCCATCTATTTCACCAACACTCTGAACAATAGATCCAAGATATCTAAAACGTGTACTCTTATTAATGACTTGATCGCCCAAAGCCACAATCCCCTCACTAGGTCTATTACTACTAAAATTACACTCCATATATTCCGTTTTAGATCAACTCAAGCGAAAACCTTTAGACTCTAAGGTTGACCTCCATAATTCAAGTTTACCTTCAACTCCCTCTCTAGTCTTATCAACAAGAAGAACATGGAGCACAAACAACTTAAAAACCATCTACCCTTAAAGGAAGGCCTTTCAGCTTACACCTTGTATCTTCATCTACATACAAAAACAAAGAATAAATAAAATCTCTTCTCCCCTCTTTTCGTATCATTTTTAGTTGTAGTGTATGAGCCAGTTTCATCTACACATGCATGTAGAAACTGAGGAGAATTTTTACAAAAATCAACGCTTGAGGAACTCACGTTCCCCTGAGTCATTATATAAGGAACTCACCATAGCACACTCACTCCACGCCAGAGGAATTCCCGTATAGGTTCCCCAAGAACAAGTAGCACTTACCAAACTGTGGGGTGATTGCCCCAAGCAATGGAGAAGCTCCCAAGTGTTAGAACAAAAAACAAGCTAGCCTTAGCCACTTGGCTATGCAATAGTAGAATGTGACTAGCTGGGGGGAGTATCAATCGAGTTCTCATCGAAATTCAAGTAAAAGAGCGATTCAAATTACTTAAAAGAGATATGAGGCCCTTAACTCTTTAAAATAGGACCATTTTGATCCTACAATTAAAAAATAACGAAATATTCATATGGCAACGAGGGTATGATTGGAATAATCACAAGAACAATAATATAAAATGATAGTTAACTTCACAACGAGCAAGCACCCATAGCTACGTCCGATCCAGCAGGAAGAACAACGAACTTTTGTGACTTCCGATTCGATAGGAAGGAACGTCGTCGAAGGAGAGAAAGAATGCTTTAACAACTAATTGAAAACCCTCTCGTCACTACATCTGATTGAACGATAAACTTTAGTGACTTCCGATTCGACAAGAAGGAACGTTGTCGAAGGAGGCGAAGAAGGCTTTAGCAATTCGTTCAAAACCCTACCTCATGTGAAGCATGGAAAGTCAATAATGAAAAATGCGAAAAAGAAGAAAGAGAGAAAATTTTACTATAATTAATTAGGAATTAATTTATATAATTTAATTAATATAAATTAATAAATTTTAAGAATTAATTAGATAATTAATAATTAAATAATTTTCATGATTTTAAGAAAAGAAAAATTAGGAGGTGGGCATGGATCATGGGAAGCGATTTATTTACCCGATCCTAGAATGCCAGCCAAAGAAAGATTCTTGATGGGTGAGGTGTGAGGTCGGTCGTTGCATAAAGTGTCAAGGCATTTGTCAACAAAATTCATGAAAGAATGGAATTATTGGAGAAATGTGCCAATGGATACAAATTGGAAATCAGCTTGTTGGAGGGACTTTCGAATTTCTTATAATTGTATTTCTTGATTTGTTTGCATGGTGCGTTGGATTTATGTTAAATTGGCATTTTTCACGGTGAAAGATTGGAGGATGAAAAAAGATGATGCCCAGCTAGTGTTAGAAAACAAGAACATGAAACTATGAAAAGAGAGGAAAAACTAGTAAGAAAATGAAATTGAGAAAACAATAATTTAAAATAACTAAAAGAAGACAGAGAACCTGATGTTATATTGAATGACATGGGTGTTTAATAGGAAAGTTATGGTTAAATGAATGTTATCCACGGAGTAGCGGGAGTCGACGGAGTCTACAATGTCGCTTCAACTGCCAGAAGATGATGATCTGTATTGGTTGGTTGGGAATAGATGGCTGCTGACGTCACCAAACTGAATAGCTGAACATGTTGATTTTGTTAAAAAAAACATCAAGAGTAGGGCTACAATGAAGGATTGTCGTTCTTGAAAACAGCGGGGGCTAGATGGCTTGTTGTGCTGGAAAATAATGGCTACAAAAGAGGAATATTTAACAAGATGTTTGTGTGAAGAATGCTTTTTTCCTTGGTGTTCTTGAATATAATATGCAGCCAAATCGAAGACTAGTGTTGTTTTTGTGTAAAGACAGTTGTTGGAAATGGATGGTGAAGTTGGTAAGCAGCAGATGTGGCTGGAAGATCCCTACGAATGCAGACTTGTTGCAAGAATGTGGTTAGCCTGTTGAGTGCTGGACAAAGCCATATTGGATATGAAGTATAGAACTACCAGAAAGAAATGGTTCTAGTTGTGGTGTGATGTTAGGGTAACGAGAGCACTATTTGATAAGCTTCCTGACCAGTCAAGAAGATGGTGCGCCTTTAGAGTAGGCGTAAACTCCAAAAAAAAGAGTAAGAGAAAATAGAGAGAAGAAGAAAGAAAATTTAGAAATTTCTTATCTCATATCAAGTCTTTACAACTAGAAGTGTATTTATAGTACTTAGGTGGATCAACATGTCACTAAAAAATCGGTCTACCTAAAAAAAAAAATAGTAAATGAGTATTACATATGTGGACCCATTGGAATAACATATTTGAATTTGTAATTTATGTTGTCAAAACTATGTTCTTGTCCCTTGTGATTTGTGGAATGTGTTTATTCCTTCTTCTATGAAAGACTTTCATAGTTGTGAGTTGTTCTGCCATGTTTGTAGCTCATGTTTCACATTTGGATTATACAACTTTCATATCTAATAAAATATGTTGATATTTAACGATGTCTCCCTAGCTCCTATAGTTTTCACTAAGATATAAATAATTTTCATGATACTTTCGAAAACTGCTTCGCCAAACGTATAAGACTTAGTTCTTCCCTAACCTCATCTTTATATCTAGTTTACATTCACATTTGCGGACCATTTGATTGCTTACAATATCCACCATAGTTCTTGAATAAAGGATACTGCATCATCATGGAACTTTCGAAAGCATCCTCTACATTGGAGCAGGAGTGTGTACGGCATTTCTTATTTACCCTAAATCTCATTGTTGGTCAATTTTCTATAGCGTATTAGCCAGAGATAAACGGTTTATTAGGCAACATGATGGAAATTGACATAATTGATGATATTGATCGCCATTAAAGGTACACTTTACTTTATAGGGGTCAATCTTTATAGGTTGTTGAATATTTTATTAGTATGTGACCCAAACAGTTATTCTACCACTTTGGCTAAGCTAAGGTCTTAAAAGATTATTATTCAAATAGAGCCACTCGAAAATTTAGGTTTTCACAAGCAACTGTATAAAAATGTTTGATTTTCTTCTTGGTATAACAAACATTAGCCAGATGAGTTCAACACTCCTAGAGTCCCACATCTGCATTGCTTTTATGATGTTAGTATCATTACTCAGACTCGATATAGAGTCTAAATTCTGTCTAACACTGTCAGATAATAGTATGGGAGCAAGTTATAATCAACTGATTTGGGTAAGATTATATCTCACACCTTTCATAGAGTATGGTGCTAAAAGTTATGAACGCCACAAGAGGCTGCTAGTGGTCCCTTAGGGTAAATAATCTAGCTTTGCGCAAACCAATTGCAGTGGAGGTATTGTATTTTGCTTATTCATTATTTATTTTATCCATTTGAACCTTCTTCTTATGCTTGATTTCATCTTTAACCTAATTATAGGTGGCCAAGATGATCGAGAAATTAGAAAAAAGGCTAGTTCTTCACCCATCAGAGTATACAGATACTTGATCCAATCATTTCTAATGTATAAGTGTTTTCCGTAGAGCCAAGCTTTCTCATGGACCCCTTTCCATCTTTTTGGCCAAGTCAGCATCAGGGCAAGCGAATCACCACCCATTGAAGCACATGATGTACCCACGTACACCTTAACATATCTTGACTTAGCTGCAGTATCTCAAGCCTCTCTTTATGGTAATCCCAAAACACAATTTGGAGAATCAAGCTTAGGTGATACTTCTCCTTTCCATCGCTCTTTCCTCCTATTATTTTTTTTCTAAATAAGAATAATGTTTCACTTTTCTCATTTCTTATAGTGCTAGGAGCAAAAAACCAGTCTGAGATATATTATCAGCATCCATCATTCGTGGATCAAAGAATCAAGGATATGCAAAACCATAGCACGACACCCATCAAAATTTATTAATTTGAGAGTGATGATTTAAGACATTGGGAACCAATATGCGGCAAAGCAAAATTTTTAATTTGTTGTCTAAAGTTTCTATCATGCAGAATAAGGTTTCATTGTGTGATCTTTAAAAAAATGAGTTAGAATTCGTTGAGAGGTTGCTAACATGGCACACAAGAATTTGAAAAAAGTGTTGAAGCTATAAGCAAGAACTAGCATAGATCCGACAACATTGCATCCGAGTTTGATAACCTTTCCTTAAAGATTAAATAAAAACTTTTGAAAGAAGATTAAAGACTTGGATGTCCTCTAAGATGGATCTCAAGTAAAACATGAAAGAAGTTTAAAAGCGACCAGAAGCGATCAAGATCGCTATCAAACATGACAACCTTACCACGAAGTTTGGTAATGAGTAATGACTGAGTTTGCATAATTTGTTTCTTCATGCGGTATAAATTAAACTCCGCAACTTAACACCAAACACTCACCCAGCAGACCTCAAAGCTACTCTTCCAAGGAATAATAGTCTTTTGAATTTTTTGGGCTTTGGCAATTTTATCAATCCCTAAATCCTGTAACAGGTGGCCAAACAATTTGCAAAATTTAATCAGATTTAAGAAAAGCACAGCCAAAGAGTTCTCAGAACTTAACAGTTGCATTTTGCCATTTACCAAATCCCACTTAACTTATACCCTACTTCGTATCAAACCATCCCTACCCTAAATCTGTTCATGAATTGCGTCATAGCTCGAAGGCCTTAGAATCAAACTAACCACACAGCTCACCTTGGTATGTTGGTTGAGAGCTTAGGCTACCAACTAAGAGGTTTTGGTTCGAGTATTTGTGTATGCAATGTGTGAGTCTGTCTTAATTGGCCTAAATGTCAAAAAAAATATATATATATATATATCAAACTAGCCGAATCAGATTAGCTGAAGTGAAGGAAAATTTACAAAGAAGCAGTTTCTAGTTGATAAAGAGCACGAATGAAGGATTTTCAATGCAGAAATAATCGTACCATGAAGCACTGGAAAATACAGATTGAATAAAAAGGTATATGAGAACTCTCAAAATTTTGAGATCCAGATGGGAAAAGACGAGCTTTCCACAGACGGAAAAAACCATGAAAAAAAAAAACCTTGTGAAAGAAATCGGAAATATGGGAAATGCTAAACAAATACAGAAAAGTGTTACCAAATTGGAGGAGGAATTCGAAGAGGCGGCGGACGTTGAGTGAGATGTTGGAGATGAACTCGCGATTCTCCCAGTCGGCCTGCACCGCGATGCCCACATTTACCGCATTCGTGATGCCTCCCGCCCTCGCCATTTGCAACGGGATCAATAAACCACTGAAAGCAGCACCTACGAAGGCGCGAGCAATAAACCACAGAAAGCAGCACCTACGCCTTCGTCTCTCTCTCTCTCTCTCTCTCTCTCTCTCAATCGGTTGATCGCATTTCCACTCTTCTCTCCCCGATCCGCAGCAATGACTGGCCTTTCGCTGAGATTAATTTAGGGTTCGTTTAGGAAAGCTTTTTAACTGCTTCTTAAAACAGTTTTTTTAATACAAAAGTTAATTTTTTTTAATTAGAAAGCACCTTTAAGAAGCAAACAGAAAGCCGTCCAAATGAAGCCTCAGATTATTAAAAGTAGATAAATTCCGATTACGATTTAAAGTATCAAATTCTAAAAAATATTATTTTAAGTTGAGTGTAAAAAATATTATTTTAAGTTGAGTGTCTAATTAGAGTGCAATTAGATTTGTTGGATCAAAATTTATGTATAGGACATATTGACTTTGCTAGCAAATAAGTTCTTATTTTTTTATGTTAAAGAAGAGTCTTTGATTGTCCCAATCTGACTTTCTTTCCAAAACGTGCATCTCCATTTCTTTAATTCTTATGTTTTATATATGATGGATCTATTTTTTGTTGACTATTATAAATTGATCATACTACAACCGTCGGATCATGGCCATCTATATTGTGGATATTATTTGAGATTGATAAAAATAAAAAAACATCTAAAATAAAATTTGGTTGGGATAAGAAGCTTTTGGGGTCATGTGGAAAGTGGAATTTGAAAATATCTTGGATTTTAGTAGCCATTATAAGATAAATGGTCATTTAATTAATGATGATTTTATTTTATATCCATACCTTAAAAAAAAATAAAATAAAATAAAATAAAATAAAAAAAAACCTAACCCAGCTATGCAAGAGGCTGATGGTGTTACGGCTAGGGACCCTGCTTCTAATGGAAATATTATTTTGGAGGTTATTAATAATCCGTTGGATCATTCCATTTGTGAAAATTTAAATTATAATGTTGTTTTGATTGTTTGTTCAATGTTGGTCCTTTATATTAAGGAGATTGATTATGTGATTAGCAGTAATGATTTGCTTGTCCTTGATAACTTTTTGAAATTAATGATCTGGTTGATGAGCCAATTTTAATTGACTATGTTATCCCATATATGATTAATAGATATTCTATTCAACATCATAGTAGTTAGAATATTAATCTTAACATTTTGGATCAAGTGCATAAGGAAGGGAATTGTGAAAATGTGCATGATCAATTAAAAGGCTTGTATGGCTTAAACTTAAAAAATTCAAAATTCTATAAATCAATACCTAGTTTTGGTCATGACTTCAATCCAACATGTAATGCTTTGAAGTGTGGTTATCCTATGCATGTTAATGCTTCGAGGTGGGGGAATTTATTCCCTTAACTAGTGAAGTATCTGTTGTAGTGAAACCTAAAATTACTAATCCCATTGTTGCAATCCATGACCCCTAACCTGAGATTTTGATGATGATAAATATTGTTGATTTGAATTATCTCATTATTCATTGAATATTTTGATATTTCTCTTATCTTTGAGTACTAACATTTCAGGAAGATCAAATATTGCTGAAGATAACAGAAGAATTAAGACTCTGTAGAATAGGATGTGAAGTTTATAACTCTATATTTTCCTTTTATTTTTTTGTTTTTTATTTTTTTGAGTATGGCCACAAAGTGTTTGCAAATCGAGTAACCATGCACACATATAGGGGGAGAGCATTTTTTGAGAGAATTTGTAACTCACTATAGATTATACTGTATGATTTAAAATCATATTGTATGAACTACTGCAGCTCAATGGCTACCTGTGAACTAATCGTAATTTACGATCATGATCATACTATACGATGTATTTCTAATTTGAAACTCTAGCCGCCAGATTAATTTAAGTAAGTTTTTTAATTCTAAATTTTGAACTGATAGTACTGTACTATCAAATAGTATATTATGAATATTTGAATACTTAAATTAGCCCCTATAATTAGTTAATTAAATCAAGGATTAATTACTGATTGGTCATCATATTGTATGACATGTTTAATACTGTACGATTAATCGATGCTATTTTTTATTGTCTCGAACATCGTACCGGATGATCTATTGACTTTTTGAATTAATCGTACTAGATGATGTGAACATTATACCGGACGACTTGAAGCTTTTAACAGATCATACTGTATGAAGTGTATTGTACTATATGATGAATATAGATGAGTTTTCATCATTCCAGCGTTCATCTTGTACGATTAGAAGGAAAATAACATATCGTACTAGACGATGTTGTATCGTACTAGACGATGTTGTATCGTACTGTACGATGTTGTTCAGAAAAATTGCCTGTTCGTACTCCTTCGTACCATGATGAAGGATATTTTGAACGGATTGTACTATACGATCTTCAATTGTACTGTACAAACAAAAATAACTAAATTGAAAATTTAGTGTTTCTTGGAGCCTAATTTATATATGAAACTTCTATCTTTTGAAATAAGATATGAGAGAGGAAGGTGACAAGTAGGGGACTTCTAAAGAGAGTGCTACTTCAGAAAATTTTGGGGTCGGTGAGAGGAAGGAGAAAATGAGTTTGTGAGGGAGTAAAAGTGTGGGGGAATCTCACGATTGCTCTAAGCCTGCTGCACTCTTGCTCTTTCTGTGGCCCGAGAAGATCTTGTGGGAAGCTTTCTAATGGTGAGGTCATTCAAGGTCCGTGTCCTATAAGGTACTCTACCTTCTCTAGGAGGGAGAAAAATGAGAAGGTTCACTGCCATTACTGGGAGCGTGACATAGCATTTGGTACTCCACCATACAGTGGAAGGTGAAAGTGAGGTTTTGTAAAGGCTTCTCCACCTTATTGTGGGGGCAAAAAGGAGAATTACTTTTGAGTAGTGAAATTCTCAGAGTGGACTCTGGGGAGTGGACGTAGGTCAAGTAATCGAACCACTATAAATCTTCTTGTGTAATTTTCAATTTACTACACTTTGCTTATATTTTGCATCTTACATTTGCTATAACTGCTTGGTGAAGATTATATTCTAGATCTTTGTTTCATGATTTAAAATTTTGCTACTTATTGTTTGAAAGTTCGTTCGGGATGTTAAGCCCTATGAACTTAGTCCCAAGCTAACCAAGAGGGGGGGTGAATTGGTATTTTAAAAATTCTTAAGACAAAGAAATAAATTCACAAACCAAATCACACCACCAAACCAAATGCGGAATTTAAAAGTGCGAAAGCAAAAATAAGAACACAAGATTTATAGTGGTTCGGTCGACTCAACCTACGTCCACTCCTTGGAGGCACCCTCCAAGTATTGCACTACAAAACGTGACTCTCCTTTAGCCCCCACTACTAGGCGGTGAAGCCCTCACAAGAAACTCCTTTTTGCCACCCCGGCAAGGCAGAGAACCTACCTCCTTTTGCTTCCTCCTGAAGCTGGCAGAGAACCACAACCAAAGGCAAAACTCCTTACCTCTACCGACCCTTCCACGGACGATAAACTCTAGACGAAAGACAAGCAGAGCGATCCTTGAGCAACCCTTGTGAATCCCCTCACAAGCTCCCCCTCACAAGATCCTCTCTCTCTCTCCCTCTCTCTCTTTCTCTCCTCAAGGTCTTCTCAGGTCAAGGCAGCAGCCAAAGGTCTCTCAAAAACGTTGAAGAAGAGCTCTTTAAATAGAAGAGCTCAAGAGGAGCTCATTAATTGCAAGTAGCCGACTTTATCGTCCAGGCCGATATGGACATCGGCCTGGCCGATTAGTACAAATCAAGGAAGATCGGCCAGAGCATAGCCCTGGGAACAGTCCTGGACGATTGAAATTTGGCTTGATCGTCCAGGCCGATCGCACGATCGTCCTGGCCGATTAGTTCAAATAAGAGGTAAATCGTCTTAAGCACAGCCCTGGGAACAGTCCTGGCCGATTGAAATTTAACTTGATCGTCCAGGCCAATCTCACGATCGTCCTGGACGATATGATCGTATCAATCATCCTTAATTACTCCCTTGATTTCCTGATCAATTAAAGCATAATTTGGTAATTTCATCCTGGCCGATCCTGGAATCATCCTGGACGATAATTTAAAATTCAGTATGCCTAAACTGTCTAAGGCGGCTATCTCTTTCTATTTTGAGCTTATCGTCCTGGCCGATACACGTATCGTCCAGGCCGATATGTTAATGTCGGCTGCCTTAATTAAGAATCCTTAATTAGACTTTCTGTTTTAAGCTGATCGTCCCGGACGATATAAATATCGGCCGGGCCGATGTGGGCAAAAACAGAATTTCTAAGCCTCTCAAGTGTGTGTGTGAAGGGTTACTTAGCATCAGTCTTTTTGATTTATTACAAGTAGACTCAAAAGGTGAAAAATAAAATTACAGACTGACTCAACCCTAAACCTACGCGATCCTGGACTTGGCTTCCTCTTGATCGTCCGATCTTCGATTCCTGAAAAGTTAGAAGCAACAAGTAGTCCAAGAGAAACAGTGTTTGTCAATCATCAAAACATAAGCCATGAAAAAATAGATTTGCAACATTGTTGCATTCTATTTTAGTTAGTTGCTTCAGCATCAAGTTAAGTTTTTGTTTAAAATTAAAAAAATAAAAATTAAAACTCTTGTTCTGGATTGTTACTTTATTACAAAAAAATCCAATTCACCTCCCCTCTTGGCACATCTCGTACTTTCAATTGTTCGGAGAAGACCATGTCATATTTTGGTAATCGTAATACTGCAGTGGGTTATTCTATAACTCATCCACCTCTGTTTGACAACATACCCTTTAATTTCTAGAAGATTAGAATGTTTACATTTTTACATTATATATAGACTATCGTATGTGGATGTTGGTTCAAGAATGTTACACTTCACCTTTTAAAGTTGTGAATGACATGAAAACTCAAGTACATTTTAGTGAATGGAGTAATGAGGATAGGGATCTAGCATAATTAAATGCAAAGTGCTTGAATTATTTCTTTTGTGCATTAAAATCAGAGGACTATATAAGAGTGTTTACCTGTGCTACTGGTAAGGAGATCTTGGATAGACTGTGTATCAGGTATGAAGGAACTAGTGAGGTTAAATAATCTAGATTAAATATTTTATTACATGATTATAAACTCTTTCTATATGAAACCTAACAAAACTATATATGACTTTTACACTAGATTCACCAAGATAGTGACAGCCTTGCGTGAACTAGGTAAAGAGATTTCTAATTCTTTAAAAGTTAATAAGATTTTGAGATTCTTATTGAGTTACCATGTTACTAAAATTACTGCAATGACTAAATCCAAATATTTAAACATTTACTCAATTGACAATTTGCTTGGGCTACTCATTGCTTATGAGCAAGGAGTGAGTCAAAGTTAAAATGATGCAGGAGAAAATAAGGAGGAGACGGTGGCTTTGAATGAGAATAGCTCAGAAAGCAAAAGTTCTATAACAGATGAAGATGATAATATAGCCATAATGACCCGACAGTTTAAGAATTTTTTGAAAAGAAAATAAAGACATCATCAAAGCAATTAGAATAAAGGTAAAAGCTCAAAAATTACTAAAGTTTTATCTGACACGATTTGTTTTGAGTGTAGATGATGATATAGCCATAATGACCCGACAGTTTAAGAATTTTTTGAAAAGAAAATAAAGACGTCATCAAAGCAATTAGAATAAAGGTAAAAGCTCAAAAATTACTAAAGTTTTATCTGACACGATTTGTTTTGAGTGTAGGAAACCAGGTCTCCTCTATGCTGATTGTGCCAACATTAAGATCTAGCCAAATAAGTAATAAGGTGAGGAGAAGATAAACATAATAAAGGGAAGATGAAGACACAAAAGAAATTTTGGGCTGACTCAACCTCAGAATCGTCAGAAGAAGAAGCAGAGGAGGAGGTAATAAATTTGTGTCTAATGACTAACGATAATCTTGATTAATCAGATCAAGACGAGGTATGTGAACTTTCATATGAAGATTTATTGATCATTTCTAATAAAATGCATGAATCGTATAAAAAGTTAAAGAAAATGCATGCTAATCTTAATGCTGAATTTAGTACGTTACAAACTAAGCATGCTAACTTAGGTAAAGAATATTCTAATTTAGATAGAGATCACATGTCTCTGCTTGATGAGTTCAATGCATTAACTAAGAAGCATATTAATTATCTGATGCACATGAATCCTTAAAAACATCACATATTATATCAGAAACAGAGTTTAAAAAATTAGAAGAATTTGCATGGGAAATAAATAGCAATGAACATCATCTAAAAGTGGAAATTAAAGTATATGAATATGAAATAACACATTAAAAACAAAAATCATAGCATTTGAAAAAGATAAGACATCATCCATATTGGCCCAACCAAGAAAACCCTCGGCATTGCATACATCACACAACTTTAGGAAGAGGCATCACCACCCACATAGGTTAGCGAACTCATTTCCTGGTGTTAGGTGCTTCTCTTGTGGCATGCTAGGTCATATAGCCCATAATTGCATGATTCACTGTAGGACACCCCTAGTGTGGAGACCTAAATTGAATTCATCACAATATAGCATGCATACATTTCATTCATACAAGCATCAAAAGGAACCCAAACTCACTTGGGTTCCTAAATCTAACCCTTGAATAACTTTGTAGGGGTGATCTCACTAGTGAGAGCATGTGGTAGTTAGATAGTGGCTACTTAAGACATATAACTGGAGACATGAAGAAGTTCATTACATTGGAGACCAGGATTGGAGGCAAAGTGATATTAGGAGACAATACCACCAGAAAAGTGGTGGGCTCAGGTATTGTTGGAAATGCCAAAAAATTTTTAATTGAAAATGTTTGGGTAGTTGATGGTTTAAAGTATAATTTGTTAAGCATTATTCAATTATGTGACAAAGGTTTTGACATAAAATTTCTTTCTAACAAATGCTTGATTAGTTTAAAAGATAAACTTATATTAGAAGGAAAATGAATGAATAATGTTTACATGTTAGATCTTGATTGTATTGAAAATTCAAATTTACTATGTTTAAAAATAATAAAAGATGACTCGTGGCTATGACATAGGAGACTATGCCATGCTAGTATGAAAACACTTATAAATATTACTTAGAAAAACCTAATTAGAGGCGTACCTAAGTTAGACTTCACTAAGGACCATCAATGGGATACCTGCCAACTAGGAAAATAAAGAAAATCATTATTTCATTTAATCAAGGATGTGATTACATCTATGCCACTTGAAATCCTTTTTGGACCCGTTAGCACAACTAACCTAGGTGGAAAGAATTATAGATTTGTAATTGTAGACGACTTCTCTATATTTACTTGGGTAAGATTCCTAGCATATAAGAATGAGTCATTTGAGAAATTTAAGGCTTTCTCCACTTAGATTCAATGTAAATTAGGAAGCAAAATCTTAATAATCCATAGTGATCATGATGGAGAGTTTTAAAATGAAAGGTTTGAATCCTTTTATCAAGAGATATGAATAGAGCATAACTTCTCTACCCTAGAACACCTCAACAAAATGAAATAGTAGAAAGAAAGAATAAAATCTTGGTAGAAAATGTTAAGGCAATGTTAGCTGAGTACTCTCTTCCTAGATATTTTTGGGGTGAGGCGATAAATACGACGTGTTATGTCTTAAGAACATTAAGCCAAAGTTGAATAAAATGCCTTATGAACTCATTAAGGGCCGAACACCAAATCTTTTGCATTTGCATGTATTTGATTGCAAATGTTTTATCTTTATAAATGGAAAACTTCCCTTAGGAAAATTTGATCCCAAGGTTGACGAGGATGTCTTCTTAGGTTATTCATCTATAGATAAGGCTTATAGAATCTTTAATAAGAGAACCCTAGTAGTAGAAGAGTCCACCAATATAGTGTTTGATGAATCAGATAAGTCCTCTAAACCTAAATTTGAAGAAGATGAAGTAGAGGCAATTCAGGGAGTAGAAATTATAACCATAGGAAAAAGGTGAGAACCTCAGGAAGATATGCCTAGAGAATGGAGATACTCTTCTAGTCATCCTAAAGAATTAATTTTAGGGATCCATCGGAAGGTGTGAGAACTAGGCATAGACTTAGAAAGGTGGTTAGTCATTTTATATTCATCTCTATAATAGAAACCATAAGTGTAGATCAAGCTTTAGGAGATGAATTATGGATCCTAACAATGCAAGAAGAATTGAACTAATTTATTAGGAATGATGTTTGGGAATTAGTTAAGAGACCTAAAGAGTAGAGTGTGGTGAGAACAAAATGGGTCTTTAAAAATAAGGTGAATGACTCAGGAACCATAATAAAAAAATAAGTCCAGACTTGTAGCTAAAAGGTATAACGAGATTGAAGGATGCCATAGGTGCCTTCAATCTAGTTATACCCCTTAGCTACAAGTAGTAGGAAGTGATAGAAACCTTTTCCCCAGTAGCTAGACTCGAATCCATAAGGATGCTCTTTGCCTTTGCTTGCTTCAAAGGTTTTAAGTTGTATCAGATGGACGTAAAGAGTGCTTTTCTAAATAGGATAATCAAAGAGGATGTTTATGTTGAACAACCCCCTGATTTGAAAGCTCATAATTTTCAAACCATGTATTCAAATTAAAAGAGGCACTATATGGGTTAAAGCAAGAACCTATATCCTGGTATAAAAGAATTTGGTCATTCTTACAAGATAGAAGATTTGTTAAGGGTAGTGTGGACACCACACTCTTTTTACAAAAGGTAAAAGATGAAATTCTGATTGTTCAAATTTATGTAGATGTCATTCTATTTGAATCTTCAGATAAAACCTTATGTGATGAATTCTCAAAAGTAATGAGTAATGAGTTTTAAATGAGCATGATGGGAGAGCTTAATTATTTTCTTGGTTTTAGTTTAAAACAAATGGAAAATAGAATATTTCTTAGCCAAATGAAATATATTAAGGATATTCTGAAAAAATATTGAATGGAGAGTGATAAGCCCATGAACGCTCTAATGAGCTCTATTTAACTAGATTAAGTAATGAATAGAAAATCAGTAGACCAGAAAAAATATAGAGGGATAATCAGATCTCTCCTCTACTTAACTGCCAGTAGACTGGACATAATATTTTTTGTGTGCCTCTGTGCCCGATTTCAAGTTTGTCCTAAAGATTCTCACTTAACTGTGATCAAGAGAATCTTTAGATATCTACTAGGGTCCCCAAACTTAAGAATTTGGTATCCTAAGCACAACACTTCCTTTGAAATCTTAGGGTACTCAAATTTTGATTTTACAGAATTTAGGGTAGATAGAAAAAGCACCTCTGGCAGCTGCCAATTCATAGGATAATCTTTAGTGTCTTGGTCTAGTAGGAAACAAAATTTGATAGCCCTCTTCATGGCTGAGAAAGAATATATAATTGTAGGAAGTTGTTTTGCATAAGTACTATGGTTAAAATAACAACTTTAATATATTTGATTACCCGTATGAGCCATCCCAATCATGTGTGACAACACTAGTGCAATCTGTATATCAAAAAATCTAATTCAACACTCTCGAATAAAATATATGGATATTAGACATCACTTTATAAGAGATCATGTAGCTAAAGGAGATATAAAATTATAATATATAGCTATAGGAAACCAATTGGTAGACATATTTACATAACCACTAGCCTATGATACCTTTAGCACTTTGAGGACAAGACTTGGTGTCATAGACATTCATGGGTAATACCACAAAAAAAAAAACCAACAAAAAAACTGGTATAAAGTGTTTTTTTATCTTCACACACTCACCACACTAAACCCCAAATTTGACAATTTTTTTCTTTTCATCATACTGTATTATTCACCTTCGTACTGTACGATTTATCAAAACTGCACAAATCACAACCCTCTATTAAACTAATGGTTCAGATTCAATTTCTTTTTTATATATCATACTATATAATAAACATCGTAATATACAATCTATGTGACTATGCATTGAATTTGTTTGGTACGATATAATTGCACTTTATACTATACGATAGCCCTTCTTCATACTATATGATCCACACGTACAACTGGGTTGGGACAAATTAAGTCAGTTAGTATGATATAATTATGATTACTATACGAATGTCTATTCATATTATATGAAATGCTTTGTCAAAGGTCATACCAATGACCCCTTGGGATGAACACAATTCCTTTAGATCATACTGTATGATACTGATCGTACTATATGATTTGACCACCTTTTTCCAATAGTTTATCTAGTCGACATAATGACACATCATACTGTACGATCCTAGATCATACTGTATGATAGTCCAAAAATACTATAAATTGGCATGGACCTAAGATCACTTCAGTCATTCCTTACCCACTTTACTCATTCTCACTTTTTCTTATGCGATGGCAAGCAAGCGCAACCAACTTGTCCTAGGAAGCTCTTCTTCCTCTCATCATCATGATGATCAATTTTTGTCTGCAAAAGATGAAGAAGCATATCATAAGTTCAAGGCATTCAATATTACCCCCTCTCTAATGCTAAATCAAGCCACCTTAAATTTTGAGGTGATGAACTTATTTGCATCCACTACTCTCCAATTCCTACTCACCTTGGCATTTCTTTATAATTCGGAGCTACTCTTTGATTTTCTAGAAAATTTAACTATGAATATAGAAAACTTGACCGTCACCTCCTTTATATACTGTCAAAAGGTAGAAATCACAAAAGCTGATCTTGCACAATACATCAGGCTTTCTACTGAAGGTTCTAGAGCCCACTCATTCCTTATAAATGAATTTGACTGGAGTGCCATCAATCTAGTCCTTGGAAATATTATTTTTTACCAACACCAACCACTTATCTAGTCTCTAACCCAAAAATGCCCGCATCATTAAACATATTCTTCGCACATCAATCATACCCAAAGCTTGCAATAGGATTCACATGACCCCAATCCTATATATTGTTACCTACCTGATCATGTCAAACACTAAATTTGATGAAGCTGATTTAATTCTTGATTATATCTGAAACATGGCCTTAGTTCTCTTTCCTACCACCCGTAGAAAACTCAACTTAGCCCTTGGCCACCTCGTAGGTTACATTCTCCACCACAAATATCAGTTGAACTATCTTGGTGAACCCAATAATCTAACTATTTTCTATATAGATGCCTCCTTCTGTATTTTGTTTCATCGAGGGCAAGTGCATGATGAATCAAATTTTGATGAAGAAGGAGAGGCAGCTCTAGCAAGAGAACCAGCTCCACCAAGATGACATGCACCATAATAAGGGCCCGCACCAGCTTATCCTCATGATGTTCTAATTGAATGATCTGACCAGCTCCAAACTCGACTTGATTCTCACATCCAAGAATAACACCAACATAAGGAGGACATGCGATGGTTTGGGGAAAGATTTTCTTTGATTGATCAACAGTTCACGTCCATCCACTGCTACTTTTAACCACCTCCACGACCACCTGATCATGATCCTACTTTTTGACTCGTTAGTGTCTTATGTTTTTTTTTTCTATATTTTGTTTGTTACTCCTCTTTTTGTTGACGTCAAAAGGGGGAGAAGTTTTGAGTAGTATGCTTGGTTTAGATGTCTTATTTATCTTTTTTCTTTCAATGAAATGCATGTTTATTTATCTTTTCATGCTTTTATTTCTGATTTTGAGTTTACTTAAAAAAAATATGCTAACTTGCTTATTGATAACATTATTTGACATCATAAAAAAGGGGGAGATTATTGCAGTCTATGACCCTAGCCTGAGATTTTGATGATGACAAATAATGTCAATTTGAATTATCTCATTATTCATTAAATATTTTGATATTGCTCTTGTCTGCGAGTACTAATATTTTGTGGAGATCAAATATTTCTCAAAATAACAAAAGACTCGAGAGTGGGTAGAATAGGATGTAAAGTCTGTAACTCTGTATTTTCCTTTTATCTTTTTATTTTTTGTTTTCTTGAGTATGGCCATAAAGTGAATGCAAACCAAGTAACCATGCGTATATACAGGGGGAGAGCTTTTCTAAGAGGAAAAATCTTTTCTAACTCACTGTAGATTGTATAGTATGATTTGAAATCATACTGTACGAACTACTACAGCTCAACAACTACCTATGAACTAATCATATTGTATGATCATGATTGTATTGTACGATGTACTTTTAATTTGAAACCCTAGCTGTCATATTAATTTAAGTAAGTTTTTTAATTCTAAAATTTTAACTGATCGTACTGTACAATCAAATTATATAGTACAAATATTTGAATAGTTACTTAAATTAACCCCCACGATTAGTCAATTAAATTTAGGATTTATTACTGATTGGCCATCATACTGTATGACATGGTTAGTATTGTATGATTAACCGAGATAATTTTTGATCATCCTGAACATTGTACTGAAAGATCCCTTGATTTTTGAACTAATCATACTAGATGATGTGAACATCATACTGAACGACTTGAAGCTTTTAACAAATTATATTATACGAAGTGGATCATACCAGATGATGAACATAAATGAGTTTTTATCATCCCATCATTCATCCTGTACAAACAAAAAGAAAATAATATATCATATTGGTCGATGTTGTATCATACTGTACGATATTGTTCAAAAAAAATATTTATTTGTACTCCTTCATACCAGAATGATGGCTGTTTTGAATTGATCATACTATATGAACATAATTGACTAAATTGCAAATTTAGGGTTTCTTGGAGCCTAATTTATATATGCGACTTCTATCTTTTAAAATAAGATATGAGAGAGAAATGTGATAAGAAGGGGACTTCTTGAGAAGATTTTGGGTTTGTGAGAGGAAGGAGAAGGTGAGTTTGTGAGGGAGGAGTGTGAGGGAATCATACGGTTGCTCTAAGCCTACTGCATTCTTTCTCTTCCGATGGCCCGAGAAGATCTTGTGGGAAGCTTTCTAAGGGTCACTACAAAAAAACATGTTTTAATGACACACATATTAAGACACTTTTATTTAACTGCCATAATAAACATTTATTAAGACATACTCTTTTCCCGCTACTAATAGGATTTGCCTCGAGCGCTAATTTTTTTCCCTAATTAAAAGAGGCATTGCGAGCGGCATCGTGCGATAGTTATCAAGCCCTTCTTATTTCATCCCGCTTCTTCTTACTTCATTCGCCTCCTTCGTCGTTCATTCACGCCTCCTTCATCGTTCGTTCGTGCCTCCTTCGTTCGCTGATTACTGCCGCGAAATCCACAAACGCGACTGCCGTGAAATCCACAAACACGACTGCCGCATCAGGTAAAATGCTTGTAATCGGCCTTAATCGTTTGAATACCGAATGCCCACTATCTAGGGTTCTATAAATTTTTATTCTTTTTTCTTTTGATTTGTAGGGTTTTTGAGGTTCTCCTAATTTTTGAAATAAGGATCGAACGGCAATTTTTGTACATTGCTAAAAATGCAAACATTCCGATAATCTTGAAGTTCATCCTGACATTGGTCCGATTTTAGTTCTCTTCATTTTTCTTGTTTTTTTCTTTGCATAACTTTTTTTTCCTTGATGCTTTGCCATGCTCAGTGTTAATATTGAACCAACAGTACTCTTACAAGCAAAATCTGTTCCGTAACATCTACTGTTTCTTTCCCCAATATTGAACCAACTAATGTTAACAAGGAAATTGTTGTAAAAGATGCTATTAAAGTTGTTTATGGAAATTTGAGAGCAGGAACTACCAAAATGGTTTATGATGTATCTCTTGACAGGTTCCGTGCATTGCTTGTCTTTTCTATTGTTTTTGTTTTAATGGATTCGTGTGGAATTTGATGCTAATTTTAGAGATGAGAAGAATATGCAAAATAGCCATTTCAAAAGAATTCTTTTTGAATGACATATTATAGTTGCATCTGTTATAACAATTTTTTGCTCTTCGCTTAGGTTATTACAATGATGATAAGTTTATTTTATGCTCTTCGCTTAGGTTATAGCAATGGTGATTTAGTAAAACGTGATATGTCACTCGTTTTTTTCTATTATTGTTGAGACCATAATAATAATATGCCACTCAACGTGAAGATCAGGTAAAAGTAAAGGAGTCATTTCGTTTATTTGAAGTATAGATAGTACTTGTTGATATCATTTTCACCAAAAAAAAATTATATTTTACTAGGATATTTTATGTGGACAATGAGTCAAGCCATGGAAGATACAAATATATGTTTTCCTACAGCATTAATTTTTACTTTCTTGAATATTAAAGCTTAACATTCAATCTATGTACAAAAGAAATAAAAAAGATTGGATGGAAACTAACTAAAGAAAGGTGAAGAATATACTTAATTTTCTAGGGCCGACAAACTGGACATCTTGGGTCCATCTAATCTATGTGAAAATTGTCATTCATCATTCTTTATAAGCAATTCTTCGTAATATTACAAATCTTTGAACTATTTTATGCTGAATTGGTTCCATTCAGCAATATCTTTATTTTTTTTAATTTATCATATTGCATGGGATGATTTTGAGCAAAGCCATTTGGCTATGAACTAAAATTTAGAACCCTTTTACGAAGTATGAATCTAAAGCATAAATCTTCATCATGGACTAAGGTCGATACCCTCCAAGGGGCGTTGCCCCCTTGGACCCCCGACCATTTAATATTTTAAAAGAACAAATTTAGAATTTGCATTTGTCTAAAACTTGATGTTTAAATGGAATGTATAAATTTCGTAATAATACACATAATGCAAAGAAAAATCAAAGTAATGGAAACTTGAAGTTTAAAAGAACCCAAGACACTATGTGATCAATGGATGGATCATCAACATGTTGATAAGTTTTGGCAAGAAATGGGGTAAGACTTTATTTT
Organism: Dendrobium nobile; assembly: GCA_022539455.1. Taxonomy (NCBI): domain Eukaryota; kingdom Viridiplantae; phylum Streptophyta; class Magnoliopsida; order Asparagales; family Orchidaceae; genus Dendrobium; species Dendrobium nobile. Next base: position 34,622,645 of record CM039719.1, read on the forward strand.
TTAGACTTTATAGAGACCACCATCTCCCTACATTTTTCTACAAGCAAAGCCGTAGGATAAAAGTTATAAGAGAGCAATGTTCTTATTTCTCCTCTCAGCCTGTAGTGCCAACTTCTACTCACAGTCCCCTCAAATATTCTCCCTTTTTACTTCTGTATCACTCAAAATAAATTCACTCCAAAAATCAATTTGTCAAAATTTATTACCAATGTTATCATATAAGTTTTTATTTTTATATGAAGATTTTTTTACTCCTTGTTTAATCACTTGTTTATTTATAATTACAAATCAAAAAGTGTACTTCAAACCTTTTGAATATGCATCCACTAGTTCTCATTTTTTCTAATATTCATTTCTCCTTTGCTATATGAAGGTTTTGATACGGAAATGGATAGATGTTGGATGTATTGTTCAAGGAGTAATGCAGTTTTTAAAAGAGGAGTTAAAGACTTTCTAAATTTTGCATTCAGCAATGAAAGTTCAAGTGGAATGATACTATGCCCATGTAGAGATTGTGGAAATGGCATTTGTAGGACAAGAGATGATGTTGAAGCTCATTTGCTTTGGAGGGGATTCAAACCTGGATATTACAATTGGACTGCTCATGGAGAAACTTCATTTAGAAATGACATTGGATCACATTCCATCAATGCTGATAATGTTAATGATGACATGGAAGGACTATTAAATGATGCATTTGGATTTGAAAGTAATATTACAGATGAACGAGAAGAAATTAATAAACCAAAAGCAGATGCTGCAAAGTTTATAAGTTGATAAGTGACTCACAACAAGAATTATTTCCTGGATGTAAAAAGTTTTCGAAACTTGATTTTCTTGTTAGACTACTTCAACTTAAATGCCTTGGTAATTGGACTCAGAATTCATTTACTATGTTGCTTGACTTGTTAAGCGAAGCAATTGAAGATATTCGTATACCAAAGTCTTATTACGAGACAAAGAAGATAATTCAGGATTTGGGCTTAAGTTATAAAAAATATGATGCATGTCGTAATGATTGCATTTTATATTGGGGCCCTCATGAATTTAAGAATGAATGTGATATTTGTAATGAGTCAAGATGGGTTGCAGAAGATAGCACTTCAAAAGATATATCAAGTAAAAAAACAAAAAAAGGTTGCTGGAAAAGTCATGTGGCATTTCCCATTAACATCAAGATTGCAGAGATTATTCACTAAGACTGCATCATGTATGATATGACATAAAGAAGATCACATAAAAGATGGTTGCATGAGGCATCCAGCTAACACTCCAGCTTGGCAGCACTTAGACTACCAAGATACAAATTTTGCTATAGATCCTAGAAATGTACGATTGGGTTTAGCATCAGATGGATTTAATCCATTTGGGACAATGACTTCAACTCACAGTACTTGGCCTGTTGTATTGATGTCATATAATTTGCCACCTAATCTGTGTATGAAATCACAATACATGATGCTTTCTTTGCTTATTCCTGGGCCAACTCAACCTGGAAATGATATTGATGTTTATTTACAACCACTTGTGGCTGAGTTAAAAGAGTTATGGGAAATTGGTGTGCAGACTTACGATGCATGTTCTAAGGAGAATTTTCAAATGTGAGCTGCATCATTATGGACTATAAATGATTTTCCATGTTATGCTAACTTATCAGGTTATAGTACAAAAGGGAAGTTTGCATGCCCAATATGTCAGGAGAGTACATGTTCTGAGTGGTTACACTTCAGTCGTAAAAGATGTTATATGGGACATCGGAGGTTCTTAGATCATGATCATCTTGATATAAAAGATAGTCGATCTTTTAATGGTTGTGAAGAACATGAGACAATACCAACACCAATTAATGGATCCAAAATTGTTGATATGCTAAGAAGTATAAATGTGAAATTTGGAAAGAAAACACCTCCTAATCCTAATTTGCCTTCTAATTGGAAGAAGTTTAGTATATTTTTCAAGTTGCCGTATTGGGAAAAAAATCTTTTACGCCATAACTTAGATGTTATGCATATTGAAAAGAATGTATGTGATAAGATTTTGGGTACGTTGTTGGATCTTGATGGAAAGACAAAAGATCATTTGAATGCACGTAAAGACATGGAAAAAATGGGAATACGCCCTACATTGCACCGTACTTGTACTTCATCTGGACATAATTATTTACCTGTAGCATGTTTTATAATGAACAAAGAAGAAAAAGAAATTTTCTGTAAAGTATTGAAAAATATTAAAGTGCCAGATGGATATGCATCTAATATTTCAAGACGAGTGCAACTGAAACCATTGAAAATACTTGGTTTAAAGAGCCATGATCATCATATAATAATGCAACAATTGCTTCCATTATGCTTAAGACGAGTCTTGCCTAAGTTAGTTCGCTCTCCTTTAATTCATCTAAGTCATTTTTTTCAAGGCTTGTGCTCTAAAGTTCTTCACCCAATTGAGCTTCTTAGATTGGAAAAAGAAATTGCAATTACACTTTGCCATCTTGAAAAGATATTTTCTCCACCTTTTTTTGATATCATGGTGCATTTGACAATTCACTTGGCAACCAAGGCAAGGATTGGAGGTCCTGTATATTATCGTTGGATGTATCCTATTGAGAGGTTAGTAATTATTTCATGTATTATTATTTATTTATTATATCTAACTTTATAAAAAAATTATATCATTTATCAACAATTTTTTGTAGATTTTTGGGCAAGTTAAAGTCATATGTTCGAAATAGAAGTCGTCAAGAGGGATCAATTGCAGAAGGCTATATTGTAGAGGAATGTTTAACATTTTGCTCTTTATATTTGCTGAGCATGTGGAAATAAGGCATAATCAACTTGGAAGAAATGAGTTGGATGAAAATATTTTGAATGAAGGACTTAATATCTTTAATACAAATGGTCGGGCACTTGGAAAAAGAGAGGTCAAGATCTTCAATGATGACACTCATAAAAGTAGAGATGTAATCCATTGATGAACAATTAGACATGCAATTATTTTATGTTTTTATTCATAACCTCGTCTTGCAGGCATTGAACTTTGCCTTCAAGGATTACTTCAAGAGAATGTTCAACTTTAAAAAGGATAGAGATGGCTATTGGAAATGGTTTGCAGGCAACTTGGCTTCCAGAGGTGCCGGTGGTGCTTCTTCCCTTCTGTTTGTCTACTCTCTGGATTATGCTCTTACTCGTTTGGCTAATGATTCCATGGCAGCAAAGAAGGGTGGAGATCGGAAATTCAATGGCTTGGTTGATGTATACAAGAAGACACTTCAATCATATGGCATAGCTGGTTTGTACCGTGGTTTATATTTTGAACTTTATGATTCTTTGAAGCCGGTGGTCCTTGTTGGAAGCCTGCTGGTAAGATATATAATTCTCATCCTATAACATTTTAAGACCATAGTGATCTGCTTTTATTTTTTAGAATACAGCACACTAGTTCCTAGAATGGCTATATGTGCAAATGAGTGGAAATGATATGAACTTACATATAGCCCTGGGCGGATCCACCACATGCTTAGGGAGGGCAAATGCCCACCCTCATTTTTTTTTAATATTTAGAGGGGAAATTTTGAAATATTTTGGATATTTTAGGCATTTTACCCTACTTATATCAATACTAAGCATATTCAGCATCTTTGCCCTCCCTAAGCATGTGGAAATTCTCTATTCATTTTTTCTTCTCTCCTGTCTATACTGATTTTCTTTTAAGCGCTCAGGATTCGAAACCCAATCGAGTCTTGTGGAAAAAATGGATTTGAGGAAAAGATTGTCATATTTCAAAGGTCAGCTTGTCAGCTTCTTTCAGTCTTCTATTTTCTCTTAGTAGACTTTAGTGAGAACTTCTGTGGCAATTTATGTATTTACCTTTAACATTATCTAGTATTTGCAATTTTATATAGTTGTATCTTTATTATTTTTATGGTGAGTATTTTATATAGTTGTATCTATATTTACCTTATAGAATTAGTAAATTATTTAATAGGTCTCTGCAAAATGATTTTTCTTAATTGCGTCTGGTTTCAAGCCCTCATCCAATATTAGTCTCATTCGGTGAAACTAATCATATCCCTCCCCTCTACTACATGTTGTCAATTTTTCTGTGACAAAAGTGATATGCTATTTTATGGCTTCTGCGTTGTAGGAATGCAATATTTATGGTGGTTGCTGTCAGTTAGAATAAAAAAATTTGGTCCACCTCATATTCTAAGTATCTTTGTTTTCCCATCGTTCATATAGCCTGCCAGCAAGGCTTGTGAGCTTTGTATCTAGATTTTGGTTGGGTGAAGATTTGTCTTGATTTTATTTTTCAAAGTCTACTGTTAATAAAAATAGAAAATAATTCCTAAAATGGAATGTCTTCTTCAGAAAGAGTAAGATTTCTTGTGATAATATTGTGGCTTGTTGTTCGGTATAAAATTAAAAACTATTATACTATTGCAAATAGGCAGTTATTTTGTTTATGGTTTTCCCATGAACATCAAATGATCGAAATCCAATTGCTGTATAATGTTTTTTGCCTTATATTCTCCACTCCAATCAATGTAATTAGTACACTTACAGTCTCCTTTATGCTTGCTATCTAATGTTTTGAGGGATTATTAATAAAATTATTTTCATTAGGATCCATTTGCCATTATAGTCAGGAGTTGCTGCTAAACTTGAAAATGAAATTTAATGATGCAGCCTTCGCTGCTTAGGTGGCTACAAAATCTGCAAAGAGGGCTAGCTAGCATAGCTGCTGGAGTTGCTGTTGAACTTTCAAGTCGAGGGAACATTTCCAGACAGAACTCTAACAAGTCAAATGTATCATCTTTGCATAGTAGCGAGATGAAAGGCTAAAGATAGCAGTAAGCTCAAAGCCGAAAGGCAAACACAATGAATGTGTAAACATGGAATATGATCAAGTCGAAGGTTTCAAAGGGGTGAAAGAAGATGTGCGTAAGCTCCCCAGAGATAGGTGGTAAAGTTCAATATTTATATTTGAGTAATTCAGTCATTGCATTTCTTGACTTTTTATAATATTTATAAGTTAACTAATTAGATGGAGCTACATCTTCTTTTGGATTCAATGATATTGAAGAACTTAATGAGACTTCTAGTTGTAGGTATAGGCTATTCTTGTTTCATAGTTTCTCAGCTGTAACCATTTAGCATTCATAAACTTAGTGAGAATTGTGAAATGTTGTCTTACTATAGAATTAGTTTGTTTAGAAGTAAACAAACATTTTAAAAAATTTTGTTGGAATGAAAATATACATATATTAATGTCAAAATGTTTTTCATGATTTCAGATTCCAAATTCCAATTTATCATTTTGACCACAAGCAGAAGTGGATGACAATGAAGGGTGGAAATAGAGATCCGAAGATTTGGTTGGTGAAAATATACATACTGGAGTTGAACTCATTAGAACCGACACTCATGCTGGTGAAACTCTGAAATTCCTATGTCACTATCATGATGCAATCATGTGTTGTTCTCTCAAGGTAAGCTTTTTTGTTTGTTTTTTTCTTGTTCTTGAACTCAACTTTCTAACCAAGGTACCATATAAAAACTCTAAGCATGCTTCTACCTTGTTCACCTTTGCCAACCAAGCTGGACTTGACCTGCTTGAAACCACTCTCGTGACCCTCCAAGAAATTTCGTTGGAAAACTTACTTGATGACACCGGTTGAAAAGTTCTATGCTTCTGGTTCCCTAAGATAATGCAGCAGGTCATCTTTTAGCATATGAAACTATATTTAAAAAGCTTCATTTCAATTGTCTTCATGATTTGATTCACGTTTTTAACTACTTTGTTTCCTTATTCTTGTTGCAGGGCTTTGCCTATCTCCCAAATTGCATCTGCATGTAGAGCATGGGGCGACCGGTGTCCTACGAGAAGGCATCGCTTGGAAGGTCCAACACGAAGATCTCTTTCTAAGATTAATGAGTTGAATATAAACTAAGATTGGTACTTGTTTTGTATTTTATTTTTTTTATCTTCATTAACATGAAGAGCCAAGCGATGTGTTTTGTGACGATTGTAATAGATTGATTATGTACATATATGAAGATTGAAGTAGAATTTCTATTGTATTTAAGGTGGGAAATTTTTGTAATTTTATATTTATGGAATATATTTTTTATTTGTAGAAAAATATCTTATGTAAGCTAGCTCTCATATGTACTTGAGATATTTAGAAATTTGATTGTAGATTAATTATTTGCAATCAAAGTATTATGATCCAGCATAATTAATTGATAATTAAATGTAATTAATATTGTATACATCATATATTGAGGCACATAATGATGCTATATTATTAAAATTATTTCATAAATTGAAGTGTTGGAAAATCATATGTCTTAGGGCAACTTAAATGTGCCTTATTATAAAACATATTCCATCTAATAATTGTGTTAGGAAAGTTAGCCTATTATGACACATAATATTTGTCATATGTATTAATAAATTCCATCATTTGAAGGTGTTAGAAAAACTTGTCTATTAGGACACTTTATAGGTGTCGTTAAAAAGGTTATGCCATCAAAATTATATGTCATGAAAGTTTAGTTTTTAAGGCACATAAAAATGCCCTTAACCCTATGCCAACGGCCACCTAAGTGACACCATTGTTTGATGCCCTAATATTTAATGTGCCCTAATAGATACATATTAAGGCACTTTAAGGTGCCCTAATAAACATTATTTTTTGTAGTCGGTGAGATCCTTCAAGGTCTGTGTCCTTTTAGGTACTCTGCTTTATCCAAGAGGGAGAGAAATGAGAAGGCTCTCTACCATCACTGGAAGGGTGACATAGCATTTGGTACTCTTCCATACTGGGAAGGTGAAAGTGAGGATTTATAAAGGCTTCTCTGCCTTGCTGTGGGGGTAAAAGGAGAATTACTTTTGAGTAATGAAATTCTCGAAGTGGAGGACTCTGAAGAGTGGACGTAGGTCAAGTGATTGAATCACTATAAATCTTATGGTGTGATTTTTCTATTTACTACACTTTACTTATATTTTGCATCTTACATTTCCCATAACTGCTTGGTGAAGATTATATTCTAGATCTTTGTTTCATGATTTAAAATTTTACAACCTATTGTTGCAATCTATTCTAATTAGTCACTTTCATGTCAAGCTATTTTTTTATTTAAAATAGAAAAAAAATAAAAAATTAGAACTCCTGTTTAGGATTGTTACTTTATTACAAAAATTTTCAATTCACCCACCCTCTTTGCGCATCTCATACTTTCACCTATATGTTAAGAGAGTTGCTATTTGCATATTTACATTCTTGCAACTTGTATAGTTTTGATGATTCCAAATATTATTATTTTATGTGTAGTTATCTCCTAATATTTTTTTTTTGGAAAATTTGTTTTTGCTCTTGTGTGTACTAACATTTCAGAAAACTCGAACTCCAAACTACTGAAGACTTCAAATCAAATTCAGCATGTGATATCTTGTAATTTGAGGCCTGTAATTTTTTGTTTTAATTATGTTTGAGAGTGAGTGATTGTAATTGAGTGAATAAAACACACACACACACACTTAAGGAGATCTTAAATTTTTTGTTATGATCATACGGGATGAATAATACTCGGACGGGACAATCAAGTCTGTTATCTCCTCGTGAGGGCAATGGAACGAACAGGATTTGAGGAAAATTTTTTCTATGTCCTAATCATCCATGATGAAATTAAAATTGTCCTGGATGACTTGCTCTCTATAAAAATTTTGTCGAGATGAAATTGATAATCGTTCCAGGACGAGTTATTCTTTGTAAAAATTTCGTCCAGACGAAATTTATAATCATCCCAGGACGAGTTGCTCTCTTTAAAAATTTCATCCAGACAAAATTAAAATCATTCCTGGATGACTTGCTCTCTGTAAAAATTTTGTCCTGACGAAGTACTGTTCGTCCCAGGACAAAATGAACCGACTTAACATAAGTTGGCTACGTCCTACAGTTTTTTGGGAACCGACCTATAGTATAACTGTTCATACCGGACAAACCTAGTTCGTACGGGATGATGATCGTGTACTAACTCAGTTAGTACCAATATTCATTTGGATCATTTCCGACACTTTAAGTAAAATCGTCTAGGACGATCCACGATCGTACGGGATGATCCATTTCGTGTTGACTTAAAAATTTACAATTTTTGGACGGTTTTTCTTGTCTCTTCTATATATAGTCCAATTTCGACTACCACCAAATCTTTTTGCCCATTAATATTCGTGCCTATTGAAAGAAGATTCAAGGAGAGAGTGTTCGAAGAAGGATTCTTGCTACTGGAGCATGAAGGCTTCACTTGGAGTTTAAATATAATAGTCTTTGCTTTTGAATTGTGATTACTTCACTCTTTTCTTTCTTCCTTCTAGATTTCTTGTGAGGAGATCTATCAAGGAGATCCGGTTCTTTGTCGACACTTGGAGAGTGTGAATAGACGAATGGTTCTCTTCCCACACTAGGAGAGTGTGAACAACCGAAGGGTTCTCTGCCCACATTAGGAGAGTGTGAAAGGACGAACAGTTCTCTGCCAACACTGGGGATAGTGTAAAAGGATGACGGTTCTCTGCCAACACTGGGGATAGTGTAAAAGGACGATGGTTCTCTACCGCACCGGGTAGTGGTGGAAAGAGTTTGTTGTAAAGGCTTCTCCGCCTTGTTGTGGGTGCAAAAGGAGAGACACTATTGGTATTAGTGCAATACTCGGAGGGTGCCTCTGGGAAGTGGATGTAGGTCTGGTTTTGACCGAACCACTATAAATCTTGTGTCTTTTATTCTTTACTGCTTTTTATTTTCTGCTTTTTCTATTCTAAAAATTGTGGTTGAAAAACTATTTCTAAAAATTCATTAAAGTTTACTTTCGGTTTAAAATATTCAGAAGAGGGATAAATTTTTAAAATACCATTTCACCCCCCCACCCCCCCCCCTTTGGATAGCCTTGGGACATAAGCTTAGGTTTAACAACCTAATTCATAGTGAACGTGTTTCAACACTCTGAATTACTACCTTGGTTTTTACTTGATACTATGTAAGATAATGTTATGGATGATGATGGTTTTACTAAAGTTGACAAACAAAAAGAAAAAAAAAAAAGAAAAAAAAAAAAAGAAACAATCCTGATCACTCCCCATACCATAAGAGCTCAAACATCTCTACATGGTTTTAATGGCTAATGCTTTTATATGGAAAATGAGTGGTGTGGGTGGTTCTAATTCAAGAGCCTATGTTAGGAATCTTTGTAAAGTTTATAATATTTTTATTCTTGTGTTACTTGAGCTGTGGATTTCTTCTTTTAAGTTTCTTTTCCAACCAAATGCCTATGTTTTAATATTTTCTTTGCTAATTATTCTAATAAGATTTGGATTTTTTGAAATGGTCCGGTGATGATTGGCACATTGATTGATCTTCCTTATATTGTTCATACTCGCATTGCTCTATATATGTTTAATTTTTTTGGTTCCTTAATCTATGCCTATAGTTCTTGTTTTGGTAGAGAGAGTTTTTGGTTGCAACTTTGTAATTTTTTTGCCAATGTTGACTTACCCTGGATGGTTGGTGGTGATTTTAACACTATTTTTATGGCTTTTGAAAGGGCTGGGGACTGCTTTCACAACTATCATTCTATGGAATACTTTAGAAATATAAATTTTTATTATGATTTAAATGATATTAGTTTTTCTTGGGGAGCTTTTACTTAGAATAAATCAACTTTGTGGCATAAACTTGATTATGTCCATTTTAATAATAAGTGGATTAATGATTATCTTGTTACTCACAATCAAAACTTGAGTTGGTCTCTTTCTGATCACTCTCCTATTCTTTTTAGTATTAATCTGGATAAGATTTATGTTCTTGCTACTTTTAGATTTCATAACATTTAGTGGAGTCTTTTTTTAATATGGTTGATTCCAAATTGCATGCTCTATTGCATCTTGATGATCAGATTGTTGGGATGCATAGTTTATGGTTTAAGCTTAAAAGGCTCAAGCAAAAATTGAACTAGCAAAATAAATATGTTTTTAAAAACATTTTCTCTAGCATTAATAATGCTAAAAAATTTATTTCTTTGTTGGATAAAAATTACACGGAGGATCAATCTGTGGATCATTTGAAGGTTCTAAATAATGCTAAAGTGGTGTTGTTTCAACTTCAAGAAAAGGAAGAGGTATATTGGAGATAAAAATGTACTTCTAAAATTCTTCTTGAGGGAGATAAATATACTAAATTATTTCGTGCCATCGTCAATAAAAAAAAAGGTTATCAACATTATTCATAAGATTATTTCTCTTGATGGGTTTATTTATGATAATGATGATTCAATTCCTATTTTTGGTTTTGGTTATTTTAAAAATGTTTTTAATAAGAACTTCAACCCAGATTTTAATTTTAATTTGTCCCTTATCTAAACTCTAATTAATGAGGAAGATAATAATTTTACCACAACTATTGCTACTGATTTGGAGCTTTGGAATACCAATAAAGATATGAACTCTGATTCTATGGCTGATCCTAATAGTTTCTTTACTAGGTTTTTTCAAAAATCTTGGGACATTATTAAGGTTAACTTAGTGGTTGATGTTTCTAATTTTTTTAATTGTAATCCTTATACTAAGTTTTTTTTGCCTCTTTTATTGCATTTGTCCTAAAGAAGTAGGTCATTAGCTATTGGGATGACTTTTGATGCATTATTCTATGTTCATTTTATAAATAAGTTAACTTCTAAAATTATTATGGGAAGTTTAGAATATTTTCTTCTGAAAATCATTTTCCTTTATCAAACTAGTTTTGTTAAGGGTACAACCATTTTTTATAATGTGCTTCTGGAAAAAAAATTTATTCATGACATTGATGCTAAAGTGGCTGGTGGAAACATTATTTTCAAAATTGTCATCACCAAAACTCATGATAATCTAAATTGAAATTTTCTTTATAGGATCTTGACTTCTTTTTGTTTTAAAACCAAGTTTATTTTGTTTATCAAGAATAGTATTGAAAATTTGCTTCTTTTCTATTATTATTAATGATATGTCTCATGGCTTCTTTAAATCCTCTCAAGGGATAAGGCATGGAAACCCTATGTCTCCTTCCCTTTTTATCATTGTTATGGAGTATCTCTCCATGGGTTTAGATGAGTTGTATATAAGTCATCATAAATTGAAATTTTGTATATTGGGTGGTTTTACTATATCACATATGAGTTTTGCTAATGTTTTTATTATATTTTATAATGGTTCTATTAAGATGTTAAACATTCCCTTCACATTTCTGGATCATTTTTAGAAGATAGTTGGATTAAAAATTAATAAGGATAAATTTGGTTTATTACTTCAAAAGCTATAACCCATCAAAGAATCCATGCCACTCATAATAAATTTTGTTTTGTTCATAATACCCTTCTTATTAAAGATTTGGGCACTCCCATTTTTATGATACAAAAACATCTTATCTCTTTGAAGTAATTTTTTCTAATATTCAAAAAAGTTGACTACTTTGGCTTTTAATTTTTTATCTTTTGGTGGTAGATGTGTTTTGATTAAAAGTATTTTGTGTTCTATTTCGATTTATCTTTTCTATACTATTCAACAAGGATCTAAGTCGTCTTCTCCAGTCATCATCCCTGGTTCCTTGGAGGTTTTAGAGAGGTTTACTTCATCGTTCGATCGACATTTTCTACTTGCTTCTGTTGGAAGCGAAAGGAGGTCGAGATTCTCTTCTTGCTCAGGAAGAAGCAAAAGGAGGTCAGGTTCTCCGTCTCACTAGAGTCGGTGGAAAGGAGTTTTTTAAAGGCTTCTCCACCTTACTATGGGAGCAAAAGAAGAGTCACTGAGTTTAGTGCAATAGCTGGAGGAGAGGCTCAAGGAGTGGACGTAGGTCAAGTTGACCAAACCACTATAAAATCTAGTGTTTTCTTTCATATTGCATTTCCGAATTTAATTTGTGCACTTTATTTTATGTGGGTGATTGTTTGTTTTAAATTGTGATTTTTGTTTGAGAATTTTAAAAATATCAATTCACCCCCACTTGGTTAGCCTCGAGCTAGTTCATAAGGGCTTAACATCCCTAATAAACTTTCATTATTCTTGGTTGAAATGGTTAAACCAGATTGATCATAGCTTGAGTTTTAGTTTAATGCTTGACAAATGTCATTTTGAACATGTTTGAAGAAGGTTGCATTGCCCAATTTAGTTGAGGTGTGTTGAAGTTTTAAGAAAATTCAATTTTTGAGGTTTAGGGTTTTTGGGTTTTGGGGTCAACCATAGTCAACCATGTTCAAACATAGTTTAATGGAAGTTTAATGCATCATTCTAATAGTTATGATCATGATTAATGAGCTTGGAGAGGTCTCCAAGGTAAAAATTACAAGAAGCCAGGTTAGTGGCATAGATTATAAATTTTTAAAAGTCTTCTTTCTAGTCTAAGAGAAGGAATGAAGCATAAAGGGAATCAAACTTATATCAATAGACTAGAGGGTATTTTAAAGAAATGGAAATTTTTTTAGTAGATTTTCACCTAAACTTGGAAGATTTAGATTTAAGATTTAATTAGGATGGTGCCACATGGGGCATGCTCCACCACTAATGTATGATGACATAAAAGATTGCCTTTATAACTTTGTTCTCGTTCTTCTTTGGCTCCCTTGATTTATCTATTGGTGGTTGGTGGCATTTGTAGTATTGTTTGGAACTATTACTCTGGCTACTAGAGTATCTATTGGGTTGATGCTTCTGTTCTTCACATGTTATTTTATTTTTTCTCTATTTTTGTTCTTCCACGTGCTATGTGGGGTGCTCTTTTTATTGGATTATCTTCATGGTCACTTGGTCTGGTGGTTTTTTATGCTGGCATGTGAGGTATGCCAGGTGGGGTTTGATCTTTCTTTGGAGGTTTCAGTGGTGCAATTTGCTTGTCTCCTTTCCTTTTATTATTGTGTTATATTATTGGTGAATTTCTACTGGCATTTCTATGTGGCTTTCATTTTAGCTGATGTCTTTGTGGATCTATACTTGAGCTATGATTGCATAAATTTTGTAGCTGATGGTTTTTGCCATTATTGCTCTTCTACCTTTAGGTTGTTATTTTGGCTGGCTGGGGTTATCCGTGGGAGTTTGGTTTGGTTTTCTGGCTGTCTTGGTTCTATTAATAGATTGGAGGTGGCCTGTTTGATTTTGTTTGTCTCCTATGGTCTATGAATTTTGGCTTGGTATATGGATTCCTTTTTTTTTATCAATTAGCTTGGGTCTTTATTTTGAGCTGGGTGTTGGTGATAACCTGGAGGTTTTGTGAAAGGGAGGGCCATGTGGATAATATTTTATTGGCCCAAGAATTCTGTAAAGATTTGGATGTCAGAGTGAGAGGGATGAATTTCATTTTGAAGCTTGATATTGCTAAGGTAAATGAAAATATTGATTTGAACTTTATTTATCATATTTTGGAGTTTTATGGCTTTAATTCTGTTTTTATTAAACTTATTAAAAATTGTATTAAAGGTGTTTATTTATTTATTATTATTAATGGTTATAGTAATGGCTATTTTAAATCCTCTCTTGGCTTAAGGCAAGGTGACCTTATTTCTCCTACCCTTTTCATTATTACTGCTGAATTTTTATCTAGGGGCCTTACCAATCTTTTTGAGAATACTCCTAGTCTTTACTTTAGAACTTTTGGTGGTTTTCCCATATCTCATTTATGTTTTGTGGATGACTTTATTGTTTTTATTAATGCTTCTATTAAAAGGATTCATAAACTTATGGTTTTTTTTTATCAATTTGAAAGTGTTAGTGGCTTATCTCTTAACAAAAAGAAAAACTATTATATTGCTTCTAAGAGGATCCCTAATGATCGTATCTTAGCCATTAAAGATTTAACTAGTTTTATACATGGCCAATTACCCATTAAATATCTTGGTGTCCCTCTTTTTAAAGGTAGAAGGAAAACCTTTCTTTTTTTATGATCTTATTGCCTCAGTTCAAAATAAACTTCTATCATTGGATTCTAATTTTCTTAGCTTTGGTGGCAGAATTACTCTTATCAAAAGTGTTCTCTGTTCCTTAATGGTTTATATTTTCAAACTATTTTTTTGACTCAATCATTTTGTAATAGAATGCATAAGCTTATTAATATTTTTTTTGGAAAGGTACTTCTATTAACTCCAAAATTGCTTGGGCTGCATGGGATAAATGTTGTGGTGTTTTGGTAGAAGGGAGTTTAGGTTATAAAAATATGAATGATTTTGCTATGACATTCTCCTTTAAATTATGGTATAATTTTTGCGCTAAAGTGAGCCTTTGGGCTAATTTTATGTATGCCAAGTATTGTGTGGTAAGCATCCTACTACTTGTCACTTTAAGCAAGGTGATTCTAGAGTTTGGCAATGGATTTGAAAGGTTAAATGGGATGTTGAGCCCTGCATCTCTTAGGGGTTTGATGAAGGTAATGCTTTCTTTTAGCAAGATTGTTGGTTGGGTAAACAATCTATTGATTCTATTATGAATTCTTCCTCCATTGCTTCTATTAAGGTTAATTCTTTCTTTACTAATAATTGTTGGGACTATGTAAAACTTGTGAATGTTATTCCTGATTACATTATTCATCAAATTCTGAGCCTGCTTATCAATACCATTGCTAAGGATATTATCTTATGTGATTGGTCTAAAGACAGTGATTTTTATTTAAAGGATGCTTGACATGTTTTTAAATCTAGGAGAAATATTGATAATATTTTCTATTTGATTTGACATAAGAGTATTCCTACTACTGTGGCTATCTTTGTTTGGATAATTTTACATAAATTTATTCCCAAGAATGATAATCTCACTAAAAAAGGTTTTATTTTGCCTTCTATGTGTTAATGTTATTACTATATAGAGAATATCCACCATGTTTTTTTTTTCTGGACTCGTTGTGTTAAAACTTGGGTTTATTTTTATGATTTGTTTTAGTTGAACTATTTTAATACTCATTTATCCCTTAATTCTATGCTTAATGCTTGGTTTATGAACTCTAAAGGCCATATCAAAAATGTTATTCCTTCTCTCATATTACGGTACTTATGGTTGGAGAGGAATAATTCTTTTTTTAATGGTGTTAGGATGAATCATCATAAGGTTATTCAGAAGGTGAAGGATAAGGTTTTATCTCTTATTGCTATTAAACTACTCTCCTTGAAGAATTTTAAAAACCATTATTTTGTTGGGAGTGGTTTAGGCCTTACTTTCGAGGGTGATCCTATTGCTTTAAAGGATATTATTATTTATTGGACCAAAACCCCCTTAAATTTTTTAAGTTGAATGTGGATGGTGCTATCAGTGGCTCTTCTATGGACTGTGGTAGAGCTATCAAAGATAGTAATGGAGCTCTTATTATGGCTTTTGCTGGTCCTTTACAAAAATGTAATACTTTTGTTGCTACCACCTTGGCTATTCTTTTTTGTCTTAACTTGTGTATTTACCTTTATTTAGCTAATATTTTCATTATGGTTAACTCTGATTATAATTTCCAATTCTTTTATGCTGTTGATGATATGTGTTGAAGTCCTGACCTATTTTCTCATGTTAGGGAAATTAAAAATATGTTGATCTTTTTGAATTATTCAATTTATCATATTTGAAAGAGGGTAATATGTATGCTTCTTGGCTTACGAATTGGGGGTGTAATCTTGATTGTTTTTATGATATTATTGGGTCCACCATTTTGGTGCCTCTTAAAGTTATTCTTATACTTGATGCTCTGGGTCTTCCCTATGTTAGAATTTAAGTTGTATTTCTATTTCTGGTTGTTTTCTTCTTTTTCTTAATTTTTGAGCTTTTTGGTTTCCCTGGTTGATGTGGTTTCTATGGATTTACTTTTGTTTGGCTGGTTATAAGTGTTCTCTGTCTGCTTTGGCTCCCTTGATTTATCTGTTGGTGGTTCGTAGCATTTGTGGTATTGTTTGGAACTATTACTCTGGCCGCTGGAGTGTCTGTTGGGTTGATTCTTTCGTTCTTCTTAGGTTTCTTTATTTTTCTCTATTTGTGCTCTTCCACGTGCTGTGTGGGGTTCTCTTTTTTTTGGATTGTCTTCATGGTCACTTGGTCTGGTGTATTTTTGTGCTGGCATATGAGGTATTGCAGGTGGGGTTTGATCTTTTTATGGAGGTTTCAGTGGTGCAATTTGCTTGTCTCCTTTTCATTTTATTATTGTGTTCTATTATTGGTGAATTTCTACTAGCATTTCTATGTGGCTTTCATTTTAGCTGATGTCTTTGTGGATCTAGACTTGGGTTATGATTTCATAGATTTTGTAGCTGATGGTTTTTCCCATTATTGCTCTCCTTCCTTCAGGTTGCTATTTTGGCTAGCTAGGGATATCCGTGGGAGTTTGGTTGGGTTTTGGGGCTATCTTGGTTTTGTTGAGTCTAGTGAATAGGTTGTTAAACCTAAGTTAATGTCCTAAGACTACCAAGAAGGGGGGGGGGGTGAATTTGTATTTTAAAAATTATCCCTTTTTTTATCTTTTGAATCGAAAGTAAACTTTAATGAATTTTTTATAAAAAGTTTTTCAACCACAGCTTTTTAAACAAAAAAAAAAATGCAAAATTAAAAAGCAGTAAAAAAATGACACAAGATTTATAGTGGTTCGGTCTAAACCAGACCTACATCCACTCCCCAAAGGCACCCTCTGAGTATTGCACTAATACCAATAGTGTCTCTCATTGTGCACCCACAGCAAGGCGGAGAAGCCTTTACAAACACTCTTTCCACCACTACCCGGTGCGGCAGAGAACCGTCATCCTTTTACACTATCCCCAGTGTTGGCAGAGAATCGTCCGTCCTTTCACACTCTCTTAGTGTGAGCAGAGAACCCTTAATCCTTTCATACTCTTCTAGTGTGGGCAGAGAACCCTTCGTCCTTTCACACTCTCCTAGTATGGGCAGAGAACCCGATCTCCTTGATAGATCTCCTCACAAGAAATCTAGAAGGAAGAAAAAAAAGAGTGAAGTAATCTCAAATCACAAGTAGGAAATCTTACCTTTGAACATCAAGCGAAGCCTTCACGCTCCAGTGGTAGGAATCCTCCTTTGAATACTCTCTCACACTCTCTCCTTGACTCTTGTTCCAATAAGCACAAAGATCAATCAGCAAAAAGATTGGGTGGCAGTAAGAATTGGACCTTATATAGAAGAGACAAGAAAAACCGTCCAAAACTGTAGAATTTTCAAGTTAACACGAATGGATCGTCTCGTACAATCGTGGATCGTCCAGGATGATTTTACTTAAAGTGTTGAAAACGATCCTTATGAATATTGGTACGAATTGTGTTCGTACACGATTATCATCCTGTACGAACTAGGTTCATCTAGACGATTAGTTATTCCATAGGTCGGTTCCAAAAAGTGCATAACACCGCTAGATACTGAAGTGTTGATTCAATTCGTCCCGGGACGATCAGGATTTCGTCTGGACGAAGTTCTTACAGAGAAGAAATCGTCCTGGGATGATTTTTGAGTTCGTTTGGATGAAATTCTTACAGAGGCCAAGTCGTCCTGGAACGATTATAGATTTCATCTGAACAAAATTCTTACAGAGCCTAAATCGTTCTGGGATGAAAATAATTTCGTCCTGGACGATCAGTACTTAGAAAAATTTTCTTGATTCTTGATCGTTCCATTGCTCCTAAGAGGAGACAACTGACCTGATCGTCCTGTATGAACTAGGTTCGTCCCGTACGATCAGTACAACTTATGTAAAATCTCCTTATGTGTGTGTATTTTTATTCACTCAATTACAATCACTCCTTAATTTAAAGAACAATTTAAAACTTCAATTTATAAAGGATTGTATGCTGAATTTTGATTTGAAGTCTTCATGGTTTGGAGTTTGATTTTCCTGAAATGTTAGTACACACAAGAGCAAAAACAATTCTTCTAAAATGTGTTAGGAGATATCTATACATAAAACAATATTTGGAATCGTCAAAAACAATATAAGTTGCAAGAATGTAAAACATGCTAATAACAACTTTCTTAACAATCTCCTCCTTTTTGATGATGACAAAATAATTATTGTTTGTACAATTTCAAATTCTTAGAAACTCCTAAACTATCCCTGAATTGATGAATACCTGAAAAATAAGGAGGCTTAAATTTATTCAAAATTTTTATTTTTCAAAAATTTTATACAAAACAAGAAACATACAAAACACACAACTACAATAATGACAAACATAAAAGGACTATAAAAAAAGCAAACAAAACAAACAAATCAAACAAAACAAACATACAATTTCTCCCCCTTTTTGACAACAATAAAAAGTGAAGAAGAAAAGAAGTCTTGAAATGTAAGCAGAAGTATAAAATTCATTTGATAATTTAATCTTGAAAGTGATTGAAATAAGGTATGCAAATAAAATTAAAACATTAGAGAAATCATAGAATGTCATATAATTTAAGAAGTGATATAACATAGATAATGAAATGAATTTATCAAAGACATGAGTCAATTTAGACATTAAGATAAAGAAAATCATTGCACTAAGGATGAATAAAAAAATTTATATTTCAAATTTCAATGTCAATTATAAATGAACATAAGATCAATTTGAATTAAGAGATTAAAAGAGTTCGGAAAGAAGTAACTACCACATGTGGCGCTTTACACATCATTTTCAATTTCATGGCACATTTTTGTGCATCTTTTTTTTTCAATTTTATGGCACATTTTTGTGCATCTTTTTACTTTGGGCTTATTTTGTGCCTCTTTTTCTTATTGCAAACTTTTGTGCAATACTTTTGATTTTTGTACATTTGTACAATTTTTAAGAGTAACTGAATTCTTTCCGAAATCAATAATCTAAAATGTCAAATTTTCTAAGTGCATAAATACTATTTAAAAATAGAAATACAAAATAAGAAAACATCTAAATTGCAATAATAATATTAAAGATAATGTAGTCTAAATAAGATACATGAAAATTGAAAATTCTAATAATACCAAGTTATAAGCATCACTTAAATTAATAATAATTTGATTTTCTAATGAAATTAATTTTAATTTACAATTTAGGTTAAAGCACTATCAAGATTAAAAAATCTAATTATATTCATAATTACTTACACACATTTCAAAGAAAAATTTCAAAGCTAAAGCAAAATATATTGATATTAATTAAGGATTTTACAAATCATATCATGATATCAATTACAAAAACATCTAAGAGAAAGAAACAATCAACACAAATAACCTACATAAAAATATAACAGACAACTACAATAATTATTGAGGACCCTGATCAGAAGGAGGAGGAGGAGGAACACTACCAAAGAAGTTATAATATGAGCTTAATAACATCACATTGGTGTTAATTTCATTCATCTGCTCTTTCATGAAACCAATGTCATTTTGCTGCTGCTGAAATTGAGCCTCAATATGATGAAAGTGTTGATCAAAATGAGTCTCTAGACGATCAAACCTTTCAACCAAATTATGATAATTTGGTTCATTAGCAGGAGCAGGTACGTCTTCAGCCTCTTCTTCTGAATCACTATCATGTGATTTTCCTTTATCTTCCTTGAAGATCGCTCTAAAAGATGCATCGTTGTAGTAGAGTAGCTCTTCATACTCTTGATCAGGATGCACTAATTTATATTTGTTCTCCAAGACATAGGTAACTAAGTGACCTAAAGTAATATTTCTCTTTCTTTTTTGTTCAGCATGGCCAATTTCGGAAAGCCCAAAAAGATAGTCGAGAATTAACTGGGCTTCATCTATAGGTTTTTTAGTCATGACCATAAAAGTGAGCATAGAAAGAAGTGGAGTAATGTTCACTCTATCACCAGCCTTAAGGATAATGGAAGTTCTAAAGACATGCTGGATGATTCATGCAGTTTTCACAAGAACGGATACTCTAGCCACATGTTCATTCACATTATTCCCTCTAATCACTTGATTGATTTTAGACCATGAATATTCATTAGTAGTGATCAGATAATTTGCTCTTTCCCCTTCAGTTCTTAAGTTTAGAAATGCTCCTAAATCATGCTTAGTAATTTCTACTTTTTGTTTAAAGACAAAGGAGTGGACTACAGACTGAAAAGGGCCAAAGGACATATTGGCCAGGAAATAGTGAAAGTCTCTTTGTTGTAAGGGTAGATCAGAGTAAGAATGAAACCAAATTGGGTCGAGGCGAACAAGTTCATTACCTGGAAAGTAAGATTTTCTTGTAGTAGGATCTTAGAGGGTGTGATTTTGGCAGAGGAAAATTGAGGAAAGGAATCCTCATTTGCTTTGGACAAAAAATTTTTGAAGGAGTTTCTATGTGGTTTCTTTGCCAATACCTTTTGACGCTTGGTAGAGGATGCCATTTGAGAATGATCTTAGACTAAGAAAGGGTTTGAAAGTGATGTTTAGCGTGTGATTATTGAGTTAAAAAGCCCGTCTATTGATTGAAAATGACTTGTTCGTACCAGACGAAAAAATTTTCATCCCGCATGAAAATTAATTGTTCGTTCTATACGAAAACAAATTTCGTACAAACAATCCAATCCATCCAAAATGAAATGGCTTTTTGTAATCATACAACTTATGAAGTGTCCTTTTATTCAGGCTTTTGACCAAAATGATTGTACAGACGAACACGTGTTCGTCCGGACGATCAGAAATTCAATTCGTTTAAATGGCAGTTGAAAGCCGTCCCCTGCTATGAACCGACATGTGTTCGTCTGGACGAACTAAAGGTTCATACAGATGAAGTTCATATTAAAAATTGTTTTATCCATTCAACTGCTGCATTCACTCATCCCGTCGTTTGAAAAATATTTCGTCCCAGACGATCGTGACGATCGTACAGACGAATTACATTAAAACTGCTCTTAAAATGGTTCAAAATCCCACAAGTTGTCATACTACACAAATCATTCCAT
The DNA here is from genome assembly GCA_022539455.1 of Dendrobium nobile. NCBI lineage: Eukaryota > Viridiplantae > Streptophyta > Magnoliopsida > Asparagales > Orchidaceae > Dendrobium > Dendrobium nobile. The sequence goes on from CM039719.1 coordinate 34,643,543, forward strand.
ACGAAACCATTTCGTCCCGGACGATGATGTCAAAAAAATTTAAAAAACAAAACAAAATGAAATCATTTACACAAATCAAAACTAAGAAACACAACAAAAACAAAATAACAAACACAAAAAAATTAACTAGAAAAACAAATATCAATGTTGCAGAAAAAATATTTTTATTTAAGCATTTAAATCAATCACTCAAAGCCTTGTTCTTAATGTACTGAAAGTATCAAAGGCTAAAGGTTTTGTAAAAATGTCTGCAAGTTGATTTTCAGTTGAAACATGGGTAAGTTCAATTTCTCCCTTATGAAATAATGCCTTATGTCAATATGTTTGGTTCTTAAATGTTGAATAGGATTTTTAGAAATAAAGATAGCACTATTATTATCACAATAAATTGGTATAGTGCCTATAGACAATCCTAAATCAATCAATTATTGTTTTAACCAAAGTACTTATGCCACACAACTTCCTAATGCAATGTATTCAGCTTCTGCAGTAGACAGGGCTACTGAATTTTATTTTCTACTAGACCATGAAACTAATGAATTTTCAATGAATTAACATGTTCTAGAAGTGCTTTTCCTATCCACCCTACAGCCTGCAAAGTCAGAATCTGAATAACCAATAATTTTAAATGAAGAGCTAAACTTAGGATACCAAATTCCTAAGTTCTGAGTTCCTAGCAAATATCTTAAAATCCTTTTCACTACTGTTAAATGCGATTCTTTTGGATTGGATTGAAATCTAGCACAAAAGCAAACACTGAACATGGTATCGGGTCGGCTAGCAGTCAAGTAAAGTAAAGATCCAATAATCCCTCTAAATTTCTTTTGATCAACAGATTTTCCCTTAAGATCCTTATCCAACTGAACTGAGGAACTCATTGGTGTACTAACAGGTTTAGCATTATCCATTTCATATTTTTTGAGGATGTCCTTAACATATTTAGATTGGCTAAGAAATATACTTTCCTCAAGTTGCTTAATGCTAAAACCTAGAAAGTAATTTAAGTCTCCCATTAGACTCATTTCAAATTCACTACTTATTTTTTTAGAAAAATCATCACAAAGATTTTTATTTGAAGATCCAAAAATGATATCATCCACATAAATTTGAACAATGAGTATATCATTTCCAAATTTCTTCAAAAAGAGAGTTGTATCCACACCTCCTTTTTCAAAAGATTTTTCAAGTAGGAAGGTGCTCAACCTCTCATACCAAGCCCTAGGTGCCTGTTTTAATCCATATAATGCCTTTTTAAATTTAAAAACATGATTTAGGTATTTTGAATTTTCAAAACCTGGTGATTATTCTAACAAAATATCTTCTTCAATTACCCCATTTAAGAAGGCACTTTTCACATCCATTTGGTATAATTTGAATCCTTTAAAATAGGCAAAGGCTAGCAAAACCCTAATTGCTTCAAGTCTAACTACAGGGGAAAAAGTCTCTTCAAAATCAATCCCTTCAATCTGATTATACCCCTTAGCAATTAATCTAGCCTTATTTCTAATGACTACTTCTGAGTCTTTCATTTTATTTTTGAATACCCATTTAGTTCCAACAACACTTTGATCTTTTAGCCTTGAAGTTAATTCCCAAGCTTTATTTCTTACAAATTGATTCAACTCTTCTTGCATGGCCAATATCCAAAATTCATCAGAAAGTGCTTGATCAATATTAGTGGGTTCTATAGTTGAAATAAAGGCAGAATGATTGACTTCCTTGTTTAATCCACGCCTAGTTCTAACACCCTCACTTGGTTCACCTATAATCAATTCCCTTGGCTGATTTTTAGAAAATCTCAAATATCTAGGCAAAGGGTTTTCTCTCTCCAAATTCTCTTCCATATTTTCTTCCAAGTTTATTCTATCAATCTTTTGATAGTTATCCTCAATCTCATCTTCAATAACATTTGGCTCTTCCAAATTTTTAGATTTATCAAATACAACATGTGTGGTCTCTTCAATTACCAAAGTTCTTCTGTTGAATACTCTATAAGATTTTCCAACACTTGAATATCCAACAAAAATTCCTTCATCTCATTTTGGATCAAATTTTTTTAAAGCAAATTTTCCATTATTATGAATGAACACCTTACAACCAAAAACATGTAAATGAGACAAATTAGGTGTTCTACCTTTTAGCAACTCATAGGGTGTTTTATTTAATTTAGATCTTTCATTCACCCTACTCAGAACAAAACATGCAGTGCTAACAGTCTAAGCCCAAAAATATCTAGGAAGTTAGTACTCTGACAACATTGCTCGGGCGGCTTCTATTAATGTTCTATTTTTCCTTTTGACTAACCTATTCTGTTGAGGGGTTCTAGGTGCAGAAAAGTTGTGATCAATTCCTTTCTCCATAAAAAAATTTTCAAATCTTTCATTTTCAAATTCTCCTCCATGATCACTTTGTATAAAGATTTCATACCCTAATTTCTTTTGAATCCAAGTTGAAAAATTTCTAAATTTCTCAAATGATTCACTCTTATGAAATAGAAATCTAACCCAAGTGAATCTTGAGTAATCATCCACAATAACAAATCCGTATATCTTCCCTCCTAAACTCACAGTTCCAACTGGTCCAAAAAGATCAATGTGTAGAATTTCCAAAGGTTTACTAGTCCTAAGATCCCTATTGGACTGAAAAGATAACTTCACCTGCTTTCCTAATTGACATGCATCACAAAGGTGGTCCTTAGTAAAGTTTAGTTTTGCCTCTTACTAAATTCTTTTGGGTAATCCTCCTAAGGTTTTTCATGCTAGAATGACAAATTCTCCTATGCCAAAGCCATGACTCATTAGAAACAGTTTTCAAACAAAAAGTAGTAGGAGTCTGAATGCAATTTAAATCTAGCATATAAATATTGTTTACCCTTTTTCTATTTAAAATATCTTTACCATTTAGGCTTAATATGCAGCTAGAAGAAAAAAATTTTACACTATAACCCTTATCACATAGCTGACTTATACTTAACAAATTATACTTTAAGCCTTTAACCAATAACTTATTGTCTATAAAAACATTTTTAAGATTTCCAATCATACCTGATCCAACCACCTTCTTTGTGGTATTATCTCCAAGTGTAACCTTGCCTCCACTCCTGGCTTCCAACATTATAAATTGACTAGTATCTCTTGTCATATGCTTTGAACATCCGCTGTCCAAGTACCACATGTTCCCATGAGATCTTGTGGGAGAGCGACCCTGCAAAAATATCAAATGTTAGACTTTGGAACCCAAACAAGTTTGGGTTCTCCTTTTGGCAATTTATAATCAGATGCATGTATGATATGTCTAGGTTCATGCTTCTTAGGTCTCCACACCAAATTAGTTTTCATCTTCAAGGTACAGGTGTGTGCTATATGTCCGAGTAATCCATAATTATTACATTTAACATTAGGAAAAGGATTCCTAAGTCTTCTACCATTTGTTTATCTTCTAAGGGATTCCATATATTTAGGATAAGATTTAGGATTTGTAACATCTTCAAGTTTGGGGGGTATCCTGTTATCCTCGAGAGCTTTTATTTTCAACTTATAAAATGAATTCATATCTTCCAAGATTCGATTTGTATAATTGAATCGATATGTTTTGCTCTCTGAATCATCCTTAAATTTTTTAAATTCTTTTTCAAGATCATGTTGGTGGAATTTTGAAAACATGTTTCGAAAAGATTAGTTTTCTTTGGGAGCTTTAAAATTGAGATTTAATTCTAATTCTAAAATCGAATCATCCCGTTAGAAAAATTATATCACCCCGAAGGACGAACATAAAATTTCATAACGGCGTTCAGATTTAGAATTATGAAATTCATCTTGAATATTATGACCGGATGCTAAAGAGAACTTCTTATGGCCACGAAGGGTCAAAATGAGGTTCAACTGAATATCCAGCTACAATATTCAAGAAGTGTGATCGTTAGGTTCACATCCAAAGCCTTATCAAAGAAAGATGTATCTCCCCGAAGGGAGAAAATATCATTCGATGATAATTCTTTGAATATGATAATAATGATCACTAATATTTTAAATTTTCCCAAAGAAATCCAATTGAGTTTGTAAAAATCAATTTTTAAAATCAGGTGCGTGTGTGGTTCTAAATCTCCTACGAGCGCAAGCCCTCGTAGTTAATTACATCGTAAGAAAACGAGGTCTCCTACGAAAACTCTCGATTAAAATAATGACAAAATTTTGTTAGAATTTCTAGGAGTGATATCAAAGTATGAATAGAATTATTGGAAAATCAAAAGGGAATGGATCAAAATTGAGCAGTTATTAACGGAGTCAAAGGATGAGAGGTAGGGGACACTTTGAGATTCCAGAACCATCCGGAAGTGTCCCAACTTAATCTAAGTGTTGGGCTTTATGTTTTAGGATTGAAATGAAGCTTTAATTAGAGTTAAGTATTTTATTAGAAATTTGGGACTATATTCCCGAAATTTGGGGTCTTATAATCAAAGATCTGCCCCGGATCCTAAATCTATTTTGGACACTGGACCACAGTCGTCCGATCCTAACTAATGCAGTGCAAGGTCTGGACTTACCCCGGCCTGGATTGGGGAGCCAGCTAACCACCTAATCGATTTAAAATACATGAATCCGGTCTTTTTATGAAAGAATAGTAGGGACGTTGTAATTAAAGTTTTGGAGAGTTGGGGCCGACATCTAGAGACTCTCCTAATTGGCCCCTTTGACTTATGTCGGGTGCTAAAATGCTAAGGACTATGAATTTAAAATTTTGACTCTTTAATTTGTATCTAATGCAATGCATGCTGGTTAACAACCTCAAATCAAATATGCTTGAAAATTTTAAAAACAGGCTTATAAAATAATTTTTTAGAAGACTGGACTTCCCCAGGTCCGGCACCTCGTCCTCATAGGTCAGACTATCCGGACTCTACCCGTAGGCGGGGAAGGGTCTAAAACAAGGAAAGAAGAATGCAAAAATATGCATGCGACCCCGGGGGCGATCCCCGGCTAATTCCCTAGATTCGTTATCTTTCTATGTTGTTTAGACTCACTAAAATTTTAGACTTTTAAAATTATGAGTAGAAAAGTTTCACACCCTCACGAGCCTCACGTATCCAGGCGAAAACAAAGAGCGGCATGCAATCGCCAAAAAACTAGTAAAAACAAGTAATCCTAGAGGCAATCAAATCATCACATCAAATATAAATTAATTAATAAATGTCCATAGGCAGAATTGCCTTGCTTATTACAAACCAGAATATTGCAGAAAGTAAAGTGGCCGGGCACCACTGACAACAACCCGGATTCTAAACCTAGTAATGACGCAAGTTATTTTGAGTGGGATACTCTCAATCTTCAAATCTTCAAATCTTCAATTTCATTCTTCTTTGGACTCCTTTTCTTCAATCTTCTTGGAATCTTCGTAGTGGATTACCCAAATGGACAAGAGGGCACTTCCCTTAAGGGGAAGGCCACTCTTTCCTCTTTGGGTAAGGAAGAGGTATGATCCAAATTTGGATTTCCAAATGGAAAAGGAGTGTTCCCCAAAGGGGTATCCTTTCCTCTTTGGAATCCAAGCTTTGGATCTGTGTATCCCAACTCAAAATAGACTTTCACAACATTTGACACTTACACAAATTACATTGATATCAAAATAAAAATCTAGACTCACCTGCAGGGTTATCCTAAGCAGTTAATATATAAAAAGCAGTTATTCCCAAGCAGTTGTATATGAGCAGAAAAGAAAGTAAACACACTGGCCACGCTCTTTTTATAATTTGGGGGTTTTAGCAGCTGAAGCACCTGTGCAAAGAGTTTATAATATTTATGCATTTTTTGATTTGCCCCCTTTTTATATTGCCCTGCATGAGCGTGGCCACCTGCAGAAAACTATGTCAACATCCAAATCGTACCTAACCTAAGGGTAATCTAGTCGCCAAACACATCAATCCATCCACAGAGTACAGAAAAAGTAAGCAGACACAGCAAAGCAATTTCATCCACAACATGCAGTGAAAACTACGAAAAATCCGGCACACAGCAGTAAAGTAAACACCGGCCTAACCTAGATCTAGAGTTGGTTGTCCTAGCATATCATCTAAAGTGTGTGAGAAAGGTCGTGTGGTTGTGATAGATCCTAAAGTGGGTTATTAGTTGAAGTTGTCTAAAGGTCTGGATTTGTTAAGGCTTAAAAGGGAATTTAAATTAAAATTTAAGTATTAATGAATTAAGAATTTTAATTAAACATGTTTTAAAAGTTAATTGATTACTACCTTTGTTTCACACCGAGGCCGTGAAGTTTATTTCACCTTCCTTGGGGCTAAGCTAATAGCCTCGTAGGCCTGGGTTACCTAGTAGCAATCGGGGTTGATTAAGTTATTTAAGTTGGTTGGAATTAAAGGAGTGGAGTTAGTCGCTGATTTTTAAAGTTGATTAATTTAAGTTTTCCATTAATTGATTCGTGGCGTTGTGCCACCAGGCTCGAGGAACCAGCCTCCTTAGGACACTTAGCCCCGCAGCCCGGAGTAGTCCAGCCGATAAACCAAATTAATGTAATTGAATTAGAGATTTTTAAAATGTTAAGTAATTAAAAATTAATCTATTTTAAGATTTAACACCCCTTTGAATTCGTTCGTGGCGTTGTGCCACCAGGCTCGAGGAACCAGCCTCCTTAGGACACTTAGCCCCGCAGCCCGGAGTAGTCCAGCCGATAAACTTCATCTTTAGGGTGGTTGTTGTGTTTTAAAGGGTTTGTTAAGTGTTTTAAGCATTAAACCAATATTTTCTGGAGTTTTAGAGTGATCATGAGTTTTAAGAAAATTTTAGAATATTTAATGACTTAATTAAGGGGTTGAAAGTTGAATCTTTGATTAAGACCAAATTCTGGAATGTTTATATTTTATTGAAATACTAGACCTCATTACGATCAGTTAGAAGGTAAGTACGTTGAAATCGGATTTTTCTGCATTTTATTACGAAGGTTTGAAGTTTTGAACTAGTTTTTAAGCATGATTTGACCAATTTGTTGACTTTTTGACTTTGACCAGATTCTGGAGGTTTGACATTTTTTAGAAAATACTAGATTTTAATTAGAGTCATTAGCCACTGAGTTTGATTGATTTGAATTTTTCTACAATTAATAGCGAATTTTGGAAATTTGAAGTATTTATAGGAATTATTGAAAATCCTTAATTAATGGGCCTTGAGTCTTGATTTTGAATGATTATAACTTTGTTTTATGACTAGTAAGAGTTGATTTAGGTTGATTAAGATTTTCTATGAATTTTATTTGATTTATTGGAGTTTATTGAACATTAAGGCTTTTAAAGAGAAAAACACCTAAATCCACTATTTATCGGAGATCAATTAATGTCAAATCAAAGTGAGTTCAATCATTGGGTTCATGACACTAGTTTTCTAAGTTTAAGTTTCATCTCAAAAGAGATGTGTGAAGTCCACCTAAATTGATCTAAGTTAACTAAGACACAAATCCTTAATTATTGTCCTTAATGCCACTAGGTTATGGGCTACGAAATTGATGTTCTTCTAACCCTTTGACACTAACTACAATCACATCAAAATACAAACAATGAACAATAAAAGTGCTCCTAATGTTCTATGGAAGGATTATAGTGAATCATTATAGTTATAGGTCATTTGATGACCTATAAACTTAAACAATTTACTATAGAGGAATAGATACATCAAATTAGAATAAAATGATCTTGGGATATATATTTATGCATATGCATATCAATATCCCTAAATCAAGAGTCAATCTAATTTGATATGATGATCATGTACAATTTATTAGTTAATTAAACTAGGTTAAGCATGATATTGAAAGTAGATTTTAACTAAACCATACATGATCAAGATCTAAACCTATTTTCAATGAAAGGGGAGACTTTACACTGATTCCATAGAACCCTAACATGCCATGATTGGATTTAGATTGAATTGTTTATGAATTTCTAAAATCTAGTTCAAATATTGATCTAGATTTTGTAAATTCATAAACTAAGTCATATTGCATCAAACTGACTTAGGAAAATTACAGAAAATCAACCCTAGGCCCTATTACACCTCTGCCAAATTTCAGCCAAAAAGGATTTATATATTTTTATTTAAAAATAAAGGTAGATTTTAGGTATTATTAAAATTACTAATAATATAGAGATCAAAATAATTTTTACTTATTTTTAGAATATAGTAGTTAAAAATATGAACAAAACAAGCCCAAGAACACCAAAAATGGATCAGAATTGAAATTCTGGTGAATTTTAGAAGTTCTGGTAATATTTTGAATTAAAATATAGTTTTAATTAGCCGGGTCAAACGGCGGCGCTGACCCGGGACACGCGGCGGGAGCGGATGCAGCCACGCGGACGGCGGCGGTTACGCGGGACCCGCCACTTAACCAACGCGGCAGGGCTTGCAACCGTTCGATCTTCCACGGTTCCGATCCGACGGTTGAGATCAAACCCGCGGGATCAAGTTCAATCCTAGATGATCGAACGGTGGATCTAGCTCCCGCGGTTTGGCTTAACGGCCTGGATTCGGCTGGACAGAGGATCGGTCGATCCAAAGTTCTATCAATATGAAACGGAGTTCGAAATCAAACCCGATCACAGCCGTTGATCCAAACGGAATAGATCCGACGGCTAACGGGTTCTCTTCCTCCTCCAGCCAAACCGAAAACCCTAAAGGCATTTTTGTTTCGTTCTCTCAAGATACTGAACCAAATGGCTTGAAATTTTGGACAGAAACGTATTAGAGTCTAATGAGTAATGGGTAGGTATTCTTAAATCATTTGATGCAATATTAAATGGGTTATTTAAGAACCTAGAAAACAAACTAGGGTTTAGGTTTTATCACCGAAGGATGGATCAAATGAGTTGATTTTATCACGGTTGAACTTGTAGACTGTCCACGTGTTGATATCCTTCAGGCTTCAAGCTTGGAGGATCACTAGAGATGGAGTTGAAGAAGCTTGGACGGAAATGGCTCTCGGTCAAGCCCTGATCTCGCCGCCGGCAGCTTCGAAACGCCGAGGATCGATGGGAAAATGAAGGTAGAGCTTAGAGAAATCAAAACGAAACCCTATCTTCTCTGGGGAGTGAGTGGAACGCAAGATCACTTTGAATTTGGTGGGGATCGTGCCTCTTGCCTATTCACGGGTTTGGAGCTTAAAGGGACGGCCAGGATGCATCAGAGAGGGGCTTTTGATGCTGGAAACTTGTCCCAGACTGCTATGGGACAGGAGAAGCGGTTGCCTCAGGTGAGAGAGACCTTGGGTCATTTTCAAGTAGGGAGGGGACCACTAGGTTGATAGCTCGGGTCTAGAGCCATGCCAGAAGCTGGGGGAGGTCAGGGTAGGTTTAGGAAAGCTTTTAGAGTAAGAATTAATGCTTGTATTGGCCTGAAATGGGAGTGGGAGATAATCAACATAGGATCGACCGGGTTGACCATTTAGAGCTCATTTGAACTCTTGAATGAGCTGGGGAGCATGCCAAGGCTCGGGCTGGGTCTGGTTGAGTTCTAGGTGTCTTCTAGGATTAGTTAGGATGCCTGGATGGATCTGGTTTAGTCTAGGAAATTGTGTTGAGCGAATGAGCTCACTTGATTTCCCATTGACTGTTTGACCAGTCAAAGGGGTCAAGGTTTGCTGAGTTGGCATCAAGGCAGGTCATAGAACCTTTCCAAATTGCTGGATATGTTTAACATGGGCTGGGTTCAATTGGTTGAAGGGTTTGACCACACAAATGGTTCTTTAAGCCTTGAGTTGACTGGTTGACCAGTCAACCCAATCAAGGGTTTATGAAATTGCACCTGGGTAGTCCAAATGGGCTTGTTAGGTGGATTGGAGGATGATTCCAAGAGTCATGTATGTCAATTGAATCAAAAAGGCTCAATGGGCCCTTAATGGGCTTTTAGGCCAAAACTGGTTGACTTGGTCAACTAGTTGGGTTCAAGGGCTGGAACTGGATTTAATAGATTCAGAATGTCATCCTGAGTCTACTGGATGTGATCCCAGGGTTTGGAGGGGTCAATTTGGTCAAAATCCCTATTTGAACCCTTAAGGGTCCTCTTAGGTCAACCATGTTGACTTGGTCAACTAGGTTGACCTAGGAGCTGGGAATGGGTTCATTAAATTTGAAATAATAATTGAAACTTGCTGGAGGTGGTTGGATTCAATCCAGAGTTCAATTGGTTGGAAATCAATACTTGAGCCCCATAGGGGTATTTTGGTCATTTTGGGCTCATGACCACTAGGGGCTGAAATGAGTCCAGAAAGTCTCAGTTTATTAATCAACATATCAAGATTACTGATCTGGAATTAATTAGAGGCTTTGGTGAAGGTTCTAAGGTCAGAATCTTCAAGGCCAAAGGTCTAGTGGCATAGGCTGTAAATATCTGAAGGTTTTACAGCCTTTGGATTTTGATTTAGATTCTGGGGTTAGAGACCTCAGAATGGGCTCAAATTTTAAGGTTACCCTCTGGAGACATGTCTTATCACTTTTCAAGTGGTAGACTCTGAATCAGAGGTCATTTGACTGGGTTTCAAAGTATTTGAAAAATCCTTGAAAATGGTCTTTAGGACAGAGCCTTAAGACTTAGGATTTGGGTTTGGATTTCTGGATTTGGAATGGATTTTAAGTTTGAAAGATTAATATTGAAGTATCCAAATCATTAACAATCATGTGGTGATTGTTAATGAATGGAAAGGGTCAAAGCTAGATCAAGGGTAGGCTCAAAGTCAAAGTTGAAGTTTGAATTGTCAAGTAGATTGGGTTAAAGTTTGGATGTGGTTGAAGCTTGGATTAATTTGGATTTAAATTAAATGGAGTTTGAGATTTGAATTGATCAAAAGTAGGAATCAAATTGAAATTGGAGTGGATTAAATATAGGAATTGATTTAAAATTGAGGTTGATCAAGGGTGGAGATTGATTTGAAGTTGGAGTGATCTTGAGATCTAGAAGAGTTCTGAGATCTAGGATTTAAGGGAATCCTAGGCTCTAGAATAGGCTCTAAGGTCTTGGATCTAGAAGGATCTTAAGGTCTAGAGTGGATCCTAGGGTCTAGGATTAAATCTGGATTCTGGATGGGTCTTAGTGACCTCATACAAAAATGAGGTCAACAGATCAGCATATGATGATTTTAAAATTTCATGATTTTTATTCAAGTCATCGTGTTCGTCAAGTAGTTTCATGTGGTTGTCATCTATTAAAGCATGATCTTTCCTAAGGATTTTATGTTCTTTTTTAAGTTCTTCCAATTCTAAACTTACACTAGCATGCATCTTTTTCATTTTCCTATGTACATCATGCATGTGTTCAGAAACTTCAAACAATTCATCATAAGTTAAGTCACTTACTTCTTCTTGATCTGACTGATCAAGACTATCTGCCATCAAGCAAAGATTGGTGACTTCTTCTTCTTTTTCAATTTCTGATGAATCTGAAGCAGAGTTTGCCTAAAAAGCTCCTTAAAACTTCTTCTTGCCCTTCTTTATAGTTGGTTTCTCCTCTACCTTCTCATTGCTAGGAGTGGCTTTGAGTTTTGGGCAATCAGTCTTGATATGACCAGGTTTCCTGCATTCATAACAAATCACTTCATTAGAAACTTTGCCATTTCTGTTAAATTTACCTTTATTCCATTGTTGGCGTCTCTTCTGCTTCCTCTTCAAAAAGCTACTGAATTGTCTAGTCATCAAAGCAATATCGTTTTCATCCTCAGGTTGTGAGTGTTCACTCTCAGACTCTTCCACTTTCAAAGCTATGTTCTTTTCCTTTCGTGGTTCACCTACATCAATCTTTCTTTGATTAACTCCTTGCTCGTATGCAATAAGTGAACCAAGAAGATTGTAAATAGAATAAATGTTTAGATCTTTAGACTCTATAATTGTAGTAATTTTTGCATCATAAGTAGTAGGTAAACAATGAATAATCTTATTAACCATTTCAACATTTGTTAGTTCCCTACCAAGTGCATGCAAAGAGGTGACTATTTGTGTGAATCTTGTGTACATATCAGAAATGGATTCATTTGGATTCATGCAAAATAATTCATAATCATGTAACAGGATATTAAGTCTTGATTGCTTAACCTCATTAGTCCCCTCATAAGTTATACAAAGTCTATCCCATATGTCATTTCCACTTTTGCAAGTGAAAACCTGCATGTAGTCTTCAGATTTTAAGCACAAAAGAAACTATTTAAACATTTAGCATTTAGTTGTGCTAAATCACGTTCTTCTATAGTCCAGTCTGCAAAAGGTGTTTCAACCCTAACTCCATCAATTAATCTAGTTGATTTTGTATAACCTTCTTGGACTAAGATCCACATACAATAATTAAGTGACTGTAAGAAAGTAGACATACGTGTTTTCCAAAAATTAAAAGGTATATTGTCAAACAGTGGCGGTCTAGTAATAGAGTAACCCTCAGGTGTATTTCGGTTTCCAAATGTAGCCATCTATGTTAATCAGAAAGTAGTTTAAACTTATGATTTTGAAACAAAGCTCTAATACCACTTATTGAGTCTAGTGAATAGGTTGTTAAACCTAAGTTAATGTCCCAAAGCTACCAAGAGGGGGGGGGGGGGGGGGTGAATTGGTATTCTAAAAATTATCCCTTCTTTTGATCTTTTGAACCGAAAGTAAACTTTAATGAATTTTTTATAAAAAGTTTTTCAACCACAACTTAAAAAAAAAGCATAAATTAAAAAGCAGTAAAAATAAACGACACAAGATTTATAGTGGTTCGGTCTAAACCAGACCTACATCGACTCCTTAGAGGCCCCCTATGAGTATTGCACTAATATCAATAGTGTCTCTCCTTTTGCACCCACAGCAAGGCGGAGAAGCCTTTACAAACACTCTTTCCACCACTACCTGGTGCGGCAGAGAACCGTCATCCTTTTACACTCTCCCCAGTGCTGGCAGAGAACCGTCCATCCTTTCACACTCTCCTAGTGTGGGCAGAGAACCATTCGTCCTTTCACACTCTCCTAGTGTGGGAAGAGAACCCTTCGTCCTTTCACACTCTCCTAGTGTGGGAAGGGAACCCGATCTCCTTGACAGATCTCCTCACAAGAAATCTAGAAGGAAGAAAAAAAGGATGAAGTAATCTCAAATCACAAGTAGAAATCTTACCTTTGAATATCAAGCAAAGCCTTCACGCTCTAGTGGTAGGAATCCTCCTTTGAATGCTCTCTCACACTCTCTCCTTGAATCTTCTTCCAATAAGCATGAAGATCAATCAGCAAAAAGATTGGGTGGTAGTAAGAATTGGACCTTATATAAGAGAGAAGAAAAACAGTCCAAAACTGCAGAATTTTCAAGTTAACACGAATGGATCGTCCTGTACGATCGTGGAACGTCCAGGATGATTTTACTTAAAGTATCGGAAATGATCCTTATGAATATTGGTACGAATTGTGTTCGTACACAATTATCGTCTTGTACGAACTAGGTTCGTCTGGACGATCAGTTATTCCATAGGTCGGTTCCAAAAATTGCATAATGCCGCCAGATACTGAAGTGTTGATTGAATTCGTCCCGGGACGATTAGGATTTTGTCTAGACAAAATTCTTACAGAGAAAAAATCATTATGGGACAATTTTTGAGTTTGTTTGGACGAAATTCTTACAGAGGCCAAGTTGTCCTGGAACAATTATAGATTTCATCTAACGAAATTCTTACAGAGCCTAAATCATCCTGGGATGAAAATAATTTCGTCCTGGACGATCAGTACTTAGAAAAATTTTCTCGATTCCTGATCGTTCCATTACTCGTAAGAGGAGACAAATGGCCTGATCGTCCTGTACGAACTTGGTTCATCTCGTACGATCAGTACAACTTATGTAAAATCTCCTTATGTGTGTGTGTATTTTTATTAACTCAATTATAATCACTCCCTCTCAATTTAAAGAACAATTTAAAACTTCAATTTATAAAGGATTGTATGCTAAATTTTGATTTGAAGTCTTCATGGTTTAGAGTTTGATTTTCCTGAAATATTAGTACACACAAGAGCAAAAACAATTCTTCTAAAATGTGTTAGGAGATATCTACACATAAAACAATTTTTGGAATCATCAAAAATAATATAAGTTGCAAGAATGTAAAACATGCTAATAGTAACTTTCTTAACAGGTTTTGTTACTAGATTGGAGGTGGCCTGTTTAATTTTGTTTGTCTCCTATGGTCTTTGAATTTGGCTTGGTATATGGATTACCTATTTTTGTCGATAAGCTTGGGGCTTTATTTTGAGCTGGGTGTTGGAGATAACCTGGGGGTTTTGTGCTGCATGTCTTTGGCGATGTTTGAGTGGGTGTTTTTGTTTACTGGCTGGGGGTATCCATGGGAGTTTGGCTTGGATTTGGGGCTATCATGTGTGTTTTTGATTACTCCTGATGGTAGGATTGAGTGGCCTATGGTTTACCTTAGTGAGGCTTTCTGGTTTAATTTTACCCTAAGCTCTATTAGTCTTCATCCTAATTTTGGTTTTATGTGGTTACATGGTTTGGTTCATTTGGTTTTATGTAGAATTTGCTATACTAGCTTTGTTTATATCTTAAATTTTGTTAATTACTTCTATTTAATATATAATCTTTTGTGTCATTGTTTTTTGTTTTACAGCCTCTTTGATTTTCAGGTGGAGTTATTTATGGATGCCATCAAGTCTTTTTGTAGAAAGATTATGCTTCATTTCCTTACCTTTATCTTTCTTTTTTGGATGCTTGCCTATAACATCTTTAGCATGTTGCTAGGTTGCCTTGTATTTTGACTTAGTGGAGACTATCGGCTCATAGATTTTCTTTTGCTTTATTATGTAGTTTGTTCGAGTAGTAGTGAGCTGATGGTCTCCTTTATGGACTTTGTAATCATTCTTATTAATTAATGCATAGGTCCCTTCATGGGTTTTATCAAAAAAAAAAAAAAAAAACAAAAAACTCAAAAGATATTAAACATCGGTGGAAAAAATGGAACCCTAGCCAATTCAAGATTAAGTAGCACCAAAATTAAAAAATATAAATGCAATAAAAAATCATGGAGAAGATTGCTCAATAGATGGAACCCTAAAATTACATAGCACATGTTCAAGAGTAACCATCACATTTTTCTCTAAGAAAAAGAATTTGGTATGGGAAGATCAGAATGGATTGAAGCTAAGTGTGGGTTTAGGAAAGGGTGTCTATTATCACCATATTTATTCATCTTGCACTACGAGCTTCTATCTAAAGAAAATTATGTTTTATTCTATAAAAAAGCATCCTCACCTGCTATTATCAAAATTAATAATATTATGTCTTATTTATTATTTATGGTTTGAAAAAAAGAATAATAAATGAAAGTCCATTGTAATTTTTTGGGAAATATCTTCTTAGTTAGAAGAAGAGAAGGATGGATAAACTATTATGTTATAAATTGTTAAAGAACTTGACTTTGGGGGATAAAACTTCCCTTAGGAAGTGTGTAGCAACTAATTTCTAGATGATGATTAAGCATGCTTTAAAAAAATTAAACACTTGTGAGAGTCATTCTCTATCACTTGCTATAAGAGTTTCCCTTGTTAACTCTTTCTCACTTTCTCTCCCATCATTTCTTACTACTCGTGCCATGGTTACTAAGGGGGGTGTTCAATTAGTTAAATCAAGTGTGTCATCCATTTCTAAGCATAAAGATCAAGGTGGACAAGGAATACATTATATATCTTGAGAAGAACTTTTCCATCCTTTGTGAATGGGAGGATTTGGATTTCATTTGCTAAAATGTTGTAAGGTCCTTTAAGAGCTTGCTTGGCTTGGCAATTGATTTAGAATTTGAATTCTATGTTAAATAAGAACATCTTTGCTAAATATGGAAAGAATATATGTCATTGGTCTACGAATAGTGGGACTTCTTCTATTTGGCATATATTTCTTAATGGTTATTGTTTTCTTCAATAGTTGAGTAGATAAAAAGTAACTAAGGGAGATAATATTTAGGTTATGTAAGATGTTTGGATCTGGGATAGAAATCTCACTCATTGGCTATCTAACTGTGATCATCAAAGTCTCCAGAATAAGAGACTTGCTCAAGTGATAAAGAGGATTGAGATTGGAATGTTATTGTATTACATAAATACTTGGATGATCAGATGGAACAAAATTTTTAAACATCAACATTAATCATAGTAAGCCTAACGATCAACCCTAGCATATCTAGGATATTATAGGTAAGTATATAAGTTCTATGTTGTTTGAGAAGCTATTTCAACATATAGTAGCAATAAACAGTATGAAGGTGCTACAAAATTTGAAGATGCAGCCTAGGGAATATTGTTTTGGTGGAGAATTGGAAAGAATTCCTTAACCGCAAATTCATGGCGTACTTTAAGGTGCCTGTAAGATTCTAATTTTTTTCTCAAGGGTATGCTAGTAGGTGGAAGATATTGAACACATTAGTATCAAATGATATTAGTTTTTTAATTTTATATCTAAGTTTAATCAATAGGGGATTCTCATACTATCTTTCATTCATATTTATAAATTTCTAAACAATTGCATAAGATTTCAAAGTATAATCCTATGAAGGGATGGATATATTTTAGTAATATTTTCTATTCAAGGAGAGTAAGGAATTCTTGTAAATATGGGATAATTTTATTTTATCCTCAAGTTGTTACAAATCTGTTTTCATGGATTATGTTTTGATGATTAGCAAACACTCTTGTTTCTCTACTACTGCCTTTTCTACTGACATTTCAGGGCCACAAGACCAGACCGCAATCGGAACCAGCTCAAGATTGGGTAGAATAGGTCTGAGTTAGTCTGTATTTTTCTTTTTCCCTTTCTTGAGTCAATTTTAACCATTGAAGTGTTCTGGTTCTAAGTAACCCTATACACACACACACTTGAGTGATTTTTTTCTGTCTGACTTAGAATTTTTATTTTTACTCACATCATCCCGGACGATATTATTATCGTCCTGGACGATAGGGTTCAAAATAGAAACCCTAATCATTCATCTTAGTTAAGGCAGCTATCATTAGCCAATCGGCTTGGATGATACATGTATCGGCAAGGACGATAGGCTTAAAATAGAAAGAATCAGCCACCAAGATCTATTTAGGCATTCTTTATTTTTGGAAATAGCCAGGATGATCTTGTATCGTCCTGGACGATTTGATACAATTATGCCTAAATTAAAATGGTAATTAAGGAAAGCAATTAAGGATAATTGATACGATCACATCGTCCTGGACGATCGCAAGATCAGCCGGGATGATCCGTTCAAAAACCTTAGCTGCTCCTGGATGATAAATATCGGACAGCTCAAATTCCTGGTGATGGTCTGTCGATTAGGACCAGCCAGCTCAAATTTCAGGTGATGCTCTGGACGATTTTTCTTTGATTTTAACTAATTTTCCACGATGATCGTGAGATCGGCCCGGATGATCAAGCTATTTTGGAATCATCCAGAACTCTTTTCAGAGCGATTGTCTGGCTGATGGTCTGTAATTTGAACTAATCATACAGGATGATTTATTATCATCCTGGATGATAGGAACACCTTTCTTCTATTTGTCCCAAATCGTCCTGGCTGATTAGGCTTAAATTGCACTGATCGTATAGGATGATATTAATATCGTCCTGGATGATAATGTTGGCAACTTGCAATTAATGAGCTATTTTGAAGCTTTTCTATTTAAGAGCTATTGTTCAACATTTTAAATAATCTTTTGATGCTGTCTTGACTTGAGAAAGCCTAGAGGAGAGAGAAAGGGAGGGAGAGATGTAGAGAGAGTTGCTATTTGCATGTTTCATATTCTTGCAACTTGTATTATTTTGATGATTTCAAATATTATTATTTTTATATATCTCCTAACACTTTTTGGAAGTTTTATTTTTTGCTCTAGTGTGTACTAACATTTCAGGAAAATCAAGTCCAAGTGATGAAGACTTCAAAGTATTCATTTGTAAATCATAATTTTTTACGTGAAAGGGAGTTATTGTAATTGAGTAAACAAAAAAATCACAACACACTCTTAAGGGACAATTTTTTTTGTGAATTGATCGTACAGGACGAATCATGTTCGTACGGGACGATCATGTCAATTAGCCCATCAGAAGAGCACTGATTCAAATGGGCGAGGTCAAAATTTTCTAAGTCCTAATCATCCAGAACGAATTTAATATTCATCCCGGGACGAAACTCTCTGGATTCTCACTCGCAATGTTCATTCAGATGAAGAATACGGTTCATACCGGGACGAAACTCTCTGTATGAGTTCGTACCGTACGAAATTAATTTTTGTACCGGGATGAAACTATCTGTATGCGATCGTACAGGACAAAATTTATTTTTGTCCCTGGACGAAACTCTCTGTTTATAATCATCCCAGGACGAAACCTATTCGTCCCAGGACGAACTGAACCGACTTAAGTCAGTTGGTTACGTCCTGAAGAATTTTTGGAAACCGACCTATGAAATAACCGTTTTGTACTGGACGAACATAGTTCGTACGGGACGATAAGCGTGTACGAACATAGTTCATACCAATTTACATTAGGTTCGTTTCCAGTACTTTAAGTAAAATCGTCCAGGACGATCCATGATCGTACGGGACGATCCACTCCGTATAGAATTGAAAACTTGCAGGTTTGGGCAGTTTTTCTTGTCTTTTGTATAAATAGTCCAAATTAGACTGCCACCCAATCTTTTTGCCATTTGATCTTCGTGCCTATTGAAAGAAAAGTCAAGGAGAGAGTGTGAGAGGGCATTCTACGGAAGATTCCTACCACTGGAGCGTGAAGGGTTCACTTGTTGTTTAAAGGTAAGAATCTCTACTTGTGAATAAGGATTACTTCACTCTTTTTTTCCTTCTTTCTAGATTTCTTGTGAGAAGATCTGTCAAGGAGATCCAGTTCTCTACCGACACTTGGAGAGTGTGAACAGACGAAGGGTTCTCTGCCCACACTTGGAGAGTGTGAACAGCCGAAGGGTTCCCTGCCCATACTAGGAGAGTGTGAAAGGACGAAGGGTTCTCTGCCCACACTAGGAAAGTGTGAAAGGATGGACGGTTCTCTGCCAACACTAGTGATTGTGTAAAAGGACGATGGTTCTCTGCTGCACCTGGTAGTGGTGAAAAGAGTGTTTGTAAAGGCTTCTCCGCCTTGCTGTGGGTGCAAAAGGAGAGACACTATTGGTATTAATGCAATACTCAGAGGGTGCCTCTGGGGAGTGGATGTAGGTCTGGTTTAGACCGAACCACTATAAATCTTGTGTCGTTTACTTTACTACTTTTTTATTTACCGCATTTTTGTTTTGTTTTATAAATTTGTGGTTGAAAAACTTTTCTATAAAAATTTCTTTAAAAGTTTAATTTCGGTACTACTAAAATTTAAAAAGAGGGTTAAGTTTTAAACTACCAATTCACCCCCCCTCTTGGTAGCCTTGGGACATTAACTTAGGTTTAACAACATATTCACTAGACTCAACAAGTGGTATCAGAGCTTCATTTCAAAATCATAAGTTTAAACTACTTTTTGATTAACGTAGATGGCTACATTTGGAAACTGAAATACACCTGAGGGTTACTCTATTACTAGACCTCCACTGTTTGACAATATACCTTTTGATTTTTGGAAAACACGCATGTCTACTTTTTTATAGTCACTTGATTATCGTATGTGGATCTTATACAAAACCAAATAGATTAGTTGATGGAGTTAGGGTAGAAATACTTTTTGCAGATTGGACTATAGAAGAACGTGACTTAGCTCAACTAAATGCCAAATGTTTAAATATATTCTTTTGTGCTTTAAAATCTGAAGACTACATGCGGGTTTCCACTTGCAAAAGTGGAAAGGACATATGGGATATACTTTGTATAACTTATGAGGGGATAAATGAGGTTAAGCAATCAAGACTTAATATCTTGTTACATGATTATGAGTTGTTTCGCATGAAATCAAATGAATCTATTTCTGACATGTACATAAGATTTACACAAATTGTCACTTCTTTGCATGCACTTGGTAGGGAATTAACTAATGCTGAAATGGTTAATAAGATTCTTCGTTGTTTACCTACTGCTTATGATGCTAAAATTACTGTAATTACGGAGTCTAAAGATCTAAACATTTATTCTATTGACAATCTTCTTGGTTCACTCATTGCTTACGAGCAAGGGGTTAGTCAAAGAAAGAATGATGCAGGTGAACCAAGAAAGGAGAAGAATATAGCACTAAAAGTGGAAGAGTCTGAGAGTGAACACTCAGAACCTGAGGATAAAGACGATATTGCACTAATGACTAGACAATTCAGAAGCTTTCTGAAGAGGAAGCAGAAGAGACGCCAGCAATGGAACAAAGGTAAGTTTAACAGAAATAGTAAGGTTTCTAATGAAGTAATTTGTTATGAATGCAGGAAACTAGGTCATATCAAGACTGATTACCCAAAACTCAAAGCCACTCCTAGCTAGGAGAGGTAGAGGAGAAACCAATTGTAAAGATGGGCAAGAAGAAGTTTCAAAGAGCTTTTTGGACGGACTCAGCTTCAGATTCATCAGAGACTGAAAAGGAAGAAGAAGTCACCAATCTTTGCTTGATGGCAGATAGCGTAGATGAATAAGATCAAGAAGAGGTATGTGACTTAAGTTATGATGAATTATTTGAAGTTTCTGAACATATGCATGATGCATATAGGAAAATGAAAAAGATGCATGCTAGTGTAAGTCTAGAATTGGAAGAACTTAAGAAAAAACATGAAATCCTTAGGAAAGATCATGCTTTAATAGATGACAACCACATGAAATTACTTGATGAATATGATGATCTGAATAAAAATCATGAGATTTTAAAATCATCCTGTGCTGATCTTGAAAAAGATTTTAAAATATTCAAGGATGAAATTGAGAGCAAAACATATCGAATCAATTATACAAATCGAATCTTGGAAGATATGATTCATTTTATAAATTGAAAATAAGAGCTCTTGAGGATAATAGGATTCCCCCCAAACTTGAAGATTTTACAAATCCTAAATATTATCCTAAATATATGGAATCCCTTAGAAGACAAACAAATGGTAGAAAACTTAGGAATACTTTTCCTAATGTCAAATATAATAATTATGGATTATTTGGACATATAGCTCACACTTGTACTTTGAAGATGAAATCTAATTTGGTATGGAGACCTAAGATGCATAAACCTAGACATATCATACATGCATCTGATTATAAATTGCTAAAAGGTGAACCCAAACTTGTTTGGGTTCTCAGGTCTAACATTTGATGTTTTTGCAGGATTGCTCTCACACAAGACCTCGTGGAAGCATATGGTACTTAGACAGCGGATGTTCAAAGCATATGACTGGAGATACTGCTCAATTCATAACGCTGGAAGCCAGGAGTGGAGGCAAGGTTACACTTGGAGATAATATCACAAAGAAAGTGGTTGGATCAGGTATGATTGGAAATTTAAAAATTTTTTTTATTAACAATGTGTTATTGGTTGAAGACTTAAAACATAATTTGTTAAGTATAAGTCAGCTATGTGATAAGGGCTATAGTGTGAAATTTTTACCTTCTAGCTGCATATTAAGCCTAAGTAGGAAAAATGTTTTAAATGGAAAAAGGGTAAACAATGTTTATTTACTAGATTTAAATTATATTCAATCTCCTACTGCTTTTTGTTTGAAAACTATTTCTGATGAATCATGGCTTTGGCATAGGAGACTTTGTCATTCTAGCATGAAAAATCTTAGGAGAATTATCCAAAAGAACTTAGTGAGAGGTATACCAAAACTAGACATTACTAAGGATCACCTTTGTGATACATGTCAATTAGGAAAACAAGTGAAGCCCTCTTTTAACTCCAATAAGGATCTTAGGACTAGTAAACCATTGGAAATTTTACACATGGATCTTTTTGGACCAGTAAGAACTGTAAGTCTAGGAGGGAAGGTATACGGATTTGTTATAGTGGATGATTTCTCAAGATTCACTTGGGTTAGATTTCTATTTCATAAGAGTGAATCATTTTAGGAATTTAGAAATTTTTTAATTTGGATTCAAAGGAAATTAGGGTGTGAAATAATTTCTATACAAAGTGATCATGGAGGAGAATTTGAAAATGAAAGATTTGAAAATTTTTGTAAAGAAAAAGGAATTGATCTCAATTTTTCTGCACCTAGAACCCCTCAACAAAATGGAGTAGTCGAAAGGAAAAAATAGAACATTAATAGAAGCTGCCCGAGCAATGTTGGCAGAATACTTACTTCCTAGATATTTTTGGGCTGAGGCGGTTAGCACTACATGTTATGTTCTAAATAGGGTGAATGTGAGATCAAATTAAAATAAAACACCCTATGAGTTGCTAAAAGGTAGAACACCTAATTTGTCTCATTTGCATGTTTTTGGTTGCAAGGTGTTCATTCATAATAATGGAAAATCTGCCTTAGAAAAATTTGATTCGAAATTAGATAAAGGAATTTTTGTTGGATATTCAAGTGTTGGAAAATCTTATAGGGTATTCAACAAAAGAACTTTGGTCATTGAAGAAACCACACATGTTGTATTTGATGAATCTGGAAATTTGGAAGAGCCAAATGTTGTTGAAGATGAAATTGAGGAAAACTCCCAAAAAATTGAGAGAATAAATTTGGAAGAAAATGTGGAAGAAAATTTGGAATTAGAAAATCCTTTACCTAGAGATTTGAGATTTTCTAAAAACCACCCAAGGGAATTGATTATAGGTGAACCTAGTGAGGGTGTTAGAACTAGGCATGGATTAAATAAAGAAGTCAATCATTCAGCCTTTATTTCAACTATAGAACCCACTAATGTTGATCAAGCACTTTCTGATGAATTTTGGATATAGGCCATGCAAGAAGAGTTGAATCAATTTGTAAGAAATAAAGTTTGGGAATTAACTACAAGGCCAAAAGATCAAAGTGTTGTTGGAACCAAGTGGGTGTTCAAAAATAAAATGAATGACTCAGGAGTAGTCATTAGAAATAAGGCCAGATTAGTTGCTAAGGGGTATAATCAAATTGAAAGAATTAATTTTGAGGAAACTTTTGCCCCTGTAGCTAGACTTGAAGCAATTAGGGTTTTACTAGCCTTTGCCTGTTTTAAACGATTTAAATTATTTCAAATGGATGTGAAAAGTGCCTTTTTAAATGGGGTAATTGAAGAAGATGTTTTTTGTAGAACAACCTCCAGGTTTTGAAAATTCCAAATACCTAAATCATGTTTTCAAGTTAAAAAAGGTATTATATGGATTAAAACAGGCACCTAGGGCTTGGTATGAGAGGTTGAGCACCTTCCTACTTGAAAGATCTTTTGAAAAAGGAAGTGTGGATACAACTCTCTTTTTAAAGAAATTTGGAAAGGATATACTCATTGTTCAAATTTATGTGGATGATATCATTTTTGAATCTTCAAATAAAAAACTTTGTGATGATTTTTCTAAAATAATGAGTAGTGAATTTGAAATGAGTCTAATGGGAGATTTAAATTACTTTTTAGGTTTTAACATTAAGAAACTTGAGGAAGGTACATTTCTTAGTCAAACTAAATATGTTAAGGACATCCTCAAAAAATTTGAAATGGACAATGCTAAACCTATTAGTACACCAATGAGTTCCTCAGTTCAGTTGGATAAGGATCTTAAGGGAAAATCTGTTGATCAAAAGAAATTTAGAGGGATTATTGGATCTTTACTATACTTGACTGCTAGCCGACCAGATATTATGTTCAGTGTTTGCTTATGTGCTAGATTTCAATCAGATCCAAAAGAATCACATTTGACAGCAGTGAAAAGGATTTTAAGATATTTACTAGGAACTCAGAACTTAGGAATTTGGTATCCTAAGTTTAGCTCTTCATTTGAAATTGTTGGTTATTCAGTTTCTGACTTTGCAGGCTGTAGGGTGGATAGAAAAAGCACTTCTGGAACATGTCAATTCATTAGTTTCATGGTCTAGTAGAAAATAAAATTCAGTGGCCCTATCTACTGCAGAAGCAGAATACATTGCATTAGGAAGTTGTGTGGCACAAGTACTTTGGTTAAAATAATAGTTGATTGATTTAGGATTAACTATAGGCACTATTCCAATTTATTGTGATAATACTAGTGCTATTTACATTTCCAAAAATCCTATTCAACATTCAAGAACCAAACACATTGACATAAGGCATCATTTCATAAGGGATCATGTATCCAAGGGAGAAATTGAACTTATCCATGTTTCAACTAAAAATCAACTTACAGACATTTTTACAAAACCTTTAGCCTTTGATACTTTAAGTGCATTAAGAACAAGGCTTGGTGTAATTGATTTAAATGCTTATATAAAAATGTTTTTGCAACATTGATGTTTTGTTTTCGTAGTTTATATTTTTGTGATTTTATTTTTTTGATTTTTGTTTATTTTTGAGTGATTTTTATTTAGAGTCTGTACATTTATCATTTTCTATTGTGCTTTGTGTGTTTATTTTGATTTTCTTTGATAAAAATACAAAAATCCAAAAATTTGTGTTAATCGTCCGGGACGAAATTTTTTTGTACTAGACGATGTGTGTGAAATGTCAATCTGCGTGATTTCAAACCATCTTAAGAGCAGTTTTTAATGTAGTTCGTCTATATGATCTTCAAGATCGTCCGAGACAAAATATTTTTTCTCAAACGTCGGGAAGATTGAATGCAGCAGTTGAACGGATAAGACAGTTTTTATTATGAACTTCGTCCGTACGAACCTTTGGTTCGTCCAGACGAACAGATGTCTGTTCATAGCGGGGGACGGTTTTCACTGCCATTAAAACGAATTAAATCTTGATCGTCTGTATGAACACGTGTTCGTCTGTACGATCATCTTGGTCAAAAGTCTGTATGAAAGAACGCTTCTTAAAATGTGTGATTACGAAAAGACGTTATATTTTTAACTCACTCGTTCGTCCATACGAAATATTTTCGTACAGGGACGAATCGAATTCGTATGGGACGAACCAAAATTTTGTCTGGTACGAACAGTCATTTTTCTTTAAATTTACGACAATTTTTACTGAACAGTCACTCTCACACATCTCTTTCAAAGCCTTTGTCTTTTCAAATCCTTCAATGGCAAGTTGTAGCAAGCGCCAAAAGACTTTGGCTAAGGGCCCTCCTAGGAATACATCCGAAAACTTCCTGTCTAGAGCCAATGAAGAATCTTTTCCTAGGTTTGTCTCTGCAAAAATCACTCCATCTAGAGTTCTCCTACAGGATCATTTAACCTTCAAGGTAATGCACCTCTTTGCCCATACTCAATTTGGTTTGATCCTCACTTTAGAACACTTGTACAATAAAGAGACCTTCCACTATTTTCTAGCAAACATGTCATTCAACTCCGACCACTCTGTCATCAGTTCTTTTGTTTTCAAAAAAAAAGTTGAAATCACCAAAGCTGACTTTGGTATTTTTCTAAACTTAAGGACTGAATGCTTAAGAGCACACACTTTAACAAACTCAAGTTTTGACTGGATTGAAGTCAATTGGGTGATTAGAGATAGGAGAATTAAGGATCATTTGCCTAAAGTTTCAACCTTAGTGCATGATGCCCGTATCATTCAGCATGTGTTAAGAACTTCCATTATCCCTAAAGCTGGTGATAGAATCAACATTACTCATCTTCTTTCTACTGTTACCTACTTGATCATGACTAGACAACCTATAGATGAGGCTCAACTCTTAATTGACTACATTTATAGTCTCTCTGAAATTGGTCATGTTGATCATAAAAGGAAGAAGAACATAGCCTTAGGACATCTGATTGCATATATTCTGGAGAAGAAGTATGATTTAACCCATCCTGAACAAGACTTTGAAGAACCGCTCTACTACAACGATGCATCCTTTAGAGCTATCTTCAAGAAGGACGAGCCCAGCAGTACTCATGTAGTTCTAAGTGAAACAGAATAAGAAGCCGGACCTTCACATGTTGCTGGACCAAATTATGAGGATTTGGTTCAAAGGTTTGAAAATTTAGAGGCTCATTTTGATCAAAGATTTGATCAAATTGAAACTCATCTACAGCAGCAAGATTTCCAGCATAATCAGAATATGGGATATATGCATGAACAAATAAATGTCATAAATTCCAACATGTTCACGATCAGTAGTTACTTCAGCTTTTTTGGTGCAGCACCACCTCCTCCTTCAAATCAGGGTCCATCTGAGTGATTTGTTCAGTGTCTGTTCTATGTTTGTTCAGTGTTTGCTCTATGTCTATTCTGTACTTCAGTATTGTTCTTGTGTTAGTGATTTCCTTTTATGTGTTATCTTTCCATGTTTTAGTTGTGTATTATTGATATCATGATTTTAAATTGTAATAGTTTTTATCTGATATCAATATAAATTTCAATGTTTTGTTATTAAATGTTTTAGAAATGTGTGTTAGATTTTATGACATTCATTTTATTTTAATCTTAATAGTGCTTTATTTAACTTGTAAATTTAAATTAATTTCATTAGAAAATATGATTTTTCAGAATTTAAGACATGCTTATAACTTAATATTCATAGATTTTTCAATTCCATGTCTCTTATTTAGACTACATTATCTTGGTATTATTATTGCAATTTGGATGTTTTCTTATTCTGTATTTCACTCTTCAATTAGTATTTATGCACTTAGAAAAATTTGAAATTTTAGATTATTGATTTTGGAAAGAATTCAAATACTTTTGAAAAATTGTATAAATGTACAAAAATCAAAAGAAGTGTGCAAAAAATTTGCAATGACAAAAAGAGGCACAAAATAAGCTCAAATAAAAAAGATGCACAAAAATGTGCTGGTATAAAAATAGAAAAAGATGCGCAAAGCGCCACATGTAGTAATTACTTCTTTCCAAACTCTTTTAATCTCTTAATTCAAATTGATCTAATGTTCATTCATAATTTATATTGAAATTTGAAATATAAAATTTTTTATTCATCCTTAGTGCAATGATTCTCTTTATCTTCATGTCTAAATTGGCACATGCCCTTGAAAAACTCTTTTTATTTGTTAAGTTATATAACTTCTTAAATTATATGAAATTTCATGTCTTTCTAATGTTTTTCATTTTTTATTTGCATACATTATTTCAATCACTTTCAAGATTAAAACATCAAATGAATTTCATATTTCTGCTTATATTTCTAACATTATTTTCTTCTTCACCTTTTGATGTTGTCAAAAAGGGGGAGAAATTGTTTGTTGATTTTCTTAGTGTTTGATTTTTGTATGTATTGTATTTGTAGTATTTGATTGTTTTCTTTATTTTATCTTTTGTGTTGTATTAAATTTTTTTTGAAAAAAAAAGTTTTTTTTAGTAATTCAAATGCCTCCTTATTTTCATGAGTTCATCAATTCAGGGGGAATTTAGGAGATCTTAGAATTTGAAACCCTACAAACAATAATTATTTTGCCATCATCAAAAAGGGGGAGATTGTATAGAGAGTTGCTATATGCATGCTTCATATTCTTACAACTTGTATTATTTTGATTATTCCAAATATTATTGTTTTTATATATCTCCTAACACTTTTTGGAAGTTTTATTTTTACTCTAGTGTGTACTAACATTTCAGGAAAATCAACTCCAAGCGATGAAGACTTCAAATTATTCATTTGTAAATCATAATTTTTTACATGAAAGGGAGTTATTGTAATTGAGTAAAAAAAAATCACAACACATTCTTAGGGGACAATTTTTTTTGTGAATTGATCGTACAGGACGAACCATGTTTGTACGGGACGATCATGTCAATTAGCCCCTCAGAAGAGCACTAATTTGAACGGGCGAGGAGAAAATTTTCTAAGTCCTAATCGTCCAGGATGAATTTAATATTCGTCCCGGGAAGAAACTCTCTGGATTCTCACTCGCAATGTTCGTTCAGATGAAGAATACGGTTCGTATCGGGATGAATCTCTCTATATGAGTTCGTACCGTACGAAATTAATTTTCATACCGGGACGAAACTCTCTGTATGAGATCGTACAAGATGAAATTTATTTTTGTCCCTGGACGAAACTCTCTGTTTACAATCGTCCCAGGATGAAAACTATTCGTCCCAGGACAAACTGAACCAACTTAAGTCAGTTGGTTACGTCCTAAAATTTTTTTGGAAACCGACCTATGAAATAACCGTTTCGTACCGGACGAACATAGTTCGTACGGGACGATAAGCATGTACGAACACAGTTCGTACCAATTTACATTAGGTTCATTTCCAGCACTTTAAGTAAAATCGTCCTGGACGATCCACGATCGTACGGGACGATCCACTACGTACAGAATTGAAAACTTGCAGTTTTGGGTGGTTTTTCTTGTCTTTTATATAAATTGTCCAAATTAGACTGCCACCCAATCTTTTTGCCATTTTATCTTTGTGCCTATTGAAAGAAAAGTCATGGAGAGAGTGTAAGAGAGCATTCAAAGGAAGATTCCTACCACTGGAGCGTGAAGGGTTTACTTGTTGTTTAAAGGTAAGAATCTCTACTTGGGAATTGAGATTACTTCACTCTTTTCTTCCTTCTTTCTAGATTTCTTGTGAGAAGATCTGTCAAGAAGATCCGGTTCTCTGCCGACACTTGGAGAGTGTGAATAGACGAAGGGTTCTCTGCCCTCACTAGGAGAGTGTGAACAGCCGAAGGGTTCTCTGCCCACACTAGGAGAGTGTGAAAGGACGAAGGGTTCTCTGCCCACACTAGGAGAGTGTGAAAGGATGGACGGTTCTCTGCCAATACTGGGGATTGTGTAAAAGGATGATGGTTCTCTGCCGCACCGGGTAGTGGTGAAAAGAGTGTTTGTAAAGGCTTCTCCGCTTTGCTGTGGGTGCAAAAGGAGAGACACTATTGGTATTAGTGCAATACTCAGAGGGTGCCTCTGGGGAGTGGATGTAGGTCTAGTTTAGACCGAACCACTATAAATCTTGTGTCGTTTACTTTACTGCTTTTTATTTACCGTATTTTTCTTTTGTTTTAAAAATTTGTGGTTGAAAAACTTTTCTATATAAATTTCTTTAAAAGTTTAATTTCGGTACTACTAAAATTTAAAAAGAGGGTTAAGTTTTAAACTACCAATTCACCCCCCCTCTTGGTATCCTTGGAACATTAATTTAGGTTTAACAACCTATTCACTAGACTCAATAAGAGAGAGAGAGAGAGGATCTTGTGAGGGGGAGCTTGTGAGGGAGATTCACAAGGGTTGCTCCAAGCATCATTCCACTTCTTCTTCCACTAGAGTCTCTTGTTCTTGGAAGGGTTGGGAGAGGTAAGCTTCAGCGATCAATCGAGGTTCTCTGCCTGCTTCAGGAGGAAGCAAAAGGAGTTGGGTTCTCTACCTTGCTGGGGGTGGCAAAAAGGAGGTTTTATAAGGGCTTCTCAGCCTTGCTGTGGGAGCAAAAGGAGAGTCACTTTGGTAGTGTAATACTCAGAGTGTGCATCCGGGGAGTCGATGTAGGTCGAGTTGACCGAACCACTATAAACCCTTGTGTTCTTTTTTTACTTCCGCATTTCATTTTTTTCGCACTTGTTTTATGTGGTGATTTTGGTTTGAGCTTTATTGTGCTTTTGTTAAAAGAATTTTAAAATACCAATTCACCCCCCTCTTGGTTAGCCTTGGGCTAGTTCATAAGGGCCTAACATCCCTAACAAACTTTCAAGTGGTATTAGAGCGGTATTAATAAAAACTGAGTTTGAAAAGTTTTTGAATTTTGATCCATGACTAACTTTGGGAATCATAATACAATAGAAGGATATTCTATTACTCGACCACCCTTGTTTGACAATCTACCTTTTGATTTTTAGAAAACTCGCATGTCTACTTTTTTACAATCAACTGATTATCGCATGTGGATGCTTAGTAAAGAAGGATATTCTCCACCTTCTCATGAACTTAATGGAATTAAAACTAAAGTGCCTTTTACTGAATGAATTTTTGATGAAAGAGATTTAGCTCAACTTAATACAAAGTGTTTAAATTATTTTTTCTGTGCTTTAAAGTCTGAAGATTACATGCGTGTTTCCACTTGCACTACTGGTAAAGAGATTTGGGATAAGTTGTGCATTACTTATGAAGGAACCAATGAAGTTAAGTAATGTTGTTTGAATATTCTCTTGCATGATTACAAACTTTTTCATATGAAACCTTCTGAATCAATTTTTGATATGTATACAAGGTTTACTCAAATTATAACTTCTGTATGCCTTTGGAAGAGAACTTTCAAATTATGAAAAAGTGAATAAAATTTTGAGATGTTTGCCTTCCACTTTTGATGCTAAAATCACCGCCATTATTGAATCTAAAGATTTAAAACTTATTCGATTAACAAATTATTTGGCTCACTCATTGCTTACAAGCAAGGAGTGAATCAAAAAAATTTGGATGCAGGTGAGAAAAGAAAGGAGAAAACTATGGTGTTGAAGGCCAACGACACAAACTCCAACTCTTCCGGGTCTGAAAGTGATGAATTTGCCTTAATCACAAGGCAATTCAAAAGCTTTCTAAGGAAGAAACAAAAATATCATCAAAAGTGGAACAAATATAAGGGAAACAAAAATTTAAAGAGCTCTAATGACATGGTTTGTTTTGAATGGAGGAAACCTGGACATGTGAAAGCTGATTGCCCTACACTCAAGTCTCACTCACGAAAAGAAAAAGGTGAGGAGAAACCCAAGTTTAGAAAGGATAAAAAGAAAATTTAAAATGTATTCTGGGCGGATTCTGCATCCGATTGATCTGAGACTGAACCTGAAAACGAGACAACAAATCTGTGCTTAATGGAAGACGATCATCTTGATCAAGAATAGGCATGTGAACTATCCTACGACCAACTCCTTGAAGTTTCTAAAAATATTCATGTATCATATAAAAAACTTAAGAAAACTCAGGCTAATTTGAAATTGGAGTTTTTAAATTTGCAAAAAGAACATGAAATTTTGATTAAAGATCATTCTACAATTGATTCAAATCATATGGATCTACTTGATAAATTTGTTGATTTAAATAAAAAGCATTCTAAATTAATTGAAGAGCATGATTCATTGAAAGTTTCACACACATCACTTGAATCTGATTTTGAGAAATCTAAAGAGATAGAGCATAATTTGAGAATTGATAATGATGCTTTACAAGATTCTAACTTGAGGATTAAAAATGAATTAGATGCTCTTAAGAAAAACTGGATGACACCTACACTTGATCAAAAGCCAAAATCTAGAAAGAGGCATTAATACCCAATCCATTTAAGAAATCCTTTTCCCGGAGTTAGATGCTTTTCATGTGGCATGCTAGGACACGTCTCACACACTTGCACTGTTCACCATAATGCACATTGGGTGTGGAGACCCAAATTGCATGATTCACAGCATAGCACATATGCATTGCATTCTACTTTTCATGAGAAGGAACCCAAACCTACTTGGGTTCCTAAAACTGACATTTGATAATTTTGTAGGTAAGCTCTCATAAAAGGCATTGTGAGAGTATGTGGTACCTGGACAGCGGATGCTCTAGACATATGACTGGCGATGCCAATTAATTCATTTTGCTGGAGACTAGGACAAGAGGTAAGGTTACTCTTTGAAACAACACCACCAGGAAGGTGGTAGGCGCAAGTATAATTGGTAATTCTAAGAACTTTATGATTGAAAATGTTTTGCTTGTAGATGGATTAAAACACAACTTGCTCAGCATCAGTTAGCTTTATGACAAGGGCTTCATCATACAATTTTTTGTAAATTCATACATTATAAGTTTAAGTAACAACACTATTTTGCAGGGTGTTGTAAATCTATTTTCATGACTTATGCTTTGATAATTGACAAACACTATTGATTCTCTTGGACTGCCTGTTACTTCTAACTTTTCAGGAATAGAAGATCGGACGAACAAACGAAGCCAGTTCAAGATTGCGTAGGTTTAGGGTTGAGTCAGTCTGTACTTTATTTTTTCTCTTCTTGAGTTTATTTGTAATGTTCAAAGAGACTGATGCTAAGTAACCCTACACACACATACACACACTTGAGAGACTTAGAATATCTATTTTTACTCATATCGGCCAGGACGATATTTACATCATCTTGGACGATCGGGCTTAAAACAGAAATCTAAACAAGGATTCTTAATTAAGGCAGCCATCATTAACAGATCGTCCTGGACGATACATGTATCGGCCAGTACGATAAGCTAAAAATAGAAAGAAGTTACCACCATAGATAATTAAGGTATTCTGTATTTTTTAATAATCAGCCAGGACGATCATTGATCGGCCTGGATGATATTCACAAATTATGCCTTAATTGATCAGGAAATCAAGAGAGTAATTAAGGATGGTTGATACGATCATATCATATTAGATGATCACAAGATCAGCCAGGACGATCTATTCAAAAACCTTAGTTACTTCTGGACGATAAATATCGGCTAGCTCAAATTCAGGGCGATGCTCTGGACGATTTTCCTCTGATTTGAACTGGTTGGTCAGGATGATCGTGAGATCGGCCTGGACGATCAAGCCAATTTTAAATCGTCCAATTTGCATTCAGGGTGATGCTCTGGCCGATCTTCTGAGATTTGTACTTATCGGCCAGGACGAAGTCCATATCGACCTGGACGATATTGTCGGCAACTTGCAATTAATGAGCTCCTTTGAAGCTCTTCTATTTAAGAGCTATTGTCAACATTTTGAACAATCTTTTGCTGCTGCCTTGACCTGAGAAGGCCTTGAGGAGAGAAAGAGAGAGAGGGAGAGAGAGAGGATCTTGTGAGAGGGAGCTTGTGAGGGGATTTACAAGGTTGCTCCAAGGATCACTCTGCTTCTTCTTCATCTAGAGTTTCTCATCCATGGAAGGGTCGGTAGAGGTAAGGAGTCAGCATCTGATTGTGGTTCTCTGCTAGCTTCAGAAGGAAGTAAAAGGAGATAGGTTCTCTACCTTGCTGGGGTGGCAAAAAGAGGTTCGTTGTAAAGGCTTCTCTGCTTAGCTATGGGGGCTAAAGGAGAGTCACGATTGTAGTGCAATACTCAGAGGGCACCTCTGGGGAGTGGACGTAGGTTGAGTTGACCTAAACACTATAAATTTCTGTGTTCTTATTTCTTTCTTTTGCACTTTAAATTTCCGCATTTATTTTTCTAGTGGTGTGATTTTGGTTTATGAGATTTTTACTTCTTTGTGAAAAGAATTTTTAAAATACCAATTCACCCCCCCTCTTGGTTAGCTTGGGCCAGTTCTATAGGGCTTAACATCCCTAACGAACTTTCAAGTGGTATCAGAGCGGGATTCAAAAATTTTAAATTTAAAAACTTTTTGATTTTGATCAATGGCTAACCTTGGGAATCGTAACACTACGGAAGGGTATTCTATTACCCGACCTCCCCTGTTCGATAACCTACCTTTTGATTTCTAGAAAACCCACATGTCAACATTTTTATAATCTACTGATTATCGCATGTGGATGTTTATTAAAGAAGGTTATTCTCCACCTTCTCGTGAAATTAATGGTGTTAAAATTGAAGTTGCTTTTACTGAATGGACTTTCGATGAACGAGATTTAGCTCAATTGAATGCAAAATGTTTGAACTATTTTTTTTGTGCTTTAAAATCTGAGGATTACATGCGTGTCTCCACTTGCAAAACTGGTAAAGAAATTTGGGACAAATTGTGTATCACCTATGAAGGCACTAATGAAGTTAAACAATCCCGTTTGAATATTCACTTGCATGACTACAAACTTTTTCGCATGAAACATCATGAATTAATTTCTGACATGTATACTAGGTTTACTCAGATAGTTACTTCACTGCATGGATTAGGAAAAGAACTTTCAAACTATGAAAAAGTAAATAAGATTTTGAGATGCTTTCCTTCGTCATATGATGCTAAAATCACTACAATCATTGAATCTAAGGATTTGAACACTTATTCTATTAATAACTTACTTGGCTCACTCATTGCTTACGAGCAAGTGGTGAATCAAAGAAATCTTGATGCAGGTGAGTAAATGAAGGAGAAAACAGTTGCACTGAAGGCGCACAAATTAGATTCTGAATCTTTCAGGTCTGAAAGCGATGAAGTTGCCTTCATCACAAGGCAATTCAAAAGCTTTCTAAGGAAGAAGCAAAAGCATCATTGGAGAAAAGGTAGGGATCATAAACATTCCAAAGGATCTTCTGATGTTGTTTGTTTTGAATGCAGGAAGCCTGGACATGTGAAAGCCGATTGTCCTACACTTCAAGATCACTCGAGCAAAGAGAAGGAAAAGGGCGAGGAGAAACCTAAGTTTAGGAAGGACAAGAAGAGAGTTTAAAAGGCGTTCTAGGCAGAATCTGGTACAGATTCCTCTGAGACTGAACCAGAGGAAGAGACTACAAACCTGTGCTTAATGGGGCAAGATCATCTTGAGCAAAGTGATGAGGAAGAGGGGTGTAAACCAACCTATGATGAATTGTTTGAGATTTGTGAGAAAATCCATGCATCATACAAAAAACTTAAGAAGATTTATGCTAATTTAAAATTGGAACTTATAAATTTGCAAAAAGAGTATGAAGTTATTCTTAAAGATCATTCAACAATTGATTCTAATCACATGGCTCTTCTTGATGAATTTGATGATTTGAACAAAAAGCATTCAGAATTAATTAATGAGCATGATGCATTAAAAGTTTCACACACATCACTTGAATCTGATTTAAAGAAATCTAAAGAGAAAGAAAGAAACTTGAGAATTGAGAATGATGTTCTAAAAAACACAAACATGAGGATTAAAAATGAATTAGATACACTTAAGGGAAATTGGAAGACTCCCACTTTGAATCCAAAGCCAAAACCTAGGAAGAGGCATTATAACTCAAATCATTTAAGAAATCCTTTTTCTGGAGTTAGGTGTTTTTCTTGTGGCATGCTAGGACACATCTCACACACTTGCACCGTTCACCATAGTACACATTGGGTGTGGAGACCTAAGGTGCATAATTCACAGCATACCATACCTGCATTGTATTCTACCTTTCCTAAGAAGGGACCCAAACTAGGTTGGGTTCTTAAATCTGACTGTTGTTGAGTTTTGCAGGTGTGCTCTCACCAAAGACCTCATGGGAGCATAGGATAATTGGACACATGGAGGCTTGCAGCTCAAAATTGCTTAAACTTGCTACTTTATAATTTTTTGAAATATTTTTTTTAGTTTTGTGTTATTTTTGTTGTGTGCTTGCTTTGTATTGTTCTAGATTGCTTTGTTTTCATTTTTTTTGTGTTTGGTTTCCTATATGATTATTTTTTAAGCTTTTAAATTTTGGAGTTTTAGAGATTATGTTTAGCATTTCTAAATCGGTTAAAGGGAGAAATACCGTTGATGATTTCCCTCCTTCTGACCTTGTTTAGTGGTAGAATTTTCTTCTCTAAACAAAAGTCTAACTCATTTTAGCCAATGGTTTTTGAAACTAAGATTCTTTTTATCTTGCTACGAAAATCTATCTTGTGCATAATATCCAAAGTTCTTATATATCTCTCAAGTTAATTGAGATCTTGCCTTTGCGCTAATCATATGATTTTTTAGTTTTATTTTGTGGGTAGTTCTTCCCTATGTTAGAGAGAGTGCTCCTATTCTCTAATATCTAGAAGATATACTCACAACTAAGAACTTCTTTTAAGAGTTTGTAAAAGAGATTTTAGCTTGCAAAAGATAAAAAGGAAAGTGGCAAAGTTGCCAAAATTGAAATAAAAAGTATATACACCAATGTGTATCAAGATTCAAAAGATGCTCAAAGAGCCAATCAAAAGATTTAAGAGGCATAAAATGAGCCCATTAAAAAGCAAGCTATCCCCTCTTTTCAAAACTTTTAAAACTTAGAAGAACTATGGTTATGTGAGATTTTCAAAGGCTTGATTTCAAATTCATTGATTGAGAAAAATTACTTTGACATATTATTTATGAGATATTTTCTTTGTAAACAAGTTTTGAATGGATTTTCTTTTTATCTTATTTAGTTATTTTGAGTTAGGCCTCTGTTTTTCAAAAGATAATTTATACCCTGAAGGATGTCCGATCTAGGGTTAACAGAATCGGATATTCTACCTTCTTCAGATTAAAATTTGTTAACCTATTGATCTCTTGAAACTCTAAAGTTTAAATTATTTAAGAAATTCTCATATGAATTGCTTTGATAAAAAAAAATTGGCTTCTTTTCAAATTGTTTGTTTTTAGCTTTTTATCGTTGTTCGTTTTCTTTTCTTCTACTTTGCTTTTGTTTTATTTTTGAGGGCTTTGATCATCACCATAATTCATTATCTTTTTAAAATCTAGTCACATCCTGACCGATACTTTTATCGTCCTGGACGATAGGGCAAATTCTCTTCAGATTTCCATCAACTGAACTTTTCTGGGCTTGCTATAATTCTTCGTCCTGGATGATACTTTATCGTCCTAGACAATCTGATCGAACTCTATTGCAATCATGATGATAGTCCTGGCCGATAACCTATTTCATCCTAGCCGATGCATTTTATGGTCACCGTCCTGGCCGATAGACTAGATCGTCCTGGACGATCCACGTGTCAGTACGTTTAAATCCTTAAAATCGGCCTCGGACGATCCATTATTGGACAATCGTCCTGGCTGATCCACTGTTTGTCCTGGATGATACACGTGGCACAGATTTAAAACATTTTAACTTCGACCGGTACAATTAATTATTATGCATCATCCGGGATGATACACCTAATCGGCCCGGACGATCTATTTTTTCAACGGTCATCCGGATTAACTCCTCGGGACGATCGCCTGTGTCTAATCGTCCTGGCCGATATCTGATCGGACAGGACGATCGGACTGCCTTTTTGACTAATCAGCCTGTACGCAACTATTGTGCCATATTGTCCTGGACGATTCTGCGATCGGCCTGGACGATATGGCCGTTTTCTTTAAATTCTGGCCATTCCAGCCATGTTTTTCACTTCACATCCCTTCTCCTCTTATGTTTTCTTGCTAACTCCTTTCTATGACTGTTGGGAAACGTGCTTGACAAATTTCTGGGAGTTCTTCGAGGGCTAGTATATACCCTCATTCAGGGAGGCAGAAGAGGAAGCTGCTTACCATCGATACAAAGAATGTGGGATAACTGTCTCTAGAATCATCAATCCTAGCCATATTTTGTATCCGGTAATGGATCTTTTCACTCACACCTCCTTTTGTTTCATTCTTTCTCTTACTTTCCCCTTTAATACTGAGCTTCTTCGAGAATTCTTCGCAAACCTTCGCATAAATCCTACTTTCATAGCCCTGACCTCCTATGTGAATCGACGCCCTGTCGAAATTACATATCAGGACTGCGTTGAACTCTTACAGCTATCCACCACCGGGGATAAGCTGCACTTAATCGCTTCAGATCCTGACTTTGACTAGTCCATAGAAAATCACTTCCTTCGCCAGACCAATGCACTTTTTCATGTTGGAGAGACTAGCTCTTTAGTCAAAGATGCTAGGACAATCCAACATATCCTTCGCACCTCCATAATTCTAAAAGCCGGGGACCGATTCCACATCACTCCTCTACTCTCCCTAACTACTTTCTACATCATAGCACATAGAGAATTTAATACCACGGACTTAATTTTTTGGTACATTGATCACTTAACCATAATCCGCGATCTAGGTCATAAGAGAAACCCCAATCTAGCTTTAGGACACCTCATAGCCTATGTCCTTGAAACCAAATACTAACTTCAGTATCCTATCCCACCCAACCTCCCAACTCTCTTCTACTCAAATAGTTCCTTCAGTACCCTTCATAGTACTCGTCTCCACCCTGGGGATGAGGAACCTCGGGGGGCTAAGGAGGAGGAGGCTCCCGCTCCCGCTCCCGTTCCTGATCCTGTTCATCTCCACCTACACTCACCGTTTGATCAGTTGATAGAGAGGTTTGATCGATGGGAGACCCGCTTTGACGCTTATGTTGCTGCATATGAGCAGCAACATTCTAAGGACATTGCCCGCTACGAGCAGCACCGCACAGAGGATTTAGCCCGTTTTGATAGTTACATTACTCACCACCACCAGCAGCATGACCAGGACATCGCCTGATTTAATGCTCAGTTTACTATGCTTGCCAGCTACTTTCAACAGCCACCTCCACCACCTCCATCTGATAATCAGGGTCCCTCGTTCTTCTAGTATGTATTTTCTATTTTCTATTTTTTGTTTTCTGTAGTTTGTCTTGTAGTTTGTTTTAGTTTCTGTTGTGTTGTTTACTTTTTCTTTTATGTGTCTAGGACCCTCTTTTTGTGATGACAAAAGGGGGAGTTGGATGTGATAGGAAAAGTTGATATGCTTGTAACTTTGAAATTTTAATAAAATGCTATTCTTACTGAGCTTTTCCTACTTGTGTTTGCCATCATCAAAAAGGGGGAGATTGTTGTAAATCTATTTTCATGACTTATGTTTTGATAATTGACAAACACTATTGATTCTCTTGGACTGCCTGTTACTTCTAACTTTTCAGGAATCGAAGATCGGACAAACAAACGAAGCCAGTTCAAGATTGCGTAGGTTTAGGGTTGAGTCAGTCTGTACTTTGTTTTTTCTCTTCTTAAGTCTATTTGTAATGTTCAAAGAGATTGATGCTAAGTAACCCTATACACACACACTTGAGAGACTTGGAATTTCTGTTTTTACTCATATCGGCCATGACGATATTTACATCGTCCTGGACGATCGGGCTTAAAACAGAAATCTAAATAAGGATTCTTAATTAAGGTAGCCGTAATTAACAGATCGTCCTGGACGATACGTGTATCGGCCTGTATGATAAGCTCAAAACAGAAAGAAGTTGCCGCCATAGTTAATTAAGGTATTCTTTATTTTTTAATAATCGGCTAGGACGTTCATTGATCGGCCTGGATGATATTCACAAATTATGCCTTAATTGATCAGGAAATCAAGGGAGTAATTAAGGATGATTGATACGATCATATCGTCCTGGATGATCGCAGGATCGTCCTGGACGATCTATTCAAAAACCTTAGTTACTTCTAGACGATAAATATCGGCCAGCTCAAATTCAGGGCGATGCTCTGGACAATTTTCCTCTGATTTGAACTGATCGGCTGGGATGATCGTGAGATTGGCCTGGACGATCAAGCCAATTTTAAATCATCCAGTTTGCATTCAGGGCGATGCTCTGGCCGATCTTCTGAGGTTTGTATTGATCGGCTAGGACGATGTCCATATCGGCCTGGACGATATTGTCGGCAACTTGTAATTAATGAGCTCCTTTGAAGCTCTTCTATTTAAGAGCTCTTGTTCAACGTTTTGAACAATCTTTTGCTGCTGCCTTGACCTGAGAAGGCCTTGAGGAGAGAAAGAGAGAGAGGATCTTGTGAGGGGGAGCTTATGAGGGGATTCACAAGGGTTGCTTCAAGGATCGCTCTGCTTCTTCTTCGTCTAGAGTTTCTCATCCGTGGAAGGGTCGGTAGAGGTAAGGAGTCAGTATCTGATGGTGGTTCTCTGCCAGCTTCAGGAGGAAACAAAAGGAGATAGGTTCTCTGTCTTGTCGGGGTGGCAAAAAGAGATTTGTTGTAAAGGCTTCTCCGTCTAGCTGTGGGGGCTAAAGGAGAGTCACGATTGTAGTGCAATACTCGGAGGACACCTCTGGGGAGTGGACGTAGGTCGAGTTGACCGAACCACTATAAATTTTTGTGTTCTTATTTCTTGCTTCCGCACTTTAAATTTTCGCATTTATTTTTCTCGTGGTGTGATTTTGGATTATGAGATTTTTACTTCTTTATGAAAAGAATTTTTAAAATACCAATTCACCCCCCCCTCTTGGTTAGCTTGGGCCAGTTCTATAGGGCTTAACATCCCTAACGAATTTCACAGGGAAAGAGGATCAATAATCTGTACATGCTTGATTTAAATAACATTGAATGTGCTGCATCTATTTGCTTAAAAACTACTGTTGATGATTCATGATTGTGGAACAGAAGATTATGTCATGCTAGTATGAAAACCCTTAGGAAAGTGACCCAGAAAGACCTAGTTAGATGTGTCCCCAAATTGAAATTTTATAAATCCCACCTTTGTGATGCCTGCCAATTAGGAAAGCAAGTCCACTCCTCTTTTCACCCCATTAAGGACATTAGCACCTCTAGACCTTTAGAAGTCCTTCACATGGATTTATTTGGACCCATTAGTACTGCCAGCTTGGGAGGGAAAGTCTATGGTTGTGTAATTGTTGATGACTACTCGAGATTCACTTGGACTAAATTTCTTTCACACAAAAATGAGTCTTTTGAGGAGTTTAGAACCTTTTTTTACTTGGATTCAGAAAAAGCTAGGTTGTGAGATCTTGACCATCCATAGTGACCATGAAGGAGAGTTTGAAAATGAAAGATTTAGAGATTTTTGTGAGGACAAGGTTAGCCACAACTTCTCAGCTCCTAGGACCCCTCAGCAGAACGGTGTAGCTAAAAGAAAAAATCGAACCTTAATAGATGCCGCTAGAGCAATGCTTGCTAAGTATTCACTTCCAAAATACTTTTGGGCTGAAGCAGTTAACATAGCTTGTTATGTGTTGAATAGGGTGAATGTTAGAGCCAAGCTAGATAAGACACCCTATGGAATCCTTAAGGGTAGGACACCCAATCTTTTCTACCTTCATGTCTTTAGTTATAAGGTTTTCATTCACAATAATGGGAAGTCTCACTTAGGAAAATTTGATCCAAAATCTGATGAAGGAGTGTTCTTGGGATATTCTAGTGTTGGGAAGTCTTTTAGGGTGTTTAACAAGAGAACTTTGATGGTGGAGGAAACTACACATGTAGTGTTTGATGAGTCTGATCATAGAAAGCCTAGAGTTGAGGATGATGATGATGTTGGAGAGATTAACACTAGAGTAGAAAATTTGGAGAAGGGAGTAGAACACAAAAACATTTAAGGAGTAGGAGATGTTTCCCAAGGAGTAGAAAATATAGATATGAAAGAAAGGGTTGGACCTTCACACACCTTGCCTAGAGATTGGAGATACTCTACAAGTCACCCCAAAGATTTGATCTTAGGAGACCCTTCTAATGGAGTTAATACTAGACATGGAGTTAGGAAGGAAGTGAACCACTATGACTTTATCTCAATGACTTAACCCACCAACATAAACCAAGCCCTTTCTGATGAGTTTTGGATTTTTGACATGCAGGAAGAATTGAACCAATTTGTTAGGAATGATGTTTGGGAGCTTGTGGAAAGACCAAAGGGATAAAGTGTAGTTGGAACCAAGTGGGTCTTTAAGAATAAAGTGAATGATTCTGGAGTGGTGATAAGGAATAAAGCAAGATTAGTGGCTAAGGGGTATAACCAAATTAAAGGGATAGATTTTGAGGTGACCTTTTCCCCTGTAGCTAGATTGGAAGTCGTTAGAGTGCTATTAGCTTCTGTCTGTTATAAAGGATTTAAGCTTTTTCAAATGGATGTTAAGAGTGTCTTTTTAAATGGGGAAATAAAAGAGGATGTGTTTGTAGAACGACCCTCAGGTTTTGAGAGTTCCCAATTTCCAAATCATGTTTTTAAATTAAAAAAGGCCTTATATGGTTTAAAGCAGGCACCTAGAGATTGGTATGAGAGGCTTAACACATTCTTACTAGAAAGGAGTTTTATTAAAGGGAGCGTAGACTTTCCCTTTTCTCTTAGAAAAGTTGGAGATGATTTGCTCATTGTTCAGATTTATGTAGATGACATACTTTTGGATCTTCTGATAAGAAACTTTGTGATGAATTCTCTAAAATAATGAGTAGAGAGTTTGAGATGAGTATGATGGGAGAGTTGTCCTACTTTTTGGGGTTTAGCATAAAATAATTAGATTATGGAACCTTTCTAAATCAATCAAAATACATAAAGGACATTTTGAAGAAGTATGAGATGGATAAAGCTAAGCCAATTAATACTCCTATGACTTCTAGTGTTTTGTTGGATAAGGACCCAAGTGGTAAGTCTGTTGATTAGAAGAAGTACAGAGGCATGATTGGATCTTTACTTTACTTGATTGTTAGCCGACCTGATATAATGTTTAGCGTTTGTCTTTATGCTAGATTTCAAGCTGACCCTAAGGAATCCAACCTGACTGCACTTAAGAGAATTCTTAGATACCTTTTAGGGACCTAAAACTTAGGGATTTGGTACCCTAAGCACATCACTTCTTTTGAGTTTATTGGATTTTCTGACTCTGATTTTGCAGGATGTAAGGTGGATAGAAAAAGCACTTCTTGAACTTGTCAATTCATAGGATAATATTTGGTCTCATGGTCTAGTAGAAAGCAAAACTCTGTTGCACTTTCCACTACTAAAGCTGAGTACGTTGCCTTAGGAAGTTGTGTGGCCCAAGTCCTTTGGTTGAAACAATTAGTATTAGATTTAGGATTACCTGTAAGCACCATCTCAATCTTTTGTGACAATACTAGTTCCATATGCATTTCTAAGAATCCTATCCAACATTCAAGGACTAAGCACATTGACATTAGGCATCACTTTTTTAGAGATCATATGACTAAAGGAGATATTGAGTTACACCATGTAACAACTGAGAATCAATTGGCTGACATCTTTACTAAATCACTGGCCTTCGATACTTTCAACTCGTTAAGGACCAGATTGGATGTGATTGACATAAATGCATGAACTTGATCTTTTACTTGCTTTTCTGTTTGTTCTTTTTCTTTTCTTCTTTTATTGCTTTATGTTTTATTGTTAGTTTTTTGTTTGTTGTTCTGTTTTATTTTTTGCCTTCTTAAATTTCTTTTAAATCATCGTTGAAGTGATATCGTATGCCTTGTCCTTGCTTTTAAAAATTTGTAGTCAATATTTTACATCTCTTAATCTATTAAAGGGTAAAAATATTCTGTTGATTGTGTCTCTTTCTCTAACATATTTTAGTGGCACAGTCTTCTTTTCTAATCAAAAGTCTATATCAAATTAACAAATGGAGTATGCAATTAAGATCTTTTCTAACCTTGCTACAGTAAATCTATCTCGTATTATAATGTTCAAAGTCTTTTTGTCACATCAAGATTCCTCGTTACCCTTGTCATTGCATTTTCTTCATACGATTATTGATTCTATTTTGTGGATTGTTCTTCCTTATATTAGAGAGTGAGTTTTTTCTTCTCTAATATCTAGAAGATACACTCATAACTAAGATTATTTAAGGGTTTTTGAAAGAGAATGTAGCTTGTAAAAAAGAAAAAAAAATTGGCCAATGATGCCAAAAATAAAAGATGCGCAATGACGCCAAATTGAAAAAAATATACACAAAGTGTATCAAAAATCAAAAGATGCGCAGAGCGCCATTCAAATTGACAAGAGGCATAAAATGAGCCCACCAAAAGCAAGCTCTCCTCTCTTTTTGAATCTCTTAAAACTTAGAAGATTTCATGTATCACTTGATAATATCAAAGGCATGATTTTGATAGTTTTAAAATTGTGACAAATTTACTTTGATACATTATTCTATAAGATAGTTTTTCTGAAACCAAGTGGTGAGCGGATCCTTTTTCATATCCAATTGAATTTTTGAGTTAGGTCATTGATTTTAAAAGATGATTTTACCTTAAAAGAAATTCTGAGCTAAGGGTAACTCATTAACTTATAAATTTTTAAAATCAATCACATTGAATACTACATCATGTTCATGCCTTGGTTTATTAAAAAAAAAGGTTTTGCTTACTTTGTTTCTTTGTTTCCTCCTCCTTTTTGAGATGTCAAAAGGGGAGTAGGATGTTTGAGTGTTTTAACTATGTTATGTATTCTGAATTTTGGAAGCTTTCTGCTTTGCACTATTGTTT
Organism: Dendrobium nobile; assembly: GCA_022539455.1. Lineage (NCBI taxonomy): Eukaryota > Viridiplantae > Streptophyta > Magnoliopsida > Asparagales > Orchidaceae > Dendrobium > Dendrobium nobile. The sequence continues at coordinate 34,687,356 of CM039719.1, forward strand.
TAGAATTAATCGTCAGATTGTTTTGCCATCATCAAAAAGGGGGAGATTGTTGCAAATCTATTTTTATGGATTATGTTTTGATGATTAGCAAACATTCTTTTTTCTCTACGACTGCCTTTTCTACTGACATTTCAGGGCCATAAGATCAGACGACAATTGGAACCAGCTCAAGATTGGGTAGACTAGGTCCGAGTCAGTCTGTATTTTTCTTTTTCCCTTTCTTGAGTCAATTGTAACCATTGAAGTATTCTAATGCTAAGTAACCCTACACACACACACACTTGAGAGTAAATTTTTCTATCTGACTTAGAATTTTTATTTTTACTCACATTGTCTCGGACGATATTATTATTACCCTAGATGATAGGGTTTAAAATAGAAACCCTACTTAGTCATCTTAGTTAAGGCAACCGTCATTAGCCAATCAGCGTGGACGATACATATATCGGCCAGGACGATAGGCTTAAAATATAAATAATCAGCCGCCATGACCTATTTAGACATTCTTTATTTTTGGAAATCGGCCAGGATGATATTGTATCGTCCTAGACGATTTGATATAAATATGCCTAAATTAACCTGGTAATTAAGGAAAGAAATTAAGAATGATTGATACGATCACGTCGCCCTGGACAATCGCTAGATCCGCCGGGATGATCCGTTCAAAAACCTTAGTTGCTCCTGGACGATAAATATCGGACAGCTCAAATTTCGGGCGATGGTTTGGCTGATCAGGATCGGCCAGCTCAAATTCTGGGCGATGCTCTAGACAATTTTTCTCTGATTTTAACTAATCGTCCGGGACGATCGTGAGATCGGCCCGGACGATCAAGCTATTTTGGAATCATCCAGAACTATTTTTAGAGCGATTATCTGGCTAATGGTCTGTGATTTGAACTAATCATACAAGATGATTTATTATAGTCTTGGATGATAGGAACACCTTTCTTCTATTCATCCCAGATCGTCCTGGCTGATTAGGCTTAAAATGCACTGATCGTACAGGATGATATTAATATCTTCATGGACGATAATGTCGACAACTTGCAATTAATGAGCTATTTTGAAGCTCTTCTATTTAAGAGCTATTGTTCAACATTTTGAACAATCTTTTGCTGCTGTCTTGACCTGAGAAAGCCTAGAGGAGAGATAAAGAGAGCGAGAGAGAGAGAGAGAGAGATGATCTTGTGAGGGGGAGCTTGTGAGGGATATTCACAAGGGTTGCTCCAAGCATCGTTCCACTTTTTCTTCCACTAGAGTCTCTTGTCCTTGGAAGGGTTGGGAGAGGTAAGCTTCAGCGATCGATCGAGGTTCTCTGTTTACTTCAGGAGGAAGCAAAAGGAGTTTGTTTCTCTGCCTTGCCGGGGGTGGCAAAAAGGAGGTTTTTGTAAGGGTTTCTCTGCCTAGCTGTGGGAGTAGTGCAATACTCAGAGGGCGCCTCCGGGGAGTGGATGTAGGTCGAGTCGACCGAACCACTATAAACCCTTGTGTTCTTTTTTCTGCTTCCGCATTTAATTTTTTTTCGCACTTATTTTCTGTTGTGATTTTAGTTTGAGCTTTATTGCGCTTTGGTTAAAAGAATTTTAAAATACCAATTCACCCCCCTCTTGGTTAGCCTTGGACCAGTTCATAAGGGCCTAACATCCCTAACGAACTTTCATAAGTTACTATAATGGTTATTATATCTAGATCAATTCAACCTCATAGGAATCCTATTAAGGAGCATTGGGATGCTAACTAGCTTAATGAACTGAATTATAAGCTTTGGCATCCCCCACCTTTAGATTGGATGAAACTCAGTGTTAATGCTTATATTTTCTATTCTAACTGAGTTAGTATAGGTGGTGTTAAAGGAAATAATTTTAGTATTCTCATTATGGGGTTTGGTAAGCATATTTTGCTCAAGGATATTATTCAAGTTTAGCTTCTTTATGTTCTAGTACTCCTGGATATTCTACAATTATGGATGTTTGAAAAACAAGGCATTGTGATTGAAGGTGATAATTTTAATGTCATCAGTATGCTTGAAAAATCTATGGAGAATTTGAAATGGTTATGTGAAGCCAAGATGGAATAGGATATTTCTTTTATGAAAGATTTTAAACAAGTTGCCTTTCACTATATATCAAGGGATTTTAATTATATGGATGCTTTTTTTTTACTCTTATGCTACTTTTGGTGATTTTATTTGGAAAAATATAGTAGATAATAATCTTTCCTCAACCTTCTTGAATTATTGAAGAAGGATAGTGATAGGACTATTATCCCGTTATTTGATAATTTATTTGTAATCTTTTTTTTCCCTTTTTGATGCAAAGAGCAATTTCTCAATATAAATAAAGATCTATACAGGCCTAGAATTTTAAATTAAAGATTTATTAATGTATTGGTATTTTAAATTTAATAAAAGTTATTTAATTAATAAAATTTAATTCAACTTAATTTAATTTAAATGATTTATTATATGCTATTTTTCTCTAACTTCTATTTATTTCATTTAAATTTGAATTTGTGGAATTTAATGAAAATTTTAATTAATTTAATTTTTTTTAATTAAATGTAGTTATTTGCTTTTATTTTTAAAATTTTAATAAGAAAGAATAAAATGAAGAATATGGGGCCAAAAGACACCACCCAGAAAAGGGTTGATCTTGAATTTAAATTATTTTAATTGAAATCAAATATGACTTTTATTTGTCCTACATTATAGCTTTTATTTAAAGTTTATTACAAAATTATTTTATATTTTAAAAATTTATTTATGAATTTTTGAACTTTTGTAATAATTTTTTTTTGGGAAAATTCGTTATGGTGCCTACGCGTTAATATAAAAATAGATTACAAGATCCTTAAAAAGAACCTTCAGCTCGCTAATGCTAAAAAAAGCTACAAAACGAATCCAAAAAAAACCTATGAGCTGACGGTTCCCTATTTTATAATAAAAAAAATCACCTAATAACATTCTAGGGCGGCCAAAAGCCTGCACCTAAAAAGGAAGAAAATAATCGACACTTTCAGTGCAATCTTCCTATAAAAAATATCCATCTTGACCACAAAAACCTTAATCCCTTGAATCTACATGAGAATCAAACAACAAAGACAAACGATGTATAAGAGCATATAGGTAGGATTATAAATTATCAAAATAAAAAATCAAAGAAGGTCGAAATCTCTATCAAACTCCATTTGGAACCTACCAGCACTAAAGAGCAAAAATACTTAGACAAGTTGTAATCCTTAACAAATTGAAATAGAATAACATTGAAGGAAGCATAGGAAATAGAAAGAATAAAAAGAATATACATGCTAAAACCAAAGAAAGAGAGTTTTGACAATAAAAGAAGCCCAGGATGAACGTCTTTGTGCGAAAATATGGGATTCACCTGAATAAGCAACCTGGGGGGAGCAAAATAGGAAGCACCATAATACTTGGAGAATTAACAACCACAAAAAAAGATACACCACTAGAAGGGGACAAGACATTAACACCATTCCCATTCCAGCCAATATGATCAAAAGACATAAACAAAATAATAATGAACCTTGACCCATGATTCTTCCACATAAAAAAGAGAAACAAGACAATAATGATATCCAAATGAATAATCCCCCTTCGCTTGATAACATTAATAATAAAAATCTGGACAAAACTGTAGAGGAACCAGTCCAAAGTCAGTTGTAATGAAAATAAAGCCATTAATAAGTGAATCCCTAAAACAATCTCCCCCACACAGGAGGAGATAAAATTAACCAAACAAAAAAAGGGTTCATCCACAAGAACATCAAATAAACAATTAAGAGAAGATTCAAACAAAGAGCTAAAGAACAAAGGCACCACAACAAAACTTAATGGTTGAAGACCCAAAAGAAAAAAAAAACTAAGAAATTATAACATAAGGTATGCCCATACAATCAATCCTAGCTAAACAAAACAGACTGGGAGGAATAGAGGACCCCTAAAATTCCATAAAATCTGATAGGTTACAGCCCAAATCAGCTAAAAAGTCAATAGCAACATTTCCTTCTCTATATATGTGAGTTATAGAAAAATTGCTATGAGACAACTACTATTTAATCTCTCTAATAATATAAAAATATGAAGGATTAGCAATGGAATTATCAAAAATATAATGGATCCAAAGCATAGCATCAATTTCAATCTAAACATTTGCAATCCTAAGAGAATTAATAAATTGTAACCCATACTTTAATGATTGAATTTAAGCCATAACCTTAGTGTCGATATTAAAGGGATCCACAAAAGCATCAATAATATGGCCATTGAAGTCTCAAATGAGACCATCATAACCAACTTTCATATTTTTGGATGCACTATTTGTATTAAATTTGTTGCAACCCATGCAAGGTTTAATCATTTTAACTAAAATCTCTTTAGATAATTGGCTAATAGTAACAACACCAAAAATATCAATTTGCTCAGCAATTTATGATCAATTGTTAAAATAATCCAAATTAATTAACTTATCCAAAAATAATTGCCTCACTTTGTCCTTAATCTTGAGGACAATGGACAAGAATTTCAAAATAAAATTCCCATGCTTAACCTTATTCCTACATTTAGAAAGAACTTTTTGCAAAAAAAAAATGTTGGATGATTTTAGGGTTTGTTATTTAAGTGACTTTATGACCCCTAATTTATGTCAAATTAATTCTCATTTCTTTAAGTGTTCTAGGTTTGAGATTTATCTTAATTGGATATACTTTGACTTTTTAAGAATGTTTGTAAGTTATATAAACAAAACCCTAAGATGATTTATCTAGGTGTCTCTACTAATTAATTGTGCCTGAATTAAATGTATCTAATCCTTACATGAATGTAAACAAAGCACACCAATCAGAAGACCTACTACTCTATGGATTGGGTATATTAATTTTCTAATTATTTAGTTCAAATATTGACCCATGTACTTAGAGAATCAATTTAAGTCATTGGATGATTTAATTGAGGCTAGAAACTTTATGTGATATGTATATCATCTCATAGCACTTCTTCATAAGTATTTTAGGATTAAATTATTAAAAATAGTGGTAAGTAAATTGAAATTATTTTAAAAATACCACTCAACATGATTTGATTTTAATTTTATTAATAGAACTCTTTTCCTTGAATCCACATGGCCATTACATGCAATATTTTCCTCAGTAAATTATTTATATTGAACTTTAAAAATTATGAAATTAGTATCCCTTTTAAATTTAATTAAAAAGAGGATAAGGATGGTGATGTTAACTAGACATAATTTTTAATGCAATAGAAAAAGTTGGTCGCACAGTTACACTACATTTAACCACTTAATAACATCAGTAAGATTCAAAGCCATTTGATCTGATGCAATGATGAATGGATGATTATAATTTGTGTGTTCATTCAACAGTTAGGCGTCGTTAGTTCAATTCATCAAAATGATTGATTTCATAGCCGTTATAATGAAATAGTGTATATCAAATGGCTATGAATTTATCTTCATTCTTATGTTGGCTGTTGTTAGAACATTTTATTTTGATTTAAACTCAATAAAGAAGGGACATCTAGAAAATATTTTATGTATAGTGCTTCCTAAATTGGTAAGGATTCATGGTATAAAGTTTTGGAAGGTCATAGAAAGAATCTTTAAGATTGTTTTAAATCAAGATCTAACATTAGGGTTTTAGATTTATCACTATCCAATAATTTTCTTAGCTTATTCATGATCTTTTGGTGATGATGACTTAGTCGTTATTGAATCCTTGGATCTCATCAAATGCTGATGATAAATCTCGTACTTTTAAAGTTGCTCTTGTGGCTAGCTTCTCTTCATCTTCCTCTAAGTTGGATTTGGTTTATACATCCTTTAAAGTTCTTCTAGCTTTATTGTTTGATGATAAAAGTGTTTCTCATCTAGCTGCTCCCTTTGCTTTTACTTTATAGGTAAGTTTGTGTTTTACCTACCAAACCTTGATGTGAATTAGAAGTTCTTTCTCAACCCTAAACTCTCTGGAACTTTTTATAGATAAATAGTACATTATGATAAACTCTCTAACAATCTTGACTACAATTAAATTTTTTCCAGAAGAGCATATTGTATTCTTTGGTGTCAAATGCATTTGCTTAAGTGGGATCTTAATTTTGATGTGAGATATGAATCCCCTATAACACCTTGATTTTGTTTCCTAATCTATGGATTTATTTTTTTAATTCCTAAATAATTTTTTCCTTTAGCTTCCATCTTTGGTACACCCTTATAGATGGATGAAGCTAGCACATAGCTATCTCGTTTGTCTGTAGCCCACATTCTAATTGAAATGGATATTTCTAAGAAACGTCCTAAGGAAATATTGATTGGAATAGAGATTAATGTGTATAAACAAAAGTTGAATTTGAAAATTTGCCTAATTTTTGTAGTCATTGTAAAATACATGGTCATAGACATTCAGAGTGTTTTATTTTACATCCTTAATTATGTAACAAAAAGTAAATGACTAAAGACTCTATTGAGAAAAATATTATTCATTCTTAAGAGATTTAACCCATTATAGGTAATACTTATGGAGAGAAATTCATCTCAAGAGAACCTTAGTAATCATCCTCACTCTATAGTGAAGGGTAAACTTAATATGCCTAAGGAGATCGACTATTCTAGAGGGAATGTTGGTGAACCGGATGTTCCCTCTATGGTTCAGGGTGGGAATAATGTTCCATATTTTGTTATGTTAGATCCTCATAATCATGTCACTAATTATTTTGATAATGTGGATGAACAAATGGTTTCTATTACTTTTAGACAAAATACTATGTCAACTTCTTCTTATTTGCCATGTGATATTAATAAAAAAATGTTGATTTGGATTTATTGGTGAAGATTGGTAAATATACTAATAACATTCCATTTGAAACAACTATGAATGACCAGAATAATGTTTCAGAGGGGAGTTTGCAAGAAAGATAATATGTGCAAGAAGGGATGTCCCAGAAAGTTATTAGCCTTGGAATTGATAATGTAATCTGTGTAATGAGAATGGTTCTGCTGAGGGTGATAATATCCGAAAGAATTGTAATGATCTATAGCATAAGCGTAATGGGATATATGGTAAGGCCTTTTATTCTATCAAAGATGATACTTTTGCTAATGACAGTGCTACTGAATTTTCTATTAATGAAGAGAGTGATTTCAATATTGTTAAAAGTAAGAAACATAAGAAAATGAAAAATTTGAATGTGTAGTCTCCTAGAAGTATCCTATCTCAAACTTTTAATAAAATGTAAATTAATTATTAAGTTGATTATTTGGAATGTTAGGGGCATTTGTTTCCCTTATTCTAGAATTAGGGTTAGAAACTTATGCTTTTTTCATAATGTTTATTTTCATTCTTTACTTAAACCACTTATTTTTATTTCCAAGCTTGATGAGATGGGTTGGTCACTTGGTTTTAATCATAGTGTGGCTAATGTTTGCAACAAAATCTAGTTTTTTTTTAAGATCCAAAAATAATTGATATAATTGGTGATTTTGCTCAAGTTTTGTATTATAGAATAGAGTTTATGCAGTTTAAATTCTCTGCATCCCATATATATAGATTTCTTCCTCTCATTTTTCTAAAAGAGTTATTTGGGATCAACTTATTGATTTTAGTTGTTTAGTTAACTCTCCTTGGTTAGTTGGTGCTAATTTTAATAATATTCCTAATCCTTCTGAGAGGATTGGTGCCTATTTATCAATCTATGGAAGAGTTTAATAACATGATAATGGAATGTAATCTAGTTGATATTAGTTTCTTTGATAATATAGTTTTTCTGTGGCAACAGTTAGATCATGTGCTTTTAATGAGTTGTGGAATAACTCTTGTAATAACTCCTTTATTGAGCACTTAAGTCAAACTTTCTCTGATCATTTTTCATTTCTTACTGGTATTAATTATGAGCAATATGGCTCTTATCCTACTTTCAGATTTCAAAATATGTGGATATTAGATTACTCTTTTTATGGTGTGGTCAAAGAGAATTGGGAGGCTCCTCACCAACCTTACAATAATTTAATTGGTTTGACTAGATTGAGGTTCAAACTCAAAAGAATCAAGTATAAAATTAGTTTTTTTCTTTTGAAAGGGAATGCAACTTGCATTAAACAAAAAGAACCTAATTATAAACTACTGAACGAAAGCAAACAATCACATTCCTCCTTTAATAAAGACACAAAAGAAGGAGGAATATTATTATCACTAACAATATCCCAAATAAAATCACTAGATAAAGCTAAGTTAGCACAAAAATCTACTAACTTATTACATCCATGATTAGAACATTGAAATAAGACATTATTACAATCTTTTAAAAAAAAATCACCTACATCCTTGTTTCCGATCATCCAATTTGATTTGCAAAAAGAGTATGAAGAAACTTGATAACATTCCAATTTTTTCCTTCAATAATAATGCTTTCTGCCTCAAACAAGCATGTCTGAACCACCTTCTTCAATGATTAAATCACTAATAGTTAAATCTGTTCAATATCCCAATGCATACAACAAAAACCAAATGCCAGCAAGAATCTTCCTTTGTTATCTCTAACCACTCTACGAATGCCTGCTTTATTACAGCTCATCAAAGAAGCATCATATTTAATCTTAATCCAATTGGGGGGAGGAGGGTGGAAATAAATGCAAAATAGCTAATGCTGATTAACTCCTCAGTTTTCTAAGCTGATTTTATTATGAATAGAAGAAGAAGCATAATTGATAACTTCTGAAGAAATAAAGAAGCACTATCTTCCCTTCCTTCATGCTTCACTTTATTTCTATTTTTCCAAGAAAAGTATAGAAAAGTACAATACAACTTAGCTATAAAATGATTAGTATTAGCTGACCTTTCCAATGCCAATGTACAATCTTGAAAAGAGCTAAAAACTAGAACTTGAAACCCCTATACATTCAAATAATTAATCATTTGGAGTAATTTTGACCAATTAGCTGATATATAATCAGAATCTTTACTAGCATTACAACCTCTTGGACATAAAATACTTTTCCAACAATCTTATATGCATTAGAAATTCATTAGATGGGATATAAATGTTGTATAAGTGTCATAAAAATAATTCCACCTGAGAATTTAGCTTCAATTTCTTTGTCCAATCCAATTGTTATCTTCCATACCATCTTCATACATTGACTCTGAAATCATAGCAGATAATGTCTTTCCAAAAAATTTAAACTTGAGCTCCATTCGGTTTTCCATTAAATGTATAGATATAGGAATATGAGATATAATTTCCAGAAGTTTTCTCCAACATGCTGCTTAAACCAATATGTATTCCATCTTCCATTCAAAATAAATTCATCCAAGTCACATGTGTTATCATAAAAATCTACAAAGTAAGTAGGCCACTTATTTAAACTTTTATCAAAGATCCATATGTCTTTAAACACATTAACATCTGAACCTAAAGCAATTCTCCATCTCACAACATTGTCATGAGATTTCCATCCATTTAAAGTAATCTTCCATGAAACAGAGCTACTTCTCTTCACATCAAAATTCCTCCAATTGTGTCCATACTTTGTAATCAAATCCTTGTTAAGAAGTGTACCAATATTATCAAAGAGATTCCAAGCAAATTTAGCTCTTAAAAGACCCATCTTTGAAATATCTAAATAAAGTCCTCATCTACCATTCTTCTTAGTTTTGCATAAAATATCCCAAGCAACATAATGAAAACCATGGTTATCATTATGTTTATTCCAAATATAATTTCTACACATTTTACCAAACTCCTTCAATAAACTCAAAGGCACCAAAGTATATGTAGTTAGAAATAATGGAATAGTAAGAAAAATAGATTTAGCTAGAATAATTCTTCCTGCTAGGGAAATAAACCTATTTCCACAAGTATTTAGTTTGTTCAAAGATTTTTCCATCAGGTTTTGAAATTCAGATTTAACCATACTTCTTAATGCTATTTTCACACCCAACTAATTGTTAAGATAGTTGCTATTTGCATGCTTTACATTTTTGCAACTTGTATAGTTTTGATGATTCCAAACATTATTGTTCAAATGTGTAGTTATCTCCTAACAATTTTAGAAGATTTGTATTTGCTCTTGTGTGTACTAACATTCAGGAAAATCAAACTCCAGACTATGAAGACTTCAAATCAAATTCAACATGAAATACTTTGTGAATTTGAAGCTTGTACTTTTCTTTGAATCAAATTTGAAAGGGAGTGATTGTAATTGAGTGAATAAAAATATACACACACACACACATAAGGAGATCATATAAAATTTATACTGATCGTACGAGACGATATCAGATCGTCTGGGACGATCAGACAGTTATTTCCTATTGAGCACATACAACGAATAGGAACTGGCTTGAAAAATTTCTAAGTCCTATTCGTCCGGGACGAAATTAAATATCGTCCAGGACGACTTGGTCTCTGTAAAATTTTTGTCCAGATGAAATTAGTTATCATCAAGAAATGAGTTTCTCTCTGTAAAATTTTTGTCCGAGAAGAAATTAATTATCGTCCAGGACGATCTGGTCTATATAAAATTTTCATCCAGACGAAATTAATTATCGTCAGAAAATGAGTTGCTCTCTGTAAAATTTTCGTCCAGACAAAATTAATTATCATCTAGGATGATCTGGTCTCTGTAAAAATTTTATCTAGACGAACCAATTTTCGTCCAGACGATTAACCGACTTAGAACGGTTTTCAGCAGTTTCTAGAACCGACCTAGTAATAACCGTTCGTACCGGACGAACTTAGTTCGTACGGGACGATCATCGTGTACGAAGACATTTCGTACACATATACAAATAGGGTCATTTCAAAGCATTTAAGTAAAATCGTCCAGGACGATCCACGATCATACGGGACGATCCACTGCGTACAGAATTGAATACTTGCGGTTTTTGGGCGATTTTTCTTGTCTTTTGTATAAATAGTCCAAATTAGACTGCCACCCAATCTTTTTGTCATTTGATCTTCGTGCCTCTTGAGAGAATAGCTAAGGAGAGAGTGTAAGAGTGCAATCAAGGGAGGATTCCTACCACTGGAGCGTGAAGGCTTCACTTGGAGTTCAAAGGTAAGAATCTCTACTTGTGAATTAGGATTACTTCACTCTTTTCTTTCTTCCTTCTAGATTCTTGTGAGAAGATCTATCAAGGAGATCCGGTTCTCTGCCGACACTTGGAGAGTGTGAACAGACGAAGGGTTCGCTGCCTACACTTGGAGAGGGTGAATAGCCGAAGGGTTCTCTGCCCACACTAGGAGAGTGTGAAAGGACGGAAGGATTCTCTGCCCACACTAGGAGAGTGTGAAAGGACGGACGGTTCTCTGCCAACAATGGGATTGTGTAAAAGGACAACGGTTCTCTACCGCACCGGGTAGTGGTGAAAAGAGTGTGTTGTAAAGGCTTCTCCGCCTTGCTGTGGGTGCAAAAGGAGAGTCACTATTGGTATTAGTGCAATACTCAGAGGGTGCCTCTGGGGAGTGGATGTAGGTCTGGTTTTAGACTAAACCACTATTAATCTGGTGTCATTTACTTTACAGTTTTTACGTTTTCGCATTTTATTTTTAATTTAATAAAAAAAAACTCTGTGGTTGAAAAACATTTTCTAGAAAAACTTAAAAGAAAAATTTTCATTTCGGTTCAACTTAAATTCAAAGAGGGATTAAAAGTTTCAAAACTATCAATTCACCCCCCCTCTTGGTAGCCTTGGGACATTAACTTAGGCTTAACAACCTAATTACTAGACTCAACACTAATTCCATTTCTTCCACCACCTTAAACCCCAATAACCTTGAAATCTGATTGCATCTCCTTACAATGATTGATTTTACAAACAAAATAGAGGATTTAAAGAAATTTATTTTTTGGCCTGACCAATTCAATTCTTTAAAACAACTTTCTTCAATTTCATCATATTTTTTATATTTACATAAGAAAATAATAAAATATCATTTGCATATAATAAGCGAGAAATTTTATGTGAATTTGGAGAAATTTTAATCTCAATATTCACACCTTTTTGAATAAGGGCATTTGATAGAAGTTTTGAGAACATAATAAATAACAAGGGAGATAAAGGACATCCTTGCCAAAAACCATTCTTTTCCTCTATCCAATATGAATTCACCCCATTGATCATAATGGAAAACCTTTGATCAACCACACATTCCATAAAAAAATTTGAAAATTTACTGGGAAAGCCAAGGTAATCCAGAACCTATTTTAAAGTAGACCAACACATACTATCATAAGCTTGCTCCATATCAAATTTGATAGCCAAATGACCTTCCTTGGATTTTGAAAATCTGACTTGGTTTAACATTTCCTCAGCCAAAAGAATATGATCTAAAATAAATCTTCCTCTAATGAAAGTCACTTGCTCTTTAGAAATAATTTTAGGAATAACCAATAGAATCCTATTTAATAAAACTCTAGCAATTGTATTGTAAAAATATTTGCATAGACTGATTGGCTGATAGTTAGAAGGCGACATAGGATTCTGAACTTTAAGATTTTAAAAAAAATAAGATTTTTCTTCCATTCATGACAAAGCTTCCCAGTAAAAAAAAAAAGATTAATAGCCTTATAAACATCCTTCCTAATAATATTTTAATAGACTTTAATAAAGGAATCATAAATCCCATCAATACCTAGAGATTTGTTTCCTCCTTATTTATTAATAACCTCCATGATTTCATTACATGATAAATCAACAACAAACATAATTCTGTCTTTTTCATCAATTAAATTCCATGGAAGAGGCCAATTACTCAGCTTACATTTTCTATATCCCCACTTGTCTTAAAAATAGTTAAAGAACACTTTTTTTAATATCCTTATGGTCTTCTAGCAGAATTCCATTACCATCTTTTACTTGGTTAATCCTATTCCATTGTCTTCTAGCAGTGGTAAAAGTATGAAAAAACTTTGTATAAGAATCCCCATCTTCAATCCATTTTACTTTTTTCGCTTTTTCACTACCAAGTATTCAATTGGATAAATTTACCTTCAGCTCACAAACTTTTGACCTCAAAATAAACAATTTTTCTTCACTCAACCACCTGTTCTCAGCCTCCTCCAATTGAAGTTGCAACACCTCCTTCTTAAGAGACTCCTTTAATGGGAAGAAATCCGTTAGTTTAGATTTGCTCCAAAAAAAATAAATCTATTAAAGTCCTTTTGAACTTTTTATTAAGAATTTGCATCGCATCCCCCCAGCATATTTGTTCTAGGTTTTTGGAACAATGATAGAAGAAGCATGATAAGAAGCCTAAACATCTTCAAACATAAGAATTCTATTCCTCTTAGAAGAATGATTGAAGATCTTCAAAATAATATAATAGTGGTCAGAAGCTATTCTTGCAATATGTCTAACAACCGGCACACGAATTTTCTCTAAAGCAATTGAGTTAAATAGGCATCTATCCAGTCTCTCCAAAATCCTTCCACCAACACTTTTATTATTGCACAAAGTGAATTTAGGTCCCACCATCGCTACTTCATGTAAATCATTATTATTCATAAAACCCTCATCTCTTTAGGACCTTGAGAAAAAAAATAAACTTCTTTCCCCCCACTTGTCATATTGATAAAAGAACAATTAAAATCACCTCCTATCACCGAAGGGATTTCTCTATGACAAAAAGATTAAAGACTTTCCCAAAAAGACCTTCTCTTATAAACATCCTTACTTCCATAAATAGTAGAAACCATCCATTATCCCTTATTTAAAACATTTAAATCACCAATCACACATTGAGCTGAAGGTTTCAACACTGAAAAGAAGTAAAATTAGATCTCCAAATGATCATAATTCCACCTGATAACCCATCAGATGACATAAACAAGAAATAATCCCAATCCAAAACCATAAATTTATTGAATTCCATTCTATAAATGCTAGGCATTTTAGTCTCCATAGTAACCATAAAAAACACATCAAATTATTTCACAAATTCTTTTAAACAAAGAGAGGCCTCTTTCTTCTTAGCCCCTCTAAAATTCCAGAAAGCTATGAAACATATTTATCAGTAAAAGGGAATGAGCCCCACCCTTTTTTCTATTCACTCCATCCATATTTCTACCACGAGAAAGAAATTTCACTAGCCCATGAAACTTAAGTTTTCTAGCAATTATTAATTTTACTATCTCTGAATTACCAACAACTTCATTACAAATATTTGTTACCTTCATAATATTGGAAACTTCTCATATGCACATAATATAATTTATATTCTCTACTACAATATCACAACAACTATCATTCAAAGATTGAAATTTATTTACAATAATAGGAATATTAGTATCAAAAGAGATTGTACCATGCTCCGGCTCAAGAATGGAATGTACCACATTTGCTTATACTAGGTCCTTATTCAATTCACCTTTAGTATGAACTATAACATATCCTATAACATTATCTTTTGAAATGATTTCACCTTCCTGCTCTGGCTCAAGGATGGCATGTCCCACTTGAGCTCCTACCAGGTCCTACTTCATATCACCCTCAGTTTATACTACAAAATTACTTACAACATTGTCTCTTGGAAAGATTTCACCTTCTTCAACAACCATATTAAAATCTTCATTAGTACTTTCTGACCTTGAGTTAGTAGATTTTAAAATTTTCATTGGAACTTCTCTATCAACAATAGCCTCCTTCTCAAATGATGAAATAGAAGGATTTTTCTTTCTTAATATCATCTGGCCAACATTCTGAATTGGCTTGGAGGGAAAAATATCTTCTTCTTTTTATAATTCATTTGAATCCCGAGCCCATAAGATGAGTTTCTATCACTTTCATTATTCCTCACAACTTGTATACTAGTTCCATCCATAAATGCCTTATCATATGAAGTTTTATTGCAATAATCACTTGAAAGTTCATGAGGGTTGTTAAACCTTTTATAACTAGTCTTGAGGCTAACCAAGGGGGGGGGGGGGGGGCTGAATTGGTAGTTTAAAAAATTTCTTAATCAAATAAGAATTTTGAACCTCTTGATGTTAAAATAGAACTAGTTTTACAATAAAAAAAATAGATATTTTGACCACAGATCACAAAAAGTGCAAAAATTAAAATGAAGTAAAAGTAATAAAAAAGAACACACCAAAATTTATAGTGGTTTAGTCAACCTGACCAACATCCACTCTTTCGAGACTCCCTCTCAAAGTATTGCACTAAACAGAAGTGGCTCTCCTTTTTCTCCCACAGTAAGGTGGAGAAGTATGTACAAATGCTATTTTATCTCCCTGGTGTGGTAGAGAACCAAAAATTTATTTTCACCCTCCAGGTGATGGTTAGGGAACCAAGATCTTTGCTGAAGAACTACTTCTTTAGAGACATAGAGATTCCAGGTAGATACTCATAATTACTAAGAAAGATTCTTTGTTGGAGCAACCTTATGAATCCCCGCTCAACTTCTCCCTCAAAAAATCTCCCTCTCTTCTCTCACCAAACTCTCCTTCTTCTCTCCTTCAAACTCCCATTCAAGAAAACTAAGCAGCCAACAGATTTCTAAGAAGACTTTTAGAGATCCTTAAATAAAGGGCTTTGAAAAACCCTAACTTCTAAGACATCCATCTTCTGTTTATACAAGATGATAGATGTATTATTTGGTATGATCAGTTAAATTCAAAATCCTCTTGTAAGATCATTCAGGCAAACTATTCAAATTTTATAATACATCATACAGTACGATCCAAAATCATACGGTATAATATGCATAAAATCCTTCTATTCATTTGGGATAATCCTTGGGATAGCCAACTTCGTACATGGGTGATCGTTCAACATTGTGGAGATTATCCAATACGATCAGTACAAAAAGCATGAATTTCATTTGATACACTTTGAGGCATGAGCAATTTTGTATATGGTTAATCGTATAATAAGAACCACTTTATACAGTATGATCAATTTCAATAATTGTCCATGATTTAATTACCTGATATCACAAGATTAATTAAGAAAGATATTAATTAGAGAGTACACTACATTCAAAATTATACTGTATAATTAGTACATAATTAGTATCTTTCTTCATATTGGCGATTAGAGTTTTGAAGAGCATAATAGAT
This sequence comes from Dendrobium nobile, assembly GCA_022539455.1. NCBI lineage: Eukaryota > Viridiplantae > Streptophyta > Magnoliopsida > Asparagales > Orchidaceae > Dendrobium > Dendrobium nobile. The sequence goes on from CM039719.1 coordinate 34,703,444, forward strand.
TGTAGGGTACTAGAATAAAGCATACATTATGATACACATATCATATAGTACTAAGAAAAATCATATAGTACGAATTACTCAAAAAAATAGATCTCTTAAGAAAACATTTATATCTACCCTTGTGTGTGTCCGAGGATTCTTAGTAAAGATATCCACCCAAATACATGATATGACTCAAGAAAGAAAAAATACATAATAAATTAAAAATAATAGACCAATAAATTGAAAATATTACACCGAGTCTTGAGCTGATATGAATTGCAAGTGAATGATGGATTAAATTCCTAAAATGTTAGTACACACAGTACAAAATATATTATCACAAAATAATAGAAAGTAGTATCAGATAGTAATAGTTGTTAACATCAAAACAAAAACATAATGCTTATATCAGATTGGCAACATTACTCTTTACATTTCCAATCTTTCCACATTCATAGCAAAATGTTGCAACCTTCTCAAATTCAATCTTTTGGAAAATCCTTCCCAACAATCCTTCCACTCAAACTCTAAAAAAAATAGATGCTTATCCAACTCCTCACGAACATAAGCTTTAGCAAACTGTCTCTTGCCCCATTGAAACATATTACCATTTAACATCAATGGCTTCCCCATCATAGATGAAATCCTCGTTATATTAACTTCATCCCAACATTGTAATGGTAATTGAGGCATTCTTATCCATATAGGAGAAGTTAGACCCTTCATAGAAGAAGGCAAAAAGCTTGGGGACCATTTATTAAGTCCAATTATGTGGCCATTTACATTCATGGTCCTCCTATAAGAACATACTCCATAGGTTCTAAAGATTGAAAAAAACACAAGAACGATCCAATTCAAACAGCAGTAATATGAAATTGACCAAATTGAGCAGATGGTCGTCTTAATTCTGAAGTAATAATATGAATAGAAATACATTTAAAAAAAAACCTTAGCCCCATAGCGAATTGCAACTTGTTAAAAAAAACCTTACTCGGGGTATGCAACTTTAAAGCAAGACCATCATCTATCAAAAAAGATATTTTCCATTAAAGTTCATCATTGTGTTAGAACATCTTCACCAGGGTTTAACATCCACATTCTTTATAATATTAACTTCCAATTGACTTACATCCTTCACACAACCAGGATTCACATTCAAATCAATAGCATTACAATTAATACTATGACACTTCACCATCTCAGAAGATTCAATAGGTTCTTTGGTATTAACCCTTACAGCTGAAGTAAAAACATTAGATGAAATATTAATCTGATTTAAAGAATCACTGATAAGAGGTATAATAAGATCTAAAGAAATATTAAATCTTTTAACCTTTAATTTCAAACCAAATGACGAAGCTTGAAAATCATTCTTCCCAGAGTTAGGATAATTCTGTCGTAAAGCCTTAGGAGCAACCTGATCATCAACAATCATCTTTCCTTTACCTTCAACCAGAGGTGAATGCTGCATTAGAGGTCAAAAGCCTTCTCGAATAACCAATGTTGAATTTCTTATTGATGAATTCTTAAATCTTTCTTCAGGGATAGACGAGCCAAACTTATTATTACCAAATTAGCTTAAGAACCATGGTCTTTTGCTGATTATTGATGATGAGAAGGAGCGATAATAGACCGCTATAGCTGAGGTCATCCTCCACCATAACAACATTACTACTAAAGAACCAGAAAAAAAGGAAATTTGAAATAAACTTTCTCTCACTAAAAATACTCAGACTTTCTCTCACTAGGAAACACAATTTGAAAAAACTTCAGACTCATTAAGAATTGATAATTTTCTAGAGGTGGTAGAAATCATTGGTTAATAAGTTGTAAAAAATTAGTTGGAGGAATAGACATGTTTAAAAAAATCTATTTGTTAATATTTTAGCTGCTAAAGAGAACGTTAATTTGTGTGTGCTTATTTGTGAAAATAATCCTTCTAATGATAATTTTAGCAATCTGAAAGAGGCAAAGAATTCCCAATTTAAATTTCAAGAGTAGGAGAGGAGGTTTACCAGAAATAAAAATCAACTTCTAAACATCTCATTGAAGGGAATAATAATGCTAAGTACTTTCATTCTTTGGTGATAAAGAATAGAGCTAAAAGTTTTGTCCATAAAATTGATCTTCATGATGGGTAAACTATTGAGGATGAGGAGGAAATTGTTATCAACTGTTCACCATTTTATTAAAATATCTAATAAAAATTTTGAACCTATCCCTATTGATCTACCTGATCTTTTTCCTTGCATCATCAATGAGGAGGATAACAATACTCTTACTTTAGTTCCTTCTTTGGAGGAAGTCAAGAAGATTATATTTTCTATGAATGTGGATTATGTTGCTTGCCCTAATGGTTTTACTACATTTTGTTAAAAAATATGGAATATTATTTATGATGATTTATATGTTACTATTTTGGACTTCTTTAATGGTATCCTATGTCTTTTCTAGTGCTCCTATTGTCCTTATTCCTAATAAGGTAACTACTAATAAATGGGATGACTTTTGGCCTATTAGTCTATGTTCTTTCTTTAGTAAACTTATTTCAAAAATCCTTATGATAATGTTAACTAGAAATTTTTGTATCACATATAGCATCTATTTGGTTTTAACTCTAACTTTATGAGTTTGATACAAAACTATATTGAAGGTTCTTACGTTTTTTTTAATTAATGGCAAAAGTAATGGTTTCTTTAAATTCACTCATGGTATCAACATGGGGACCCTACCTTCATTGCCCTTTTTATAATTATGGCTGAGTACCTTTTTAGAGATCTTACCAAGCTTTATGATACCCATCCTAACCTTTATTATAGAAATTTAGGTGGCATGGCTCTCTCTCATTTATGATTTGTTGATGATGTTATTTTCTTTTCCAAAGATTTTATGAATTTGGTTAGAATCCTTTCTAGTTTGTTGAAAATTTTTTAATTGGTGAGTGGTTTAAATCATAATTAAAACAAGTGTTGTTTTATAACACTTAAGAATTTACCTGATGATTGTATTTCTATTATAACTGGTATATTTGGTTTTTTGCCAGGTTTTATCCCTTTAAAATACCTTGGTGTCACTCTTTTCAGAGGTTATAAAAGTCCTTTCCTCTTTAATGATCTGATTACTACAGTGCATAAAAAACTCAACTTTTAGGAATTTAATTTCCTTAGATTTGGTGGCAGATTGGTGTTGATCAAAAGAATACTTTGTTCCTTACTTATTTATATATTTCAAACTATTCAACCAACTATTATTGTTTGTAATAAACTTGAAAGATTGTTCAATAAGTTTTTCTTGAAAGGTAAAACTGATAATTCAAAAATCATCTGGACTTCTTGGAATAATTATTGTGGAGTTTTAGATACTTTGGAATCTAAGATTAAGGTAGATTTATCTCATGAATTTTCTTTTAAATTATGGTTTAATTTTGTGCTAAAATTAGTCTTTGGTCCTTGTTTATGACTTTCAAATGCTATGTTGATAAGCATCCTACTATTTGTACATATGACAAGGGAAATTCTAGAGTTTGGGAAAGACTATAAAATTAAATGGCAAGCGGAGCCTTATATTTAATGGTGTGTTGGTTGTGCTAATCTTTTTTTTTGGCAGGATCATTGGTTTGGTCAAACTTTTATTGAGCATAAGCTTCACTCGGTCTCCACTTCTGCTATAATTGTTAACTTTTTTTTAAATAATTGTTGGGACTATCTAAAATTAGCTCAAGTTATTCCTAAATCAATTATTTCTGAGATCAAACTAGTACCTTTAATTATGAATGCAGATGATCTTTTGTTGTACAACATGGATAGCAAAGACATCTTCAGAATTAAGGATGCTTGGAATACATTTAGAACAAAACATGCTACTTCTAGAGTCTTCTCCATGTTATGGCATAAAAGCATTCCAACTTCTATTGCTACTTTTATTTTAAGAACCATACATAAGTATGTTCCTAATGATGATAAATTTATAAAAAGAGGTTTTATTTTGGCTTCCAAGTGTCAATGTTGTTACCATGTGAAGAATATGCATCATGTTTTTATTTTCGGCCATATTTCTTCTAAGATTTGGATTCACTTAAAAGATATTTCAAACTTAAACATTAAAATGGTAATATGTCTATCAAGGATATCCTTCACCTTTGGTTCACTAACTCGAGAGGCCATATTACAAATCTTATCTCTTGTCTTATCCTTTGGTACTTCTAGATTGCTAGGAATAACTCTTTTTAAAAATATTGTTATGAATCATGATAATATTATTAGAAACATTAATGAGAAAGTGAGTATGTTATTTAATTTCAATCTCCTAATTTTAAGATTTTAAAGGCTTTTCTTATGTTTCCAAAGAAATTGGTATTGTTCTTCAAGAAAAATTTTACAATGATGCCTGTAAGCTCATTTATTAGATTAAAACTCCTCAAATCATGTTCAAATTAAATAGTGATGGCTCTGTCAAAGAGAACTCTTATGGTTGTGGTGGTATCATTTGAGACTTTAATGGTAGTTATGTTATTTCTTATGCTTGTCCTTTACCTAGATGTTTTGTTATTTTTGTAGAACTTTCTACTACCTTATATGTTTTGAAATTCTATCTTTCACCGGGTATTATTAATATTTGGATTGAAGTTGATGCTTTTCACATGCTTTTCTATCACAAAGATTGTGTTGTAAGATTTGCATTCTTGAAGTTTTTTATCTGATTAGAGAAATTAAGAAGATTTTTATCATATTTAATGTCAAATTGACTTATATTCATAGAAAAAAAAAAGATGCTTATACATACTAGTTAGCTAATTAGGGTTCTAATCTTCATTTTATGACTATATTTTCTTTTCACTAGCTATCGTCCTATTTTAAGGGAATCATTAGGTTAGATAAAGTTGGCCTTCCATATGTTAGAAGGGGGTGATTATTTTTTAGCATTTCCTTTTGATGCTTGTAGTTCATGGTGATTTCTTTAGTTTTTCTAGCAATATTTGAATATTTATGGATTATAGGCCTAATCTCATTTACTGCTCCTCTCTTTCTTCTCCTTTCTTGTGTGAGAGAGGGAGTTGTTAAATTGAGTATGTTGGGTTGCTTCAATTCTCAACTTATCTTATCTAGCAATGTCATTGGTTAATTTGGCTAGATATGGTATTTTATTTTTTTTTATTTGGGGAGATTTTTATCTTCATTGATCTAGTTTTCAGTTTTACCTAAGTTTGGGTGTTTCTTTTTTACTGATGTTCTGAAGAATGGTTGGTGTTGTAGTAGTTCTAGCATCACTATTCATCTTTAGTTGTGTGGGCATTCACATTATGTAATTCAGCCATTCATGAGAATTGAGTGGAAGCTGAGCTTATGGCAACCTGATTGCTTTGATACTACATGCCTAAGCCAAAATCTGTGTCAGGATTGATATCTGGCCTTTCTTCATAGATTTTTAAGCCATATTTAATGGTTGTGGTGTTATATGGTGGTTTTGATTGATATATTCAGGGATTATTTTGTATCTGATCTTTTTCATCTTTTTTTAAATGGGTTGAGATTATAAATTTAGCCTATATTAATCCATGTGGCCTTTCTATGATCATTAGTCATGAGTGGATTATTCAATTAGATAATAGTCATTTTGTTTGTTGTTTGGTTTGTCTATATGTTTGCTTGATGCTTACTGGTAGCCTTCTTGCTTAGTTGTTGGATGTTCTGGCTAAGCATATTTACATTTTTGATTGTTTGGTTAATAAGGTGCCTGTGGGGTTATTTCTTAATATTTACTGCTTCGATTTTTCAATCACTGATACCCGCATGTTTATGAATCTGTATCAAAGGTCTGCTATTTATTCCTTTGTGGCCTATCCTTATTTTTTTTTGAAGAAATGCTAGAAGAAATTTTATTATAAGAAGGAAAAGTGCAAGAACCTAAGAGAAAAAAACACCTATCACATTCCTCCTTTAATAATAAAAAATTAGAAGGAACATTATTACATTCCAAACTATCCCAAACAAAATCAAAAGAATGGGCATAGTTAGCACAACAATACGCTAACTTATTACAATCCCTATTCACAATTTGAATAATCACTTGATTAAAATTTCTAAGAAAGAAGAAATTATCTTGCTTGGATCCGCCTTCTTAGTTAGTTCATTCTTCATCACACTTGAACAAATTTCATAACATTATCATTATCACCTTCAATAATGATTCCTTTCACCTCATTCATCCATTCCTGAATAAGCTTCCTCAAGGATAATATCATATTTAGCTCCAAAACTGAGCAATCCCAATGCAAGTAATTAAATCCAAAGGAAAACATAAATCTACCTTTACTGTCTCTGATCACAACACCTATACCTGCATTATATGAGTTCTCAAGAGAAGCATCAACATTAAGTTTAATCCAGTTGGTTGGAGTGGGATTCCAAGAGAAAGAAAATAGCCTTAGCTGATTGGAATCCCAGTTGGCTGAAATTAGATTAAAGCTAAATGATGCAGTAGCCAAATTGACTAAATTTGCTGTTATAACATTAATGCTATCCTTTGTATTACAATGTACAAGCTTGTTTCTACTTTTCCAAGAGAGGAACACAGCTGATCAATATAAGTTACCCATAGATGGATTGGATTTGACATAACAGCCAGCTCCCTATAGCAGTTATCCAAATCAGAGAAAACAGGGTGTCTAAACCCCCATTTATTCAACATCTTTATCACTTTATGAAGAAAAGGACAACAAACTGCCATATGTTTTGAATTCTGAATTGCACATCAACCTCTTAGACATCCGTTGTAGTTAATAAGTCTTTAATACATCAAAAACTCATTTGAAGGAATTGCTTTGTGATTCATTCTCCACCAAAGGAGCTCCACCCTTGGCCTTAATTTTAGATTCCTTAACCATTTCTAGTTCCTGTCTTCAACCTCATTTCTACTTATGTTATAAAAAATCAGAGCAGATAATGATTTTCCAGACCACTTAAACTTTATCTCCATTTTATCACTTTGAAGATCAATGTGAATCGGAAGAGAACCTATTAAATCCACCAGCTCTTTCTCAAAAAACCGATGAAGTTCAAGACATTCCAGCAACCATCTTTCATAAAATTTGACAGACATTTGTCTTCATCTTCTAAATTAGCCGCATAGGTAGGCCACTAGTCACTACTGTTGTCTAGAATCTAGATATCTTTATTGGTATTAATACTTCTATCATCCAAAATTTTCCATCTCACTATTTGTATCATAAAATTTGCTCCATTGATTATAATCTTCCAAGTAGATGGTTTTCCACTTCTAACTTCTAAATGCCAAATTTCTTTTCCATAATTTGCATTTAAAATTCTATTGAGCTAAGTAAAAGGTCTTGATACAAAACTTCAAGCAAATTTGGCCCTCAAAGGACCTATATTTTAAGATGTTGATATCACTCCTTGACCACCCAACTTTTTTGGTTTGCATAAAGTTTCCCAATCAACAGAGTGAAGACCCTTACTCCTATCTTGTTTATTCCAAAGAAAGTCCCTACTCAACTTATCCAACTCTTTCAACACTCCCATCGGAACCAAAGAATGTGTTGAAAGAAAAATAGGAAGAGATAAGAGAGATGACTTAATGAGTAAAAGCTTACCAGACAGAGATAAAAACTGGTTTCCCCATGTATTAACTTGTCATAAGCGGTTTCAAGCATGCTATGAAAGTCCAAAATAGTCAGCCTTCTCAAAGCCATTTCAACTCCAAGATAAGTCATCTCTTTGACTACTTTAAAAACCAAAAGTTTTGAAAGAGCAATATATTTACTTCTTCCAACCAAATTCCCAAAAATAATTGATGATTTCTACACATTAACTCTTTGGCCCATCCAGTTACTATAAGCTTTCATAATCTTCATGATTTTCTTGACTTTCCTACAATTAGCCTAAAAAAATAATAATAATACTGTCAGCATATTGCAAATGAGAAACTTTCTTTGCTGTAGGAGCAACTTTGATACCAATCTTTGGGCCCTTTTGATTAAAGGCTTTAGTCAACAATTGCGAGTACATTATGAACAAATAGGGAGATAAGGGGCTTCCTTGCCTAAATCCACACTTTGCCTGAATCCATTTAGAATTAGTACCATTGATTAAAATGGAATACTTTGGATCTACCACACATTGCAGAAAAAAATAGAGAATTTCCAAGGGAATCCGAAATACTCTAACACTTTCTTCAAGGTATTCCTTCCCACACTATCATATGCATGTTCCATATCAACTTTAATAGCCATCAATCCTTTTTGTAACTTTGGAATATCTAAACTTACTGATTATCTCTTGAGTAAGCAAGATATTTTTATATAAAGAAGGTCCTTTAACTAAGGCAACTTGATTTTCTAAGAAAATTTTAGGAATGAAGCAAACTAACCTGTCATCCTTGCTACAGTTTTGTATATAGATGTACAAAGGCTGATTGGTCTATAATTGGAAGGGTTCATAGGATTCTTCAACTTAGGAATGAGGGCCACAGAAGTTTCTTTCCACTCTTCACACATAACTCCAGAAATAAAAAAGAGACTAATTGCCTTCCAAACATCTTCTTTAATGACAAGCTAATAACAACTAATAAAGGATTAAGACAGTCTATCCAAACTGGGAGAAATATTTCCTTCTAACTGACAGACAACTGATTCCAACTCCTCCCCAGTAAAATCAGATAAAAGAAAGCTTCTATCTCCATCATCCAGAACATGTTTTATAGTCGACCATCCTCTGAGTACACATCTCCTATCTCTCCATTTGTCTTTAAAATACTCAAAATGAGTTTCTTCTATTTTTCCTTAATCCTCAATCAGTGAGTATTTGTTTTCTTTAATTTGGTTTATATGGTTGTTGTTTCTCCTGGAAGAAGCCACAAAATGAAAATATTTTGAATTTGAATCACTATATTTTATCCACTTAAATTTTTCTCTTTATTTCCACCAAGAATTGAGCCACCCCAAAGTAGAGTTAAGCTCCATTACCTTGGATTTCAGCAAACAGATTTTATCATCCGATAAGCCACCTAAAATAGCCTCTTCTTCTTACAACCCCAAAGTAGTGTTAAGATTCAAATGCTTTGCTTTGCTCCAATGGAATAATGTCTTCAATGCTCTTTTCAACTTAAGATTCAGCACCTCTATATCATCTCCTCCAGTAAGTTTCTTTCAAGAATTAACAATAATAGAAGTGGAAGATGGAAAGGATGCCCAGATTTCTTCAAAATTCATCTGTTTATTATTCCAAAATTCTGAAGTAAAATTTTTTAACATTATTAGAGAATGATCTGAAGCAATTATGGCAAGATGACAAACAATTGCTGGTTGAATAGCTGATAAAGCGGCTGAACTAAGAAGACAACAATCCCGCTTTCTAAGATGCGTGCTCCACTTTTCTTATTAATGCACCAAGAAAATTTAGCACCAATTATTCTAATATCATGGAAATCAAAATTATTCATAAACAATTTCATTTATTGAGGTCCTTGAGAAAAGACAAACCTCTTACCACTTCCTTTTTCTTCTTGGGACAAAATTAGATTAAAGTCTCCTCCCACAATAAAAGGAAGATGAGTATCCGAATAGGCTTCTAACTTTTCCCACAAGGCTCTCCTCTTATAAATGTCTTTGCTTCCATAAATAGTAGCTACCAACCACTCACCTCTTTTAGGAATTTTAAACACTCCAACTACTTCTTGTGGAGAAGCATGAATCACAGAGAAAGAACCAAAACTAGAGTTCCAACAATTCATAATGCCACCAGACAACCCTTCAGCCAGAACACTGAAAAAATCCCAGCTATCTCCTACCAATTTATTGACTTCTAACCTATCAAATCAATAAATCTTTGTCTCAACTAGCCCGACAAAGAAAATGTCAAATTCTTTCACAAACTCTTTTAAATAGCGAGAGGCTTCTTTCTTCCTTGCCCCCCTACAATTCCAAAAAGCTATTGATGTCATTTTGGATTAAAAATGGGATTGCTCCAATTCTTATTCTTCTTCATCACTTCTCCTTTCCTTCTTTGAGATAAGATATTATCTTTACCCAAAGATATAAGCTCTTTTTGAAGCTTAAATTTTGATTTTCCAGAATCTGCCTCCATAGTTCTTGATTCTGAACTAACAATCTTTATATTTTCAATCAACACTTCGCCTTCTTCTAGTTCTCCTTCCTTAGGTTCTATAACAAATTTATCCTCATTCCCTCCTAAACAAAAGTTTATAATGTCAAACTTATTCTTGTCTTCAGATATGATAGGAATAACCAGAGAAATCTCTATTCTTTCGAAAGCTGTAGAAAAAATAATGCTTTCTTTGGAATTTACCTCCACACCAACCACTTCTTCTATTTTAGCACCTACAAAAATTTTCTCAGATGGTCCAGGTAGATCTACAACTGCTTCAACTTCCTCTTTTGAGTTTTGAATGATAGTTCTTACGATATTCCGATCAACATCCAGAGAGATCTTATTAACCGCTTTTTTGACAAAAATAGCATTTAGTTCCCTAGTGTTGATAGCATTCGACTAATTGGTATATTTTTCTCCAGTAAACACTTTCATCTTTCTCATATTCTTTATAAGAATCCAAGGACCGTAAGATTCTTCTTTATTCTCTTCCTGTTGAAGTGGATGTACCACCTTTCCAACATATACTGCCTTGGATTTGCCTCATAACAAACAAAAATTCCTTCCTTGTAATCACCAATGAGGTGACCCACTTGCCCACATTTAAAACAAAATGTGGATGCTTTCTTGTACACTACCTTCTGAAAAAAGTCACCACACAATCCTTCCATCCAAACTCCTGTAGGGAATTATTGATCTAGAGCCATTCGAATACATATTATAGCATATTCCCTTTTGCTCCATTGAAACATGTTTCCATCAATCAATAAAGGATGACCTATTATTGAAGAAATTCTTGCAACATTGTCTTCATCCCAACAAAGCAGAGGAAGGTGCGGCAATTTGAACCATATTGGAGAAGTTAATCCTTTTAAGGAAGAAGAAGAAAATAGAGGTGTCCACCTATCTATTCCAAAAATGTGCCTGTTTACACACCAAGGACCTCCCTCTAATACCTTATCCATAACTTCCATAGAAAAAAGGAGCAAAGGATCCATCCTAGTCAAAGAATGGTTATGTGAAACTTTCTAAAAAGGCTCCATTGATGTCAATGCTCTCTGGCTATCACATTAATAGAAACGTCCTTTCCAAATACCTTCACTACTATAGAAAATTGAAGCTTTTCAGAGTTCATCTTAATATTTGATTCATTCAGCTTTATAGCCTTTCATCCTTAGACATTAAAGAATCATCCTTTGAAAAATTCACTTTGATGTTGGGTTTCCTAACCCAAGGATTGTTAACATTTTGGCCTTGATTTTTGTTAGAAATTTCCTTAGTGATTTCTTCTTCAACATTTTTTCAAACATCAGATATGTTCTCCGTTAATGTTTTTGAGAAAGAAACATCATTCTCCAATAACAGAGGTTTAGTAATATTATTACTAAACATATTCACAAATAGTTTCATACCCGAAGAAGATGAGGCTTCTTTTTCATTGGAACTTCTGGTAGGAGACATCCCACTTAATGGATAAGGAATCTTATTAGGAGCTTGAATCACAAGTTCTTTTCATTTGACGATGACTGGTGGAGATTTTTTGAGAATAACAGAAGATTGTTCGTTAATCTTCAAAGGCCCCACTTTGAAAGATCTAACTGGACCTTCAGATTGATCAAAAGTTGATGAAGGACTGACTGGAGGTTTCCGACGATCAGTGACGATCACCGCTACCTTTTATGTCATTTACAGTAGAACCACCAAAATAATGGAATGAGAAAAATTTGAAGAAAGAGCAGTTTCTCTCTCTAAGTTTTCGGGAGCTTCTCTCTCTAACTTTTTGGGTGCAGTTTCAAAAGATGTTTGATAATTCTACCTATCCTTATTTGGATATTGGTTATCTATACTTTTTTGGGCTTTTAATATTAATGTGAATACTGTTATAATTTTTAATAAGCATAATTTAAACTGTTGAATTCATATTTGCCTATGTATTTTAATTTTGCTGCTCATGTTATATTGCAGGTTCCTTTTAATGTTTGTTTGTAGGTTCCTGATTTTTTGGTCAGAGCAACTATGCTTATTGTCTATCAACTGATCTTTCCCATTTTTTGGGTGTTTCTTTCTTGCCAACCTTATCGAATGTTCCTAAGTATTTTTATATCTTTGATTAGGAAGGAACTTGAGTTCATAGTTTTTTCTATTATTTTTCTTATAGCTCTTGTGAGTTGTAGTGAGCTCATGGTTCCTTTTAAGGACCTTGTAATTTTTATTTTATCAACGCGTAGGTCCCTTTGTGGATTTCCCTAAAAAAGGTTGAGATTCGTATGAGGATATGATTGGAGCATGATAGTTATTTGAAAAGGGATAAATGGACCTTGGGTCATTTTCCATACATGGGACTACTAGGTTGGGTTTAGGCTAGACCTAGGAATGGATTCTATCTTGGACCACATAAGGAAAGTTTTAGAGTCAGTTCAAGAAGGCTTAATAGGATGGCATGGGATAAAAAAGTATTAAATGGTGTGATTTTTTAGTTAGTTTGACCTATTTGACTAGTCAAAGTAAGTCAAGATTACTAGGGTAAGTCATCTGGAAGCTTTAGATTTTGTTTAAATAAATGTTTTGGGTTTAGATGATTAGGGTTGGAGTTTTAATAAAGAAACCCACCAGGTTAGATTCGCATATACATTAGGTAAATTATTCAATTATTTGACAAAACTATGTGAGCTGACCAGGCTAACTCAATATTGTTTGACTCACACATGCATTAGGCATGTTTATAATATTAATTGAAATGAGTTTGAATAATTAATGGGATTCAATTGGTTAATGACAATCATATGGTTAAAGCTAGATAGTTTATCTAATCTTAGGCTGAGTTGAATCAACATTTGACTATGGAAAGTTGACAAAATATGTTCAATCTATGAGGAGCTTAATTTAAATTGAATTTATGAAATTTGATGAAAAATATAGTTTATAATGGATCATCTCAAATGTTTGATCAATTAACCTAGCCTTAGCTAGCTTAATTAAGTCAACTTGGTCAACCTACATCTTAGAAAGTCAGGATTGGTGAATTTTGTGTTTGGAGCAGCTATGTGATTATTCATGCATGATTTTAATTATTGTGACAAATAAAATGCTAAGTGTAGTTCTCTATGAATGTTAAATATATAAGGGAGTTTGAATAGATTTATGGTTATTTAACTTTAGTTCAAGGACCTTAGGGTTCACTCGCTAGATTTATAGCATTTAGACAAATTATTAGGTCCAAGATAGAATGTTGTATTCAAGGATTTATTGTTTAAACGACCTATGTTGAAAATGTGGGAAAAAATCTTCCATGATTATTTTGAGCAAATTCCATGGAAGGGATCTAATAGATCATACAAATTTGTACTCACAGCTAAGAATCTACATGGGAGGTTAAAGAAAAAATATAGATATATATTCCATTTGAATTCATAGGAAGGATGTGCTTGAGTCGAACCGAGATCCTAACTTTAATCCCATGGTTTGAAGTCATTCTATCTTAGTCATTTGATCTCTAATTAAATGGTTGTGATCACTATCACATTAATTATGTGGTCCTCCATAATTTAATTGGTCAATTAGTTTGATACAGTTGTTAAAGTGCATGCTGATTGTGTATATCCAATGAATTAAATTTAGGGAAATTGCCTAAATTTTGAAATTTTATCACTCATCACTAAGTTGACCAATTTGCATGTATGATTACATCATGCATCCATATTAAGGAGAAAATTCAAGGTCATATGAAATTATGGCTAGATGTTTAGTACATTGAAGGTAATTGAATAAATATAATAAAATAAATTTATTGAATTACTTCATATATAAGAATTCAATTGCCTTCAAATTTCAAGGAAGATTCTTGTGTATATTTTATTGATCACCAAAAATTCCTATGTTATGTTGACGTTTCTTGTGGCCTTAATTGAAATTTCAAACATCTTGGTCAAAATTGGACCTTGAGATTTAAATTTTCACATAGAAAAATTTAAAAGGAATTTTTTAGTGTTTCTTTGTGGGTTGTTAGATAACTTGACAAGGGTTAGTTAGCCACAAATTTCAAGCCAATATAAGGTCTAGATATCCCTCCATGAATTTTTTTAAATATAGTTAGTTTACTTAATAAATTTATAATATACCATAGTGAGACTTTAATGATTACAAATTGCTAAGTTGATCAATGGGTAATCATTGATCAATCAATTAAATTTTGGGCCTATTGGAGCCCTTTGGTCCGTCAATTAGCATACCCTAGCATCACTTGCATAATTAGCCTAAAGAATTACATAAATCACTCATAAATAAAAAAAAAATAATTCAAAAATATAAAGTAAATTGCAAACATCATTTAATCAATAAACAAGTCAAGTAAAAATAAAACCCCAACACAAACATTGAAATTAAAATAATTAAAAATTAAAGTAAATTTAAAAAAGAAATATAATAAATAAATAAATAAAAATCCAAATGTCCTTTTTTTTGGTTAAAACCCAAAAAGGGGCCTACGAGTTAATATTAAAAACAAATTACAATGTCCTTAAGGGAGACCATCAACTCACTACTACTCAAGAGAGCTACAAAATAAATAAAAAGGAAACCTATGAGCTGATATTCTCCACTAAGCCACAGTATAAATCAACCTAGTAACATGCTAATGATGTTAAAGCCAACCATAAAAAAAAGAAAGATCAAAATATGTACTCTAGGCACAATCTTTATGTAAAAACTTTTGAAGGTAGCCATAATCCAATCGACCTGAAAATTAAAGAGGCTGCAACACAAAAAATAATAGCACAAAAAAGCATATATAAAATAGAAATAATTACTCAAATCTAATGAAAGAAAAAAGTTAGTAAAAAATACTATAAGGAAATAATAATTGCCACCAAATAGAACCGGTAATAAGATGAAGACTCATATATCTCAGGGAAAAATTAGACCGGGAAACATCACCCAGGTTATCCACAAGCCACTCAATTCTACCAACAAGAGTAATCATAAACCCCCACCCAAATAGCCACAAATTGCAGAGCCAAGAGCCCATAGAGGAGCAACACAAAGCCTCCAAATTAACACCATCCACTTTGTTGAGAATTAAACCCAAATCATCTAGCATCAACAAGTAATCCAGATACCAAAAAAGGTTCCAAAGATCAGACAAGACACATAAAAGGAAACCCATCACCTTCCAACATCAGAACAGAGCCAACGTAGCTCCAAAGCCCAAATAAATACTCACAAAAATGAGGGAAACCATTGATATGCATCAGGATAACCTTCAAAGAACCCACAAAATAGCTGCACAAAGCTTCCATGTTAATACCAAAAACCAGCCTGAAGATAATACTAAAGCTGTCCAGCCAAATAAGAATTAGAACCACACAAAGCTCTAGAAAAAAAACAGACCTCACAAACAGACCAGTAACATCTAAACTCATAAAAAAACAAACATAGCCCCCCATCCCAACCAAAATCCCATGAAAACCCCCAGCCAGTGAAAACCTGAAGGTAGGAGAGCAAAAGTTGGAAAAACTATCAGTTATATAACTAGTGCTATCACAACTCAAGTCCCAATCCAAAAAAACAATAGGTAAATAAAAATCCACAAAAGAATGATAGCAGTAGTTAAGCACAACCATAATATAGAAATAAAAGAAAGAGGTGAAAAAAATAGTGAGACACAGCAACCTCCAAGGAAAGATCATAGACCACCAGGTAAATGACCCATGGTCATCTATAAAAACACCAAAATAGGTACCCATGAAGGAAAACTTAACAGAAGAGAACTTCACACACCAGAAAAAATAATAAAAATAGTGCATAATCCTATCTAACCTGGGAAAAAGCAACTCAGCAACCTAGTAGAGATACAAGAAGTAAAAAGAAAAGAGCCCAACAATACAGACCACCCCCAGCAGAATAGTAAATGAATCTAGGGCAAATGGAGAATATGAAAAATTGGCCACACAATAAGAAAACCCCAACAAGCCCAACCACATCATAGAAGCAACCAAACATAAATAAAGTAGAACAACCTCATAAAAAGAAAGCAAGAAGAGTGCAACTTGCACCACCAATTAAATTCTAACATAGGGTACACCAAGAGCATCAAGCATAAAAATACTCTTTAAAGCCCTAGGAATGGAGGAACCAATAAAATTAGAAAAACACTCTTGACCACACCCCCAATTAGCGAGCCAATAAGCATAAGCATTACCCTCCTTGCAAATATGATGAAAACAATAATTTAAAAAAATCAACAAATTCTTAATTTCCCTTATCTGATAAAAAAGATCAGGATTACAACAATTATCATCACCAGAGTATAAAAATTGAAAATTTTAATCCGAGCTAACCTTAATAAAAATATTAGTGAGATTAAGAGAAATATACAACTTAAGACCATAAAGAATAGCCATGGTGATGGGAAAAATCATATTACCATTAAGAAGAGGACTAGAAAAAGCCATAGTGAGACTATTGTTACTGTCTTTGATAACACGACCACAGCCCATAGAAGAATCATTCCTTACACCCTCCACATTGAGCTTAAAAAAATATCATGGGGTTTGCTCCAATAAATAAGACTGGCCTTTTTAAAAATATATTTACCTTCTAAACTAAGTCCTAAGGTAGTCCCAAGAAAGTGATAATTAGTAAAATTCTTCAAGAAGAACATTTTAATAGAAAAAAGAACCAATACCTTATCCTTCACTTTCTAGATAACCTTTAAGTGATTCATCCGAACACCATTGAAAAGGGAATCATTCCTTTCCAGCCACAAGTACCATAAAATACGAGAAGGAATAACATTTCTAATGTTCCCTTTAGAATTAATGAACAAAGCCTTAACCATAGATTTAAGGGAAACATGAGCATTAAATAGTTCAACTGAAACAAATCATTAAAATACACACAAGTTTTAGTAGCAAAAGGGCCAGATATAAAAACATGATGCATATTCTCCATATGATAACAACATTGACAATTGGAAGGCAAAATAAAACCTTTTTTAATGAGTATCATATATAGGAATAAATTTATGCAGAATTCTCCAAATGAAAACAACCATAGTAGAAGTAATACTCTTATGCCAAATCAAACAAAAAATATTATCAATATTCCTCTTATATCTAAAAACATGCCAAGCATTCTTTAAGTGAAAGCCACTATCTTTAGATAAATCTCATAAGATAATATCCCTAGAAGTTGTATTAATATGCAAGACCAGAATTTGATGAATAATAAAAATAGGAATAACATTAGCAAGTTTTGTTACAAATCTGATTTTATGGATTAGAATTTAGAAGATAGCAAACATTCATGTTTTTCTACAACTACCTTGCCTACTAACATTTCAGGTCCACAATATCAGGCTGCAATTTGAACCAGCTCAAGATTGGGTAGACTAGGTCTGAGTCACTTTGTATATTTTTTCCTTTCTTAAGTATATTGTAAAAGTTATGGTTCCTGATGCTAAGTAACCTTACACACACACACATTGGGAGAATTTTTGACTGTTTCATAGAGTTTACTATTTTTGGTAATATCATCCGAGATAATCCATAAATCATCCTGGACGATCTGTTAAAAAATAAAAACCCTAATTAGGGCATCCGAGTTAAGGCAGCCGTCATTAAGCATATCATCCTGGATGATCTTTGTATCGGCCAAGATTATAGGCTTAAATCAGAAAGAATTAACTGCAAGATCTATTTAGGTATTCTTTATTTTTGGACATCATCCAGGACATCATCCTGGACAATGCAGCATAATTATGCCTAAATTAATCTGGTAATTAAGGAAAGCAATTAAGGTTTGATTGCACAATCACATCATCTGGGATGATCGCAGGATTGTCTGGGATAATCTCATGGATGATTAACATCGGCCAGCTTCTATTAAGGGCGATGCTTAGGACGAGTTTCACAGATTTGAACTAATCATTTGGGATGATTATGAGATCGACCTGGATGATTAAGCTATTTTTGCATCATCCAAACATTCTTTCAGAGCAATTATATAGACGATATTCAAGGATTTGTATTGATCATACTATATCGGCCTGGATGATATGTACTAAAATCTTCTGATCATCTCAAACTGTTTGGGCTGATTGAGCTTAATTTTTGCTGATCATCCAGGATGATATGTATATCATTCTGGATGATAATGTCAGTTTATATAAAATAAGAGCTATTACAAAACTCTTCTATTTAAGGAGTTCTTGTTCTACCCGAGAGCTCATCTTTTGCTATTGTTCAAACCTGAGAGAGCCAAAAGGAGAGGGAGAGAAAGGGAGAGAGAGAGAGGATCTTATGAGGGGGAGTTTATGAGGGAGTTCACAAAGGTTGCTCCAAGAAAGGATCCATCATCGCCTTCTCCAGTCACCGTCCTTAGTTCCTTAGGAGTTTTAGAGAGGTAAACTTCAGTATTTGATCAAGGTTCTCTACCTGCTTTAGGAGGAAGCAAAAGGAGTTGGGTTCTCTGCCTGCTTTAGGGAGAAGCAAAAGGAGTTGGGTTCTCTGCCTACTTCAGGAGGAAGCAAAAAGAGTTGGGTTCTCTACCTACTTCTAGAGAAAGCAAAAGGAGTTGGGTTCTCTTCCAAACCTAGGTTGGTGGAAAGGAGGTTTGCATAGGTTTCTCCGCCTTGTTGTGGCGATAAAAAGAGAGACACTGAGTTTAGTGCAATACTCAGAGGGTGCCTACGGGGAGTGGATGTAGGTTGTGTTGATCGAACCACAATAAATTTCTGTGTTCTTTATTACTGCTTCCGTATTTATTTTTTGCACTTTAATTTATGTAGTGAATCTTGGTTTTTGTTTTAGGATTATATTTTAATCAAAAGATTTTTTAAAATACCAATTCACCCCCCTATTAGTTAGCTTTGGGACTAGTTTATAAGGGTTTAACATCCATAACAAACTTTCAAGTGCTATCAGAGCACTTTCAAGTATTATAAGAGCGGGATTTATAAAATTAAGTTTGAAATTTTTTGAATTTTGATTCAAGGCTAACTTTGGTAATCATAATACTATGGAAGGATATTCTATTACATGACCACCTTTATTTGATAATATTCATTTTGATTTTTGGAAAACTTGTATGTCTACATTTTTAAAATTGCTTGATTATTGTATGTGGATGCTTGTTAAAGAAGGTTATACAACACCTTCTGATGAACTTAATGTCATTAAAATTGAAATTCCTTTTACTAAATGATCTTTTGATGAAAGAGATTTAGCACAACTTAATGCAAAATGTTTAAACTATTTTTTTGTGATTTAAAATCTGAAGATTATATGTGTGTTTTAACTTGTGCAACTGGTAAAGAAATTTGGTATAGATTGTGTGTAACTTATGAAGAAATCAATGAAGTTAAACAATCTAGATTGAATATTTTATTGCATGACTATGAACTTTTTTTGTATGAAACCTTCTAAATCAATTTCTAATATTTATACATGGTTTACTCAAATCAACACCTCATTGCATACTTTAGGAAGAGAGCTAAATAATTATGAAAGGTTCAATAAAATTTTTGATGCTTGTCTTCTTCTTTTGATGCTAAGATCACTGTAATTACTGAATCTAAAGATTTGAAACTTATTCGATTGATAACTTACTTGGATCACTCATTGCTTACGAGTAAGGGGTGAATCAAAGAAATCTTGATAGAAGTGAAAAAAAGAAGGAGAAAATTATGGTAGTAAAAGCCAACAACATGGACACTTATTCTTCCGGATCTAAAAAAGATGAGGTTGCCTTAATTACTAGGCATTTCAAAAGCTTTCTAAGGAAGAAGCATAAAGACCATCAGAAGTGGAAAAGAGGTAAGGATAGCAAAAATTACAAAAGCTCTTTTTGATGTTGTTTATTTTGAATGCAGGAAGCCTGGACATGTTAAAGCTGATTGTCCTACACTTAAGGAGCACCCAAGCAAGGAGAAGGGTGAGGAGAAACCCAAATATAGGAAGGACAAGAAGCAGTACCAAAAAGCATTCTGGGTGGATTCTACATCTGACTCCTCTGATATTGAAGTAGAGGAGGAAACAACAAACTTGTTTTTGATGGCTGATAATCCTCTTGAACAGTTTGACCAAGAAGAGTTATGCCAACCAACCTATGATCAACTACTTGAAATATATGAGAAAATTCATGCATCATATTGAAAACTTAAGAAAACACATGCTAGCTTAAAAATAGAGTTTTTAAATTTACGAAAAGAGCATAAAATTCTTCTTAAAGATCATTCTACAATTGATAACAATCACATGTCTTTACTTGATGAGTTTGATGAATTGAATAAAAAGCACTCTGAGTTGGTTATTGAGCATGATTCATTGAAAGCATCCTACACCTCACTTGAATCTAATTTTAAGACATACATTGATAAATTTGAGCATAGGGAGCACAATTTGAGAGTTGATAATATAGCTTTAGAAAGTGCTAACTAGAGGTTTAAGGCTGAATTGAGTACACTTGAGAGAAAGTGGAATACATCAACACATGATCTAAAGTCAATACCTAGGAAGAGGCATTATAACCCAAACAGATTAGTAAATGTTTTTCCAAGAGTTAGATGTTTTTCATGTGGCAAGCTAGGACACATTTCACACACTTGCACTATTCATTATAGTACACATTGGGTATGGAGACCAAAATTATATGTTTCATAATATAACATAAATGCATTGCATTCTTCTTTTCATATGAAGGGACCCAAACCTATTTGGGTTCCTAAATCTGATTATTGAGGATTTTTGTAGGTGTGCTCTGACCAAAGACCTCGTGAGAGCATATGATACTTGGACAGCGGAGGCTCGCAGCTCATAATTGCTTAAACTTGCTTCTTAAAAAACTTTGGATTGCATGTTTACTATTCTGTTGATTATTGTTATTTTCTTTTTTTATGTTTGTTTATTTTTTAGTTGTTTCATCTCTAATGTTTTTGTTTTTCTTTGAAATGATATTTTGTCTTATTTTTTTTATTTTTGAATTTTTGTAGTTAATGACTAAACATCCTTAAATCAGTTAAAGGGAGAAACATCATTAATTATTTCCTCCCTTTAACCTCTTTTAGTGGTGTAATTTTTTTTTCTAAATAAAAGTCTATCCCAAATTAACAACTGGACTTTGTAATTAAGATCTTTTCTATCTTGCTATAATAATCTATCTTATATATATAATGTTCAAAAGTCTGTATATTACTTTCAAGTTCTTTGAAATCTTGTTGTCGTATTTATCATATAAATTTGATTCTATTTTATGGTTTATTCTTCCCTTTATTAGAGAGTGACATTTTCTTCTCTAATAACTAGAAGATATACTCAAATTTAAGAATATTTAAGAGTTTTGAAAAAGTGATCTAGCTTGGAAAAATAACAAAAAGAAGTGGCCAATGACGCCAAAAATAAAAGATGTGCAATGATTGCCAAAAATTGAAAAATACATAAAGTATATCAAAATCAAAGTTGCGCAAAATGCGTCAATCAAATTGACAAGAAGCACAAAATGAGCCAACAAAAAGAGAAGCTTCCCTCTCTTTCAAAACCTTTAAATCTTAGAATAATTCATGTGTCACTTGATATTTTTAATGGCTTGATTTCAAATTTCATGATTGTGACAAATCACTTTGGTATATTATTCTATAAGATATCTTTTCTGAAAACAAGGTTTGAATGGATCACTTTTCCTTATCCAGTTGGTTGGTTATGTTAGCTCACTTATTTTCAAAAGATGATTCTTCTTTAAGAGAAGTTCGAGCTAGAATTAGCAGGATCAAATATTCTATCATTTTTTGATTTCATCGATATTAACTCGTTGATCTTACAAGTCCTTAAATTCAACCACTTAGAGATTTTATTATAATCATACCTTATTTTTAAACAAATTTTTTTTTTACTTTTTGTTTTTTATTTTGTTTATTTGTCTATTCTTTTTTTTTTGTCTTTTTATCTTACTTTCTATGTTTTGAAGTTTTTAGGCTTTCTCTGATCATCTTCATCCATCATCTAAATTTAAACCTTTTTGTCACATTGTCTTGGATGATATTTATATCATCCTGGATGATCAGCTCAACTCACTTTAAATTCCCATCTAAATGTCTAATTTGACTTTTTCTGCTTCTAATCATCCTGGATGATACTTTATAGTCCTAGACGATCTGATCATCTTCTGCTATAATCATCTGTGATCATCCGGGATGATTCTCTTTTGTCATGGATGATGTTATTCACTCTTTGCTCAATTTATGGAAAATCGGCACATACGATCCACATGTTCATCCTAGATGATACACGTGGCGATACATTTTAAACACTTTAACTTCGACCAGTATGATCCATTATTGGAGAATCATCCCAGACAATCCACCTGTTTATCCTGGATGATACACATGGAATTATGATTTAAAGATTTTAAATCCGGTCGAAAAAATCCATTATTATGCATCTTCCTAGATGATTCACCTAATCATCTGGAACGATATACTTTTTTAATGGTCATGTAGCTTAACTCCAGGGGATGATCTCCTATGTCTTATCATCCTGGATGATATCTGATCAGTCAGGATGATAGGACCACCTTTTTGACTAATAGGCTTGGATGCAATTATTGTACCCAATCGGCTTGGATGATTATACGATCGTCCTGGACGAACGAGCCGATTCTTTAAATTT
Organism: Dendrobium nobile; assembly: GCA_022539455.1. Classification (NCBI taxonomy): domain Eukaryota; kingdom Viridiplantae; phylum Streptophyta; class Magnoliopsida; order Asparagales; family Orchidaceae; genus Dendrobium; species Dendrobium nobile. Next base: position 34,726,209 of record CM039719.1, read on the forward strand.
TGAGGGTTCCAGCCAGTTTTTCTCACACCCGTTTCTTATACCAACCTTATACCTCCTATTGCATTATTGTTCTTGATCATGGTAAGAGGAAAGTGATCTTGCCATCCTTTTGGTAGTTCCTCGAGGGTTACTCTGGACCCTCGATTCACTGAGGCGGACGATCAAGCAACCTACCAAAGATACAAGAAGGCCAAAATCACTATCTCCTGGTCTGTTAACCCAAACATTCTCTCATATCCGGTACTTGATCTATTTGCTCACACCTCCTTGTGTTTTCTCTTTACTCTTACTATACCTTTTAACTGCGAGCTACTTTTCAAGTTTTTCTAGTCTCCGCATAAATTCTGCCATTATTTCTCTTGGATCCTATGTGAATCAACACGCCGTCAAGAGCACATATCAATATTGAGTGGAGCTTTTATATTTTTCCACCACAGGGACAAATTCCACACCATGTGTTTAGACCCTAACTATGATTTGGTTCCGTCCAACCACTTTCTTCGAAATACCTATGCTCACTTTCACGTTGGAGAGACTAAAACTTGCTCAAAGATGTTAGGACTGTCCATCATATCATTCGCACTTCCATTATTCCAAAAGCTGGTAATCACGTTCATATCACCCTACTTCTTTTGATCACCACCTTTTACATTTTGGACCATCCAGAATTCAATGCCACTAATTTATTTTTTTGCTACATTAAGCATCTAACTACCATTTGTGATCCATGACATAGGAGGAAGCCAAATCTAGCTCTAGGACATATCATTGCTTATATCATAGAATCAAAATATAACCTCCAATATCATGCTTCACTAAACTTCTAACCTGCTTTCTACTCCAACAATTTCTTTCACGCTCTTCACAGTACTCATCTCCACCAATGGGATAGGGAAGCTCAGGGGACAGAGGAGGAGGAGGCTCCTGCACTTGCTCCTGCACCTATTCCTGCACCTACTTTGCTCTTCCAGCACTCTCAGCTGGATCAGCTGGTGGAGCGATTCGACCAGTGGGAGTTTCGATTTGAGGTATATTTTGTTGCACAAGAGCAGCAATATACTGAGGAAATTATTCACCTGCAGCATCGGCATGACCAGGATATGGCCTAGTTTGGAGAGATGTTCGCCACCCTTTCTAGTTACTTTCACCCGCCACCACCACATCCACCTCCATTAGATGATCAGGGGCCATCTTTCTATTTGTCTATTTCTTTTATGTTTTTCTATAGTTTTGTTTTTATTTCTAGTCTCTGCTTTATTTCTGTTTTACTTTCCTCCTCCTTTTTGTGATGTCAGAAGGGGGAGTAGTTAGTTATACTAATTGCTTTGTAGTTTGATTATGTTATTGGATAGTTAAAATTATGTTTGTTTCTTCTCACTAATTCTTTTAAACTATTCTTGAATTGCTTAGATTATTTTTTGGTTTGCCATCATCAAAAAGGGGGAGATTATTGCAAATCTAATTTTATGGATTAGAATTTAATGATAGTAAACATTCATGTTTTTCTACGACTGCCTTGCCTACTAACATTTTTGGTCCATAAGATAAGACTATAATTTGAACCAGGTCAAGATTGGGTAGACTAGGTCTGAGTCAGTTTGTATATTTTTTCCTTTCTTGAGTTTATTATAAAAGATGTGATTTCTGATGCTAAGTAACCTTGCACACACACACACCTTGGGAGAATATCTGACTGTTTCATAAAGTTTACTATTTTTGGTAACATCGTCCAAGACGATCCATAAATCATCCTGGATGATTTGTTTAAAAATAGAAACCCTAATTAGGGCATCCTTGTTAAGTCACTCGTCATTAAGCACATCATCTTGGACGATTTTTGTATCAACTGGGATGATAGGCTAAAATAAAAAAAATTCAGTCGTCATATCTATTTAAGTATTCTTTATTTTTGGACATTGTCCAGGACATCGTCCTGGATGAAACAACATAATTATGCCTAAATTAATATGGTAATTAAGGAAAGAAATTAAGGTTTGATTGCATGATCACATCATCCGGGACGATTGCATGATCGTCCGGGATGATATCGTGGATGATTGACATTAGCCAGCTTCTATTCAGAGTGATGCTCAAGATGAGTTTTATAGATTTGAACTAATTATCCTGGAAGATTTTGAGATCGTCCTAGACAATCGTGAGAATGTCCTGGATGATTAAGCTATTTTTGCATCATCTAGACATTATTTCAAAGTGATTATCTGGATAATATTCAAGGATCTGTACTGATCGTACAAGATGATATTATATCGGCCTGGATGCTAATCTTCGATTTTTGTATTAACTTGAGAGAGCCAAGAGGAGAGGGAGAGCAAGGGAGAGAGAGAGGATTTTGTGAGGGAGTTCATAAAGGTTGCTCCAAGCAAGGATCCATCATCATCTTCTCTAGTTATGGTCTTTAGTTCCTTGGGGGTTCTAGAGAGGTGAACTTCAGTACCTGATCATAGTTCTCTGCCTGCTTCAAGAGGAAGCAAAAGGAGTTGGGTCTCTGCCTGCTTCAGGAGGAAGCAAAAGGAGTTGGGTTCTCTACCTCACCTAGGTTGGTGTTGGTGGAATTTTGAAAACATGTTTTAAAAAGCTTGACTTTCTTTGGGATTTTTGAATTTGAGATTAAATTCTTATTATAAAATCTAATCATCCCATTAGGAAAAGTATATCACCTCAAAAGGTGAAAATAATATTTCGTAGCAACATTCGGATTTAGAATTATGAAATTCATCTTGAACATTGTGACCGAATTCTAAAGAGAACTTTGCATGACCCTGAAGGACCAAAATGAAGTTCAATTAAATATCCAGTTACAATATTCAAGAAGTGTGATCATTGAGTTCACATCCAAAGCCTTATCAAAGAAAGATGTATCTCCCCAAAGGGAGATAACACCATTCGATGATACTTCTTTGAATGTGATAATAACGATCATTTTTTTAATCTTTCCCAAAGAAATCCAATTGAATTTTGAAAAAATCAATTTTTAAAATCAGGTGTGTGTGGTTCTAAATCTCTTACGAGTGCAAGCCCTCGTGGTTAATTATAATGTAGGGAGACAAAATCTCCTATGAAAACTCTCGATTAAAATAGTGACAAAATTTCATTAGATTTTCTAAGAGTGATATCAAAAAGAGGTGAATTTTGGAAACTCAAAAGGGAATGGATCAAAATTGAGCAGTTATTAACAGGGTCAAGGGGAAAGAGTATGGGACACTTTAAGATTCCGGAACCATCCGGAACTGTCCCAACTTAATTTTAGTATTGGGCTTTATATTTTGAATTAAAATGATATTTAATTTGAGTTGAGCATTTTATTAAAAATTTGGGATTATATTCTCGAAGTTTGTGGTCTTATAATCAAAGATCTGCCCTGGATCCTAAATCTAATTTTGTACACTGGACCACAGTCATTCAAACCTAACTAATGCAATGCAGAACCTAGACTTACCCCGGCATGGATTAGGGAGCCAGCTAATCACCTAATCGATTTAAAATATATGAATTCAATCTTTTATGAAAGAGTGGAAGGGACATATATTTTATTTAATGGTTTTGGAGAGTTGGGGCCGACATCTAGAGATTTCCTTAATTGGCCCCTTTGACTTATGTTGGGTGCAAAATACTAAGAACTAATACAATTAAAATTTTGACTCTTTTAATTTATTTTTAATGCAATGCATGTTAGTTAATAACCTCAAATTAAGTATGCTTGAAAGTTAAAACAGGCTTAGAAAATAATTTTTTAGAAGACTGTACTTCCTCAGGTCCGGCACCTCATCCTCATAGGTCAGACTATTAGGACTCTACCCATGGGTGGGGAAGGGTGTAAAGTAAGGGGAGAGTAGTGCAGAAATATGCATGCGACCCTGGGTCGATCCCTAGCTAATTCCCTAAATTTGTTATCTTTCTATGTTATTTAGACTCACTAAATTTTAAACTTTAAGATTATGAATATAAAAATTTTCACACCTTTACGAGTCTCACGTATCTAGGCAAAAACAAAAGCGACACACAAATGCCAAAAAACTAAGAAAAACAAGCAATCCTAAAGGCAATCATTTCAACACATCAAATATAAATGAATTAATTAATAAATATTCATAGGCAAAGTTGCCTTGCTTATTACAAATCAGAATTTTACAGAAAGTAAAGTGGTCAGGCACAACTGACAACAACCTGGATTCTAAACCTAGTAGCAGCGCAAGTGGTTTTGAATGGGATACTTTCTATCTTCAATTCTTCAATCTTGTTCTCTCTCGGGCTCGTTTTCTTCAGGCTCCTTGGATTATTCGTAGTAGGCTACCCAAATGGATAAGAGGGCACTTCCTTTGAGGGGAAGGCCACTCTTTCCTCTTTGGGTAGTGAAGAAGTTATCCAAATTTGGATCTCTAAATAGAAAAGGGCTACTCCCCTAATGGGTGTCATTTTCTCTTCGGAGTCCAAGCTTTGGACCTATGTATCCCAACTCAAAATCCTACTTTCATAACACTTTACATTTGCACAAATTACATTTATATAAAAATGAAAAATTCTAGACTCTCTTGCAAAGTTATCCTAAGTAGTTAATAAATCAAAATATATTCCCAAGAAGTTATATATGTGAAGAAAAGGAAGTAAACACACTTGCCACTCTCTTTTTATTACTTTGGCGGCTTTAGCAGCTGAAGCACCTGTGCAAGCATTATTATAATTGAAATATTTTTATTTAGCCCCCTTTTTATCGCACTGCATGAGCTTGGCTACCTGCAAAAAATTATGTGAAAATCCAGATCACACCTATCCTAAGGGTAATCTAGTCTCCAAACACATCAATCATCCATAAAGTGCAGTAAAAACTAAGCAGACACAACAATGCAATTTCATCCACAACATGCAGTAAAATTAAAAAAATCTGGCACACAGCGGTAAAGTAAACACCGGCCTAATCAAGATCTAGAGTTAGTTATCCTAGCAAACCATCTAAAGTGTGTGTAAAAGGTTGTGTGCTAGGTTAGATCCTAGGTTGGGTGATTAGTTAGAGTTATCTAAAAATTTGAGTTTGTTGAGGCATAAGGAAAATTTATGTTATAATTTAAATATTAATTTATTAAGAATTTTATTTAAATATATTTTAAAGGCTAATTTATTACTACCTTTGTTTCACACTGAGGCCGTGAAGTTTATTTTACCTTCCTTGGGGCTAAGCTAATAGCCTCGTAGGCCTGGGTTACCCAGTAGTAATCGGGGTTGATTAAGTTAGTTCAAGTTGGTTGAAATTAAAAGAAGTGGATTAATGTTAAAAAGATTTAATTACTGATTTTAAAAGATTGGTTGAGAATTTTATTAACCTACTTAGAAGATTCTGGAGTTTGAAAGGGTTAATGGGTTTTAAGAGATTATCTGAATGTGTTAACTAAGGGGCTAAAATTTGATTTTTAGAATTAGAGGAAAATTTGAATGTTTCACATTTTTAATAAATACTAGACCTCATTATTAGTTGTTAGACAGATAGCACACTCAATTTGGAGTTTTTTATGAAAAGTTATGATTTTTTGAAGTTTTGACTCGGTTTTGACTTATAGTTGACCAAAATGTTGACTTTTTGGCTTTAATGATTTTCAAGAATTTTAAATTTTTTAGTAAATATTAGACAATATTATGAGTTGAATGCAGTTTAGTTTGACTTATTTAGATTTTTCTTGAATTAGTTATGAATTTTTGAAGTTTCAAGTACTTTGAATTTTTGAAATTGTTTAATTAAAGACCTTTTTATGATTTTGCTCCAAATAAGTTCCCAACTCCTTGAAAATATCTCCAAAGGTTAGGAATGACCTAAGGAGAGATTCTCAAGTGTTTGGTAAAATTTTGGAATTTTTAATTATTATTAATTAATTAAATTAATGAAAAATTGAATTTTACTAAAAATTAAATTAAGACCAGATTTGCTGTCACATTAAATTGGTTTTAATTTTCATAGATTAAGGGTTTAATTCTGGTCAGTTAGAGGTCTTTTATATATATTTTTAGGTTTGAATTTGATTTATTATAATTTTTTGAAGATTTAATGCTTAATTAAGGTTTTGAATTTAATTAAGTTAATTAAGGAGCTTAATGAGTTCTAAAACCAGTGAAAAATTTTCTCAAGGTTGGACATGTCACTAGGTTTAAGTGGTTCATGTTTCAACTCAATAGGAGGTGTATCCTAATTATTGAAAATTTTCTAATTTTTCTAGACAGGGATCCTTAATTATTGTCTTTAATGATGTCACTAAGTTTAATGGATTTGAATCAATATTTTAGCTAACCCTTGGACTTAACATAAGTATGAACATACACATAAGCACATTCAACACCTAAATCTAGGAGAGTCCTAAGTGTGTTTGTGCACCTACACCTGCAAAAATTAAAGGTAATTAACATGAATACTAAATTGATTAGTGGATAATTAAAAAATTTTAATTACCCAGTAATCTTCCCCCATAATTTCTATTCACCTAAGCTTAACCTATGTTTAAAATTTCAATGGACCTCTCAATGTTCAAGGATTCAAATAAATATAATTTTAAAATAGTTTTTGAAATACACATACATACATACATATACATATATATATATATATATATTTAAAAATACAAATAATTAAATTATTCTTAAAATAATTTTTAAATAGTTAAAGAGGTCCTCTGATTTATTTAAAAAATATATTTTGAAACTAAAACTTTGATTTTTCAAAATATTTAATTTAATATTTAAACATGAATTAACTATTTAACTAATTAGATAGTTTGAATTATTTAAAGAATCTCAAATATTTTAAAATATATTAAAGTTTAATTAAATAATTTTATTTTAAAATACTCTCCATGATCTGAGATAATTCCTAAATAATCTATTTTGAAATTATTAATTTAACTTGATTTATTTTAATTAATCACTAATTAAAATATCAAATTTTAAGTACTTTAAAATTATTTAAAATATATTAAATATTTTAAATTTATTTTAATTTTATTTGAAAGGTCTTGAAATTTTGAGAATTTTGATATTTTAAAATTAATTTTAGGAGCTATAAATAAATTTTAACTAATTTTTGAGTTTCTGTTGATTTAATAGTTTTAAAAAAATTTAATTTAAATTAAATCAAGTTCTCGTGGCTGAGTGGCCACGTGGCGAGCTCTGGTTCATGAGACCAAAATGTGGGGATGCCACTTAAACTCGGTGTCGTCTGGGTAGACTGCATGCCGGGATGAGGTTAGGCACTTAAACACGTCGGCATCGAACCATGGCCGTTCGATCATCCGCAACTCGAGATCAAGGGCTTAGATCAGATCCCGCATTCCGATCTTGTGGTGAGATATCAGAAGGTGAGATTTGGTTTCCGCAGCTCTGAATCAGGGGCTGAGATGTCACCAGACAAAGATCTTGCTGCAGGATCAGAACTGCGGATCAAAAATGTTCCGAAATGCCTGAATCTGGACTACTGATCACACGATCGATGGTCCAGAAAACGTACACTCCTAGAAAGACTACCAAGGACATTCTAGAAATCATTTTCTCCCTCATTCTCTCAATCAGGTTGATCAATTCATTTGAAATTTTAAACACTAGTCAAGGGCCTGAACAAAAATAATGGGGGCACGTTCATTTCGCCTAAAACACACTGAGTACAAAGCTAAATAGACCTATCTATGGTGAGCTAGATCTAAAGTTTTTGAGAGATTATTTCCTTGAATCTTCAAAGTCTTCAAATGGATGAGCTTGTAGACTATGCAAGTGTAGATCCCTAATGCTAATCCGAGCCCGAGAATACCTAGATCGACCACTACAAGGCTGGGACAGAGTAGGTGGTTAGTTCATCGGAGAGCTCACCGTCGGTGAAGTGCAACTACTTGGGTTTGGTAGTGGAGAGGTAGGGAAATGTCTGGAGTGTCGAAATGAATAGGGGGTTTTCTTTGGGGTGCTGGAGGAGGTCAGAGAGTGTGTAGTCTTCAATGCCTCTCAAAAATAAGGTTTTACCCAATTCAAACAATCCTAATCGGATTGGGCGGTTGTGATGGATCAGAGACCTCCCCTAGATGCCAAACACGTGTCCTAAACCGTTGGAAGGCTGCCCCAAAGACTGAAATAGCCTTGCTCTTATTGGGTGGACTTGGAGTGAGTGGGGGGGGGGACCACTTCCATTTAAAGCTAAACCAAGCTTTATCTCGGTTAGGAGAGCTTAAGGTGAGCTTTAGGACATTAGTGGGTCAACCTAAGGAAGCCTAAATCACAGAAAAGTGGCTTAGGGGCTGATTATGACCTTTTAGAAAGGTTTGAGGCCTTGGTTTGACTGTGTTGACCAGTCAACGGGTCAAGGGAGGCTGAGGTGGCATGGGGAGAGTAAGAGCAATAAATGGGAGGGACCACAAGCCTAAGGCCAATGTGTTTGAGGTCAAAAGAGAGGGTTTGACCATTTCTAAGAAAGATTTAAAGCTTTGTTGACTTGGTTTGACCAGTCAACAATGTCAAACCTGGTGATGTGGCATTTAGAGAGGCAAAACGTCATTTAAGGTGGCTTGGTCAAGGGTTAAGGATAAAAGTCAAGGCTTAGAGTAGGTGGGAGCAAATGCCATTAAAATTTGACCAAGAATTGAGGGTTGACTTGGTCAACTCAAGTTGGGTTGAGTTGACCAAGGGTCAAGTGACACACTTTAGTCTTATCTAAGAATTGATTTGAATAGGTAATAGGGGTTGAAGAGCTCAAATGGGTTAATTTGACCCATTTAGACCCCTTAAGAGCTAATGGGTCAACCTAGGTTGATTGGGTCAACCAGGATGACCCAAGGGTGAGTCTGGACTGGATAGGTTTGATTTGATATTTGGTGACCATTGGAGGTGGTCCTTAGGTCTGGGGAGGTCAATTCAGTCAAAAAGCCTATTTTGACCCTTAAGGGCCTATTTGGTCAACCTAGGTTGACCCAAGGTCTAGGTTAGGGTCCAACAGGTTGGGTTTGATATTTAAAACTTGTCGGAAGTGGTTGCAAGCGATTTGAAGTTCATTTGGTCTGAAATGGGTATTTGAATCCCATAGGGGTATTTTGGTCAAAAAGGTCGAACTAATCAACCAAGCTTGACCAGGGTCAGGGTTTGAGTCCATTACACTCCTATGGGTGATTAGGATGCATGGGAGAAGGTTCTGGGATTTGATTTGAAAAGGGTATGTTGAAGTCTATGAAAAACTCAAAAATTCCCCTAAAGGGGCATTTTGGTCATTTTGACCCCTGGTCAACTAGGGGTCAAAATGGGTCGACCAAAATGCATTTTACTACTCAATTGGTCAGTATCAAAGGTTTGGAAGTGATTGGAAGCTTTTTAGAAAGCTCCAAGGTCAAAATTCACTGGGTGGCAGGTCCAATAGCATAGGCTATAAATATTTGAAGGTTTTATAGCCTTTGGATCTTGATTAAGTTTCTGGGGTTAGAAACCTAATAATGGTCTCAAATTTGGAGGGTTGCATCTAGAGATATGTATTATTAGTATGCAACTGATAGACTTTGAATCAGAAGTCATTTGATTAGGTTTTGAAGTGTTTGAAAAATCCTTGGAAAAGGCTTTCAGGACAAAGCCTTTGAACCTTGGATTTCTAGGTTTGAATTGAGTTTTGAGCTTGAATGAGTGGATTTGAATTATCCATATCATCTATAACCATTTGAGTGGATTATGAATGATAATATAGGATTAAATCTTGATAGAAGCACAATCAAGTTTTGAATTGGATTTGGGATCAGGATGGGTTTAAAGTCTTGATAGATTTGAAGTCTAGATTTGATTTGAAAATTGAATTGATTGAAGTATAGATTGGTTTATGATTTTAATTTATCAGAGATCTAGATTGATTTGAATCTAGATTGTTCCTAGAGTCTAGAGGGATTCTAAGATCTAGAATCGACAAGGGTTTGAGGATCTGGATAGATCTTAAAGTTTGGAATCTAGATGGATCTTAGGGTCTAAGAAAATCCTAGGGTCTGGGGTCTGGAAGAATCCTAGGGTCTAGAGAAGATCCTAAGGTCTGGATCTAGGAGAATCCTAGAGTTTAGGTTGATCTGGAAGAATCCTAGGGTGTAGAGTAGGTCCTAGGGTCTGGATCTAGGAGAATCCTAGAGTTTAGGTTGATCTGGAAGAATCCTAGGGTCTAGAGTAGATCCTAGGGTCTGGATTAATTTGGAGTCTGGAAGGGTCTTAGTGACCTCATACAAAAATGAGTTCAACAGTTGGTAAAAAGGAGGTTTGTATAAGCTTCTCCGCCTTGCTGTGGGGGCAAAAGGAGAGACATTGAGTTTAGTGCAATACTCGGAGGGCGCCTCCTGGGAGTGGATGTAGGTCGTGTTGACCGAACCACTATAAATTTCTGTGTTCTTTATTACTATTTTTGCATTTATTTTTTTCAGTTTGATTTATATGGTGAATCTTGGTTTTTATTTTAAGATTGTGTTTTGATCGAAAGATTTTTTAAAATACCAATTCACGCCCCCCCTCTTGGTTAGCCTTGTGACTAGTTCATAAGGGCTTAACATCCCTAATGAACTTTCAAGTGCTATCAGAGCACTTTCAAGTTTCTCATAATCCCAACAATTATCAGTAAAATAAGAATTAACCTTAATAGCAGCAATGGAGGAAGAATTCATAATAGAATTAATAGATTGTTTACCCAACCAATGGTCTTGCCAAAAGAAACCATTACCATCACCAAGACCCAACAAAATGGAGGGATCAATAACCCATTTAACCTTGCAAAGCCTATTCAAAACACTAGAATCACCTTGATTAAATTGTCCAGTAGTAAGATGTTTACCAACACATTACTTGGTATACATAAAATTAGCCCAAAGGCTCACTTTAGCATGGAAATCATACCATAATTTAAAAGAGAAAGCCAAAGCCAAATCATTCATATTTTTACAACCTAACCCCTTTCTGCCAAAACACTACAGCATTTATCCCAAGAAGCCTAGGTAATTTTAGAGTTAGTAGAAGTAACTTTCCAAAATAGTTTATTGATAAGCTTATGCACTCTATTGAAAACCTCTTTAGTCGAAAGAATAGTTTGAAAACTATAAACCAACAAATAGCAAAGAACACTTTTGATAAGAGTATTGATCACCAAAGCGAAGAAAGTTTGAATCCCAAGATAAAAGTTTATTTTGAGCAGAAGAAATAAGAATAACAAAAAGAAAAGATTTATTTCTACCTTTAAAAAGGGGAACACCAAGATACTTAATGGGTAATTGACCATGCATAAAACCAGATAATTCTTTAATGGCTAGAATAAAATCATTAGGAATCCTTTTAGAAGCAATAAAATAGCTTTTATTTTTGTTAAGAGATAAGACACAAACCATTTCAAATTGATAGAAAAAATCCATAAGTTTATGAATCCTGTTAATAGAAGCATTAGTAAAAATAATAAAATCATCCACAAAACATAAATGAGAAATGGGAAAACAACCCAAAGTTATAAAGTAAAGAGTAGGATTATTCTCAAAAAGATTGGTAAGGCCCCTAGATATAAATTCAATAGAAATAGTGAAAAGAGCAACATAAATAGGGTCACCTTGCCTTAAACCATAAGTGGACATAAAATAACCATTACTAGAACCATTAAAAAGAGTAAAGAAATAAAGAACTTCAATACAATTCTTAATAAGCTTAATAAAAACTAAGTTAAAGCCAAAGAAATTTAGAATATGATAAATAAAGTTCCAATCAATATTTTCATAGGCCTTGGAAATATCAAGTTTGAAAATCAAATTTCCCCCTCTAACTCTGATATCCAGATCTTGACAAAATTCTTGAGCTAAAAAAATATTTTTCACAATGGACCTCCCTTTCACAAACCCCATATGAAGAACAAAAATAATTCTAGGTAAAATAGAAGTAAGTCGATTCATGAAAATTTTAGAAATCAATTTGTTAAAATAGGAATAAAGACTAATAGGTCTAAAGTCATTACGAGTGCTGATAGAATTATTTTTGGGAATAAGCATAATAGTAGTGGAAGTAAAAAACTTAGGGATAGAATTACCAACATAGAAATATAAAATACCCAAAAAAGAACATGAGTAATAATGGGCTAAGACATTTAGAAAAATTGAGTAGTAAAACCATCAGGCCCAACCATAGAGTCACAATTCATACAAAACAAACTATTTTTAAGTTCTTCTAAAGAAGGAGGTATATAAAGAGTCTCATTCTTGTCTTAGGATATAAGGATTAGAATAAAAGAATGATCAACAATCCGATCTAGTTGAAAGTTCTTATTGAGACGATTTTCAAAATGTTGAACATCTAAATTACCAATCTCCTCAGTACTCTCAATGATAGAACCATCTTCTCGATGAATTTTATTAATACAATTTTTAGCCCATTTTCTCTTGACCAACACATGGAACTATTTAGTGTTACTACAACCTTTAGCCAATTGCTTAGCCACAACATTCTACTTCCAAAAAACCTCTTCCTGAGCTTGAAATTTAAAAAGCTCATCTTTAACAGTTCTTAATAAATTTAAGTTAGCATCTGAGGGATCAACATGACAAGTATAATCAATAGTATCAACTTGGTGCTCCACTTTCAAAATATTGGTAAAGAGATTTTTAAACACATTATGGTTCCACTAATTTAAAACCTTCTTAAGTTTTTTAAGCTTAAACCAAAGTCTTTTCATACCAAAACTAGAAATACTTTGGTGTAAAGGATCTTGCCAATTATTCTGAACAACATCAAGAAAGGAGTCATGCATTAACCACATGTTTTGGAATATGAATTGAGGAGAAGCATTAAACTATCTAATAATAAGGCTAATAAACAAACGGGAGTAGTCAAATAGAGTCCTACTAAGATGCTGAACATTAATGGAGTTAAAAGAATTAAGCTATGAATCATTAAAAAGGACATGATCCAAATGTTGCCATAAGTGACCCCTATTCCAAGTGAAGTTATTACCAAAAAAGCCAATATCTATTAGATTACAATCAAGAATCATGTTACTAAAATCCTCCATAGACCAATTGGAAGGGGAAGAACCACCTATCCTCTTAGAAGGGTTAGTAATAACATTAAAACCACCCATAATAAGCCAAGGTAAATTGCAAATATTGTGAAAATTAATGAATAATCCCAAGCACTTTCCTAATATAATGGGAAGAAGCAGCATACACAAAAGAAGCACAACATTAAAAATTAAAAAACTCCACGATGCAACACTTGAGTAAAATCACCAATAACATCAATTTTAACCGGATCATTCCAAAGGACCTAGAACATATTAGCCACATTTAAAATAGCATAATTATAGCCCAAAAAATGAGAAGTGTTAACCAATCTAGTAGAAGAGATAAGAGGCTCAATCAAAAAAAGAAAAGAAACATTATGAACATGACATAAGTTCTTAACACAAACTCTAGAAGAGGGACAACCATTGCCCCTCACATTCCAATTAATAGAATTAAACATAAAAAACATAATTAATTTGAAGTATGCGAGCAAGGGGTCCTAGGAGATTGTAATGTACTAGGTTGTTTCTTTCTTCCTCTCTTACTAGGAAACTTGATGAAACTAGTGTCATGACCATCTTTAGCAAAACATTTAGTAGCAATACCCATATCTTAAGTATTAGTAAGAATATCACTATTATAAAGAGAATTAGAAGGAAGCTTACTATCATTATGTTGGACCCCTTGAGGACATTCAAACCGTAAACATACCATCATCCTCCATGTTACCTTTACTCCTCACATCAAGACTATCCATGCATTCCTCAAGAGGAAGGACAACCTCAACCGAAGGTAATTCAGTCTCCTCCAATGTGATACCATTTCCATCCCTTTCTTCAATGCCAACATTCACTTCTATCACATTCACCTGATCATTACCATTTTTTTTTTTTTGAAGGAATGCAATTTTGCATTAAGAAAAAATGAAGAACAACCTATTACAAACTAGAACAAAAATAAACTAAGGGTTTCTTGATCCAATAGGGAAAGAAACCTTATTGAAAGCATATTTGTTAAAACTAAATTTATCATAATTGAAATGAGACCCACTATTTCCCATTTAAAAACCCTAGGGGTGGAGGTGATACAAAAATTAAAAAAACAACCTAAAAGGTTGGTTAGTATCCTAGAGTTCCCAACTGGTTAAAATAATAAGACCTAGTATCGATCCCGTAAACAATTATAATAGGTTTAGAAAACAAATATAAAACTAAAAGAATGCAAAGGAAACTAAATAAAAAACATAGAAAATAATTACAAATCTCCACCAATAACTGAGAATCATAAAAGAAAACTTATAGTAATTTTCTCTGATGCCAATTCAAAAACTTGAGACTATAAACCAAAGATAGTAATCTAAGATACTCATTGATCATGAATTCCATCATCAAGTATCTTCCAAAAACTTCCATGCTGTAGTTCCCCATGTAAGAGTAAAAAAGAATCAATGAATTAAAGGGGAAGAACCCCTCACAAACTTTTTTGCACATAGTTCTACCATTCTCCTTCTAGGAAAGTCTGCAACCGGTCCCAAAGATTGCATTTCTTTGAAAAGTTTGTGTTTAGAACTTGAAGAATGATCCAATTTAATAGATGTTGTTTTCCTTTTCAGTAATCCAGGCTTTTTAAAATTCAGGTTAACCTCTGAAAGAGGAGTAACAACTTCTGTTAATTCCAAAGTAGAAGATTCACTTAAAACTTCAATATCATTAAGAGATTTCATGAAAATAGCTGAAGGAAGAGCTCATATTGGTTCAACCACAAATTCAGTTTCAAAACTTACGTCTTCATGTACTCTTTCCAGCAATTGTGAATGTTTGAATTAAAATTTTGAAGCTTCCACCGCATCAGCAACCAATTCTATTTCAGAATTAATGGTTTCCTCTACTCCTTGCAGCAATTGTGAATGTTTGAATTCAAATTTTGAAGCATCCATTGGATCAGCAACCAACTCTGCTCAGCAATAATAGCTACCTCATCTCCTTCCATAATATTTGCAATTTTGAATTCAAATTTTTAATTCTAAACGGACTCTATAAGAAGGCAAGCTTGTTTCAAATTTAAGCCAACAAAGTTAATCCAGCAATGAATTAATGAAGATCCATCAATCGAATTTTTATCCAGATTTTGATCAATAAGAAAATCAGCATCCTTTCTTAAATTCTTATCAAAATCTACTTTGTCAATAACTTCCACTAAATCAGCCTCCAAATTATCATTTTTATCAAGAGATAACACACTATGTTTATTGGAAATTAGAAGATATGTTGGTAAATCTTAATTAGGACTTCTACCTGAATTTTTCTTAACAGGATTATCCTTGGAGAGATAATCAGATTGCTTCATCTCAAATAAATTTTTTTGCCTTTTTTGTTTTTGAATTTCACATGCATCCATGGCCCATAGGCATTATCTTCAACTAGTAGTGAACTTTTAGGAACTTCCTTATCAAGAAGATTAAGATTTTGATAACCATTTGGACATACATAATCTCTATGTCCAATTCTCCCGCAGTTGAAGCAAAGAGATGATAGATTTTCAAATTCAAATTTTTGAAAAAATCTACCTTGAAGACCTTCAACCCAGGTACCACAAGGGAGCTTAGAGTTCAATTTAACATGAATGCAAGCTCTAGCAAATTCCCTTCTCCCCCATCTAAACATGTTTCCATCCAATAATAGAGGGGTTCAAATTCTAGAAATAATTCTAGTAATATTGGTTTCATCCCAGCATGTAAAGTCAAATGAGGAAGATGAACCCAAATAGGAGAAGAAATCCCATCCATGGAAATTGGAGAGAAGTTAGGTGACCATCTATCTAAACCATTGACGAAGCCCCCCACATACCAAGGACCTCCATTAAGAACATCCTCCATTATTTCATGTGATTGAAAAGAGCACAGAAGCCAATCTAATCCAAGCGAGGTTATATGAAAACCTCTAAATTTAACCCATTGCCTCCTTAATTCAATAGCACAATTTGAAAAAGGCAAGTTTTTACAAAGAATTTTCACAACCAATGAATTTTTCAAAACTTGAACATTGGCTTTTTCATTTTCCACTTCAAGTTTAACCACATTTGCATATTTATTTTCATTATGAATCCCATTCAAATTAATTTTAATATGTGGTTTTTTAATCCACACATTAGAATTATCCAATCATGATGAAGATACTAGATTTTTGATATTAACATCACCAAGGATGGTATTATCATTACCCTTAACATTCTTCCACAAATTATTATCTTTGCAACCTGATGAAGAAGCCTCCATATCATTTGCTGTAGGGAAAAAAACCGGCATGGTTGAAATTGACTTACTGTTTAAAACATCAGTGACTTATTTTCCTTTACCTTTCTCTGGAAAAGACTTTTGCTTAGAAACCAAACCTCCCTATCTTAACACCAGAGGAGAGTTCAAAAAATAAGAATTGCGAGGGAAGCTGTGATTGAATGAAAATCTACCTTTTGAATCCAATTTTAGTTGGACGCGTGGTAGATATTAAGGAGTTAGTGTTTCGGTCATCCATGGATGACAGGCCACCTTCATCCATCTTCAATGTTGGCACCTGAAAAACACTTCAAAAATCCTTCCTCTTTTGTGGAGCTTCTTTCTCTTAACTTGGCCGTCTCTCCCTTCAATTTGTAATCATTAACATTTAAAGGATTAGAAATAGAGTTATCTCCATTCATTCCCAAGCAATTTTTGTTAATGTTACAAGGATTAATAGACTCAATCATATCATCATTTTGGATAGAAATATTAGGCAAAATTTACCCAACCCTATTTTGACAAACAAAAGAGGTATAAAAGAAGTTTTAACATTAGCTCCCTGTTCATGATTCAAACAAACTTCATTAGAAAGAACTAGTTCAAGAACATCATCGGCTACTGGCATATGCTCCTCAATAGATTGAGGTGGCTTAGAGGTATTACCATCTAAGATCACCAAGTTTGGGGTAGTAATTTCATGAGAAATCAAGTTTGCATCTACCCCTTGAGGTTGTTTGTTTGAGTCCTTTCGATTACGAAGGTGAGGATGCTTTCAAAAATATTCATTAATACCATGACCATGCATTTCAAGAATACAAAATTGGTAAATTTTCAAAATCTCCTTTTTAGAAATACCCCTTCACCTATGAACCAATCCATATCTAATTAGGATGTTTCGTAGACACATCCAATTCAACTAAAACCCGAGCTATAGATGGGCACAAGATAGAAGCAGTGGCTTGGTCTGTTTGCAATGGTCTCCCAAAAATCGAAGCCAAGAAATGAAGTCTCAAATTTGGGAATGAAATCCACATCAGAGCAATAGAGGATTCTTCACTAACATCAAAATCTAGAGTCCATTTGAGCAAACACAATTGACATGCTTGTATATAGTAAGATCGTCTAGCAAATGTATGACAATAATCAAGATCATTCAAAAGTTGAATAGCAACATGTCTAGGATCCAATAGGCTGATATGAAATGATTATGATAGTTTTAGCTTAAGAAAAATTTTCCTTATAACATCAAGGTTCGGATGCCTAAGGAGGAATTGACCTACCAATGTTAAGGCAAAAGGAGAAGCCAACTGAGTAACCACTGAATCCTCAAATAATAAGGTCGGACAACCTCTAAACAAAGAATGATCAAACTATAATTTTAAAGTAGATGATGAAGAGCCAGCCAACATGTCTTTGAAAGATTTAGATTTCCCCTCAATGAGAGAGGAAGTAGTAGGGTTAGGGTTAGATGACACCGGAGACATCATCTCCCAGGAAATGAAGAAATGAAAAAAAAAAAGAACCTCAAAACAGGCGATGAAAGGAACATGAAGAAAACAAAATGAAGGAAAAAAATGAAAATTGAAGGAAATTCATGCCAAGAAGGAAAAAATGAAACAGCGAGAGAACAGAACCAAGATCGCCAGGAAATCACCTCGGGTGACATTGCAGAGAGCATTGAAAATTAAATAACTCCAAAAAGGATTGATAAAAATCCAAATGGTCTGAAACTTCTATAAATCCCATATTAGGTCAGCCTTAACCACTATTGAAGATTACAAAATGAAAGGAGTTGATTTGATATAAATATTAAAAAAACAAAATATTAAATTCATTATTTAAACCAATGCATTTTTAAGGTTAAATTTGTTAAAACCTTAAAAAATAAAATACAAATCCCAAAAATGTAAACTCACCTGCATTCAATATTAAATAAATAACATATTTAAAAATTTTAAAAGTAAAAAATTGGTCAAAAATATAATTAATTAAAATTAAATAAATAAAATTCAGAATAAATGAACAAATTAAAAAATGAATTAATTAAAAAAATTTCTAATAAAAATAAATTAAATAAATAAAATATTAATAATTATATTAAAAAAATATAATAAATAGTAAATAAATAAATGCAATAATTAAACATAAATTAATTAAATAAACCAACTTAAACAAATAAAAAATGTTTATTAAAACTTTAAAAATTCTAATATTCAAACTTCAATAAATAAAATAATAAATAATAAATAATAAATAAAAGAAGTTAAATAATTTAAATTAGAAAATAAAATTTAATTTAATTAAGTTAAATATTCCATTTTAAATTAATTGAATTAATTAAATTTGCCTTACATAAATATTTAAATAAATTGAAGCATTATATATTTTCTTTATCCTTTGGGATAAATTAAATGCATTCATTTTAAATTTAAGAACTTATTGATTAGTAGTTTTAAACACTGTGAAGTTATTCATTAATACAATTCCTTAAAACCTGAGGTAAATAAATTTCCTCGATAAAATGAAAACTTTTTATGTTTTTTAATTCTTTGGAATAAAATAAATGCATCCCCATTGAAGCCTAGGACTAGTTGATTAATGATTTTAATAAACAATGAAGTTATTAATTAACAAGATTCTTTAAAACTTAAAATAAATAACATAAATAAACTATAAAGCAATAAAAAATAAACTCAAACTACATCACTTTGGCATGCAACTCGTAAGGTCAAAAAGTTGATAACTATATCATAAATCAATTTAGGATACATCTAGGCCACACAGCTTATCACATAACTCAGATTCTTTCTTAGATAACATTCTTAAGCCTAGGTTAGAGTGGTGATATGGTGCGCTTGTATACTTTCTTGCACATTATTTTGGTTTGATACTATATTGGTGGATATTTGGCACTGATGTAAGTGTTTATTTTTCATTGCACTTTTATGGAAGACTATGATGATTTAGATGATATATATACATATATATATATATATATATATATATATATATATATATATATATATATATATATATATTAGGGGAAACCCACAAAGGGGCCTACGCGTTGATTAAGGTAAAATTATACAAAGTCCATAAGTGGACCTCAAGCTCACTACCACTCAAAGAGCTACACAAGTAAAGAAAAGAAAACCCTAGGAGCTTGAGTTCTCCACTAAAGATCAGTACAAGAAACCCTAAGTACATGCTATGGTGCTTAAGAGAAAGCACCCCAAAAATAGGAGCTAGCAAAAAAAAATCTAAAATGCTCCAAGCAACCAAACCCCATGGAGACCTTGTAATCAACCATCTAATAAATAACCTGCAAAGAACATTGATAGGCAAGAAGGATATAGCAGTAATATGACAGCCATAAGAAGTCACCAATGCTCTCACCATAAAGACCAAGCAATGCAAGTAGCAGCAATAAGATAAAAATAGCCTAGGAAAATACCTGGAACACTTGGCCACAGAAAAGAAAACAAACAAAGAACATCCACAACCTGCACCCCTACAAAATCCCAAATAGAGGCATGGAAAGACCCTGCAACAACTTAAGCACACCCAACCAAACCACTTGGTCATAAAACAGATACAACCACAACTTGCACCCTAGTAGAATCCCAAGCGGAGGCATAAAATAACCTTGTAATAGCTGAAGCACACCCATCCAAACCATATGGTAATACCACATAAGGAAGTAGAAAGCCTAGCTAGATAAAAAAGAGCTAGGAAAACACCACCAGGTAAAACCCAAAGAGGACTCGAAACAACAATGCAACAAAAAGCCAAGCTGAGGGGATGCAAGAACCCTCTAGTTTAACCAAAGAGGGGAACCCCACAGCCAACAAAAGATAATTGAACCACCAAAATTAAAGCTTAATATAAGATAAACCAATTTCATCCAGCCTTAAAAGGCCTTTAATAAAAATAGGCAGTTGAGAAAAAGAAAGTTCAGTCAAGCTATTAATATCACAACCCATATTGGTCATTGCTTGCGCACACACATTCCCCTTATCCAAAATGATAGAAAAAGAGCAGTTAAGAGAGTTAAGGATCTCCCTAATGTCCCTCCTAATGTAAAATAGGGTAGAGGGACAAATGCTATCATCATTAACATGAAGAAAATTGAAATCAAAATAAGAAGCAATCTCCAGAAAAATATTAATTTGTGAAAGGTTAGCACAGAGGTTTAATCCATAAAGCATAGAAAAGTAAAAAAAACAAAATTAATATCACCATTAGTAATAGGCCAAACAAAAACCAAGATGAAAGTATCATTATGATCTCTAATGAGGCCACCACAACCAACAATATCACCCAGTTTAGCATTAGCAACATTTAACTTACAAGAGTTAAGTAGAGGCTTACTCCAAATAATGCACCTCATCACCTTATGCAACTTATCCACCTCCATGTTATTACCAAAAGTAGGGAAAGTAAATAAAAACTTCTTAAAATGCTTAATCGAGAATAAATTAGCAGAATAAAGGGCAACCACTTTATCCTTAACTTTATGGATAATTCTCTGATGATTCATAACAACTCCATTAAAATGAGAATCATTTCTTTCTAGCCAAAGGTACCAAAGGATAAGAGGGGGAATAATATTTCTGACATGGCCTTTAGACTTAACAAACCAACAATCAAGCAAATAGTAAATAGAACTCCTAGCGTTAAAAAAATTAAGATGAAGTAAGTCCTCAAAATAAGACCAAACCTTAACAGCTATAGGACCATATATGAAAACAAGATGCATATTGTCAACATGATAATAACATTGGCATTTAGAAGGAAAAAAAAAACCTCTTTTCCTCAAATTCTCATTAGTAGGAATAAGCTTGTGAAGAATTCTCTAAATAAAGATAGAAACTGTAGAGGGGACACTTTTGTGCCAAATCATTTTAAAAAGCTTAGAAGGCTCTTTTTTAGTTCTAATACAAGCATCCTTAATTCTAAAGGACACATCTTTAGTAAAAAGTACAGAGCAACACATCCTACGAGTTAATGTTAAGAGGAATCTTTAAGATAATCTGAATAATAATGTCAGGGAGAACAACAAAAAGCTTCTCCAAATCCCAACCATAATTAGAGAAAAAATAGTTAATGTTAACCTTAGCTATGGAGACATAGTTTAATAAAGAATCAGTTGACTGGCCATTCAACCACCAATCTTGCCAAAAGAAAATATTGCCATAACTGAGAGCCCACACTAAAGAAGGCTCCACCTTCCATTTAAGCAAGCAAAGCTTCTGCCATACTTTAGAGTGTCTTTTAGCATAACCATACATGGAAGGATGTCTCCCCCCATAATACTTAACCAAAAGGCTAACATTGGACCTAAGATTATACTAAAGTTTGTAAGAAAAAGTGGAGGCCAAGTCAAACATAGTCTTACACCCTAAAACCTCTTCTTGCAAAGTCCGACAATATTTTCTCCAAGAAGACCAATGAATCTTAGAATTGTTACCAGAACCTTTCCAAAAGAATTTATTAAAAATTCTATCGATTCTATGGCACACATTCATAGTATACACTGGAATAGAGCAAAGAACAATTTTATTGAGAATAAGACGACCATCAAAGCTTAAGAAGTTAGAATCCTAAGAAGACAATATATTCTGCACCACAGAAATTAAATTATCAAATAGAAAAGACTATTTTTTGCCTTTATAGAGTGGAATACCCATATATTTTAAAGGTACAACACCTTGAGTAAAATTAGTAAGATTCTTAATATCCATAACACGATCAGAAGAAATATTTTTTGCAACAATAAAACAACACTTATGCTTATTAAAGGCCAAACCACTAACCAATTCAAACTGATTATAAAAGCTCAAAATTTTGTCTACCTTATTCCTCGAAGCATTCAAAAACACAATGAAATTATCAGCAAAACATAAATGAGAACTTTGTATACCTCCTAAAGTTCTAAAATAGAGCTAGGACATTTATTAAAAAAATGAATAAGGCCCCTAGAAAGATAATCCGTAGCAATAATAAAGAGGGTAGAGTAAATAGGATTCCCTTGCCTAAGGCCACTGATAAGCCATGAAGAAACTATGGCTCTTACCATTCATAATAATGAAGAAAAAAGGGTGTTCAATACAAGTCTTAATGAGCTTGATTAAATTATAATCAAAACCAAATAAACTCAAGATATTGTAAATAAATTTTTTGTTAATATTATCATAAGCTTTAGCAATATCCATTTTCATAATCATATTACCATCTCTAACCTTGACATCCAAGTCTTAACAAAATTCCTGAGCCAATAGGATATTGTTAGCAACGGCACGACCTTTGACAAACCCCATTTAAAAGGGAGATATAAGATTAGGCAATAAAGCAATTAACTGATTCATCAAGATTTTAGAGACCAGTTTATAAAAAATAATGTAGAAACTAATAGGCCTAAAGTCATTCCAAGAATTCACAACATTGTTCTTGGGAATAAGCATAATAGAAGTAGAGGAAAAAAACTTCAGAATAGGAGTACCATAAAAAAATCAATGACAGCAGAGAAAATATCATTAAAAATAATAGGCCACATTTTTTGAAAGAACTTAGTAGGAAAGCAATCTTGGCCAGCCATAGAATCATCATTCATACCAAATTAAGTCTCTTTGATCTCTTCAAAAAAGGAGATTTAGATAAACCATAGTTATCCTCTTGAGAAATAATATTAGGAATAATGGATGGGTTAGTAATAATAGTAGGGTTAAAAGATTTATTAAGATGGTTTTGAAAAACATTAACAACCAGATTAGCAATCTCATCACTATCCTCATTAACAGAGCTATTCTCACGAGAATTTTTATGAATTCAGTTAATAGCACATTTTTTATTCACCAAAGTATGAAAATATTTAGTACTATTATCACCTTCCGCCAAATGCTTGACAGCCGCTTTCTATTTCCAAAAAATTTCGTCTTGAGCTTGAAGCTTACAAAGTTCCAACTTAGCTTCATTCAGATGGCACAGGTTGGACTCAGAGGGATCCAACTGACTAAGATCCTTAGTAGAATTAACCCCCTCTTCGGTAAATAAAATATTAGAAGAAATATCTTTGAAAACATTATGATTCTACCAGTTCAAAACTTTCTTATGCCTTTTCAGTTTTAGCCAAAGTCTACTCATATCAGAAATAAAATCATTAGGGAAAAGTGGAGCTTTCCAATTATTATGAACCACCTCTAAAAAAGTCTCATGTTGCAACCACATGTTTTGAAATCTAAATTGAGAAGGAGTAGCCCTGATTCTATTATTAATTTTGATAAGAAGAGGAGAATGATCTGAGAGGGTGAGGCTACGGTGTTTAACCTTAGTCAAATCAAAAGACTTAAGCTAGGCATTATTGAAAAGAACTCTATCAAGTCTTTGCCATGAGTGCCCACAATGCCAAGTAAAATTATTGACAGAAAAACTAATATCAATGAGGTTGCATTCCATAATCATGTCATTGAAATCCGCCATCGACTAATATATAGGAAGAGAGCCCCTATACGCTCAATCGGGTTCATAATAGTATTGAAATCACCACCAACTAGTCGCGGAAGGTTGCAAATACTATGAAATTGAATGATTTGATCCAATAAAATCTGTTTAGCATAACGGAGGAAGAAGCGTAAACAAAAGACGCACAATATTATAAATTAGTTCTTTCAATATTATAATGCAAAACTTGAGTAAAATCCCCAATGATATCATTTCTAACATAATCTTTCAAGAAAACCCAAATTTTATTGGCAAGATTCAACTTAGTATATTTAAAACCAAAAAATTTAGTAGTACCAAGTAATTTATCTATAGAAATCAGAGGTTCAAGAAAAATGAGAATAAAAACATTATGAATATGAAATAAATTTTTAACTCTAAACTTAGAAGAAGGGCAACCAATACCATGGATATTCCAAATGATGGCATTAAACATAAAAAAACAAATTAATGTGAAGTATGCGAATGGGTATTTATAGGTGCTGTAAAAAACTTTTTTTGGTTTTCTACCTCTCTTACCATGACCCTTAGAGAAGCTCAAATCATGATCTTCTCTAGCAAAACATTTAGCCCAAATATCCAATTCTGTGTCAGTAAAAGCATCGCAATGATAATGATCAATTAAGAGAAGCTTACTATCATTTAAATTACTTAAAGACCCCTTAGAAAGAGGCAGCTCACCTTCAATATAAAAAACACCATCTTCCAAAGTAGGGCTGTCAATAGTTGCCCGACCTGAAAACCCAACCCGTTTGACAAACGGGTCAGGTTCGGGTTCGTAGATTCGACCTGTTTGAAAAACGGGTCGGGTTCGGGTTGACCCGGCGGGTTGCCGGGTTAACCCGAAAACCCATTTTTTTTTTAAAAATGGATAAATCGCTCTGCCCGTCACCGAACCCGAACCAGCACAGGCACCAGCCGCGCTCGCTGCCAAACTCGAACCCGCGCTGCCGAACTTGAAACCGCGCTCGTGCCACGCTCGCCGCTCGCTGCCGCTCCCGCGATCGCGTTGTCAAACCCAAACCCGAGCTCACTACTGCGCTGCTGAACCCCCGCAGCTGCGCTCACTGCCACGCTGCCAAACTCGTGCTCGCGCCGCACTCGTGTCGTGCTCGCTGCCGCTCCCGCGATCGCCGATCGGGCCTCACACCATCGCCAGTCGCCCTCTGACGCTCTGCCGTCGTCAGCTGTTGCGCTCGCGAAATGAGGGTCGGGTCAACCCGGCAACCCGGCCGGGTCGGGTCTGGGTTGAAATGTCTGACCCATTTGCAAAAACGGATCGGGTTCGGGTTGACCCATTTAGATCCGGGTCGGGTCGGGTTCGAGTCGAACCTGACGGGTTGACCCGAATTGACACCCCTATTCCAAAGTAAAAATAATCCTCTCAACTCCTCCACAACATTCCTTAACACTCTCGATTTGGGCATTAGGAGGGTTCACTTGTAGGGACAAATCTTCCTCTGGCAAAAGAGGATCAATTCTTTCATTAATAAGATCATTAACCTACTTATTCATAAACATAGATTGAGTAGGATTAGGATAGTTAGTATTAAAATTAGAGACAACTATTTGGGGCAATGTTTGTTGTGTAATAGGAGTAATTGAAGAAGACGGATCAGGTATAGTCTTGTCATTAATATGTAATGTTTGTTCCTCCCCATCAGATATAATAGGTATAGGTGCCACCAAGGGATCCACGATTTGAGCACTAAGGAGATCACCTCCACAAGAGGAGGGGGAAACCTGGGCAACCTGAATAAGATCAGGTTGAATATGACCATCAACATTACCCTCGGTAGAAACTCCATTACCTTTCACCATAATATTATTCAAAGAATCATTAACATGAACATTAAAATTTCCTTCTTGCACTTTAGTAGACCTGACCAATTCTTTTTCCTTCTTAAGATGAGGATGTAATTTAAAGCATTCACTCAAACCATGCCTGTGCAACTTACAATGAGAACAAAAAATAGGATAGCTTTCAAATTCAATCGTTTGGAAATAACCATTCAATTCAGAACCTAGCCATATTTCCAAAGAATTTTTCTTAGAAATGTCTAACTCGACAAAAACACGAGCCACAGATGTCCGTGAAACCGAAGCCGTAGCCTAAACCGTTTGTTGAGGCCTACCAAGGATAGAAGCAAGCCCAAAAAGCACTTGAGAATTAAAAAAAATGGAGCCTCATATTAGGGAAAGAGACCAAAATAGGAGCAATAGGCAATTCCTCATATACGTCAAAGTCATGTGTCCAATTAAGGAGCCTCGTTTGGCAAGCTTGAACGTAATATGATCTCCTCAAAAAAAAATTGACTATAATCCAAGTCATTGCTCAATTGAATTTCAACATGATGAGGATAAGGAAATCCAATGTGAAAGGAACCAGAGATCTTTAAATTCATGAAAAAATTGTGGATAATGTTTAGATTAGGATGCCTCAAAACAAACTTAATCACAAGAGTAAGAGCGAAAGGGGAAGCTATTTGAGCCACAACAGAGTCATCAAACATTAATGCAGAATAGCCCTCGAAAGATGATTGAGTAAATGGTAGGCCGGGAGCAGAAGTAGAAGTTCTAGCAAGCGCATCTTTAAAAGATCGAGATTTATCATTCAAAATAGAAGGCAATGGAGGGTAAGATGATGACCGGGTTGTCATCCCCCAAAATAACAAAAAATGATGGTCAAAAAAAAACAAAAGCTCATAAGAAACATGAGAAAACCAAAATCCAGAGGAAGAAATGAAAACCAAGAGAAGAAGCCATAGACCTCGCAAGGGCTTACCCGAAATAAAACCACACGGAGAGTCCAAGAAGCTAAGTGAGAAGCCAAAGCCACATAAATGAACAACATGAAAACCAGAGCAAAAAATTAGAGGAAATCAAATGAGGAAGACACCAAACAATTGCACAAAGAGAAGCCCTTGAATCACCTCAACAGCTCGAGCAAAGAGATGTTACACTCAAATCATGATCTTCTCTTCATTCTGCTATCAATGTACATATATATATATATATATATATATATATATATATATATATATATATATATATATATATATATATATATATATATTAAAGAATAATTTAAATTTTTAGATCCTCAAGCATTACAAGATCATGATTGAATTTAAGAATATTTAAAAAAAAATATTCTTAAAGTTTTATAGTTATATAATTTGATTGGTGTTATCTTTCCTTCATATTTTACTTTTTTTTTTAAATGTAATAAAGTTTATTTATTTTAATTAAACTATCTGGTAAAATCTTATGTAATATTTTGATAACTTAAGAATGGTGCTTACATTTAATAGATCTCATAACTATAAATAATGAAATGTCATTTTTATTTCCTTTGTTCAAGATTTAAATTGTGTATTTGCCTTGAACAAAGTTAAAACCTAATGTGATCTATGTCCTCAATGGAAGTTTATTGCAATCAATTAGAGGCATTAAAAAAAAATTAGTTATGAATAGATGATGGACAAAATTATGGGATCATTAATGACATAGAAGAATCATAGAGAAGTGTATCTTTACTTAAGAACTCCAAGGAGCTCGACAATGATGAAGAGCCACATATGATCTAATTTTCAATAAAAAAATTTGGAGATCAATCTTCATAAGTATAAATTCTTAACTTTCATTTCCTTTTGATAATCATAGTTGTTTATTTACATTAGTACAACCTTCTAATTCTTCTCAATAACCTAAAATAAGTAGTTCAAAGAGTATTATGAAGGTAATGTTTAGATTGTACTTATCCTCATTAGAATGATACTCAAATTACCTTTGTATTACCTAACAGAACATATGAACATGCTTGGTTTCTCATGAAAAACCAAAAATTTATATAGAATGCTCAGGTTATGTGAAGTCCATCTTTTTTGTGTCAATGTAGGGTATAGTGGTGTGATATCTTTTTATTTAGTTTATATTACTTAAAGGATTATCAACTTACTCTTATTTTTATTTTTGTTCAACCTACTTTATTTGTATGGTTTTTTTTTTTCTATACTGTAAAGTGAAGAAGATATATAACTCATTCAAGTTAACTATTTTTATTAGTGCAATTTATTTCTATATTTTTTCTTTATACATTTATATCTTATTTAATTATTTTCATTTGATATGATGTTTGTTGTTCTATGCATAGTAGAAACAAAAAGAGAATTATTATTTGACCCAGTGATTAAAAAAATCTTTATCAAAATTAGAAAAACAAGAAAAAACTAAAAAAAATTTAAACATGGCAAGCCTAGTTCAAGAAGAGAACTACCCTAAATCTTTATGAGATTATGATAACATATTTGTAGATGGAATTCACCAGAGCATTCGTAGAACTAAATTTTAAGCCAAAGGCTTTGAACTTACCCTTTTAATTATCCTGATGGAACAAAACTAATAGTTTGGGGGAGCTTGGGTATAGGATACAAACTTAAATATTGTCAATTTCTTAAAAATATATGCAATATTTAAGTATTACAAATTGTCTAATAACACTATTTGATGTAGATAGTTTTCATTTTTCTGGGAGAAAAAAAAAGATTGAATTCCATACATCCAAGCGTTATTATAACTTTCAATAATTTGGCTCATGTGTTCTTAGCAAAACATTTCCCTCCAACTAAGTAGTCAAGCGTAGGAAAGATATATATTTTTCATTCAATTTGATTTGGAGTCTTTATATGGCACGGGAAAGATTTAAGGAATTGTTTAGGAGGTACCCACAACATGCCTTGCAAGATTAGTTGATTATCCAGAACTTTTTAATGGGTTAGTAAGATCACTTAGGTCAATCATAGATGTTAATGCTAAAAGTTCATTTTTATCTAATCCCTTCGATAAAGCATACACTTTAATCAAGGAGATGGCCAATAATAACATCTAATGTCCTTTAAAGTGATTTAATCCAAAGAAAATTGTTATAATCTACTAGTCTAATGCTCTATAAATCATGAATGAATAGTTAGCTACCATTTATAGGAAGTTAAATCATACTAGAGCTAGTAAAACTCTGGGAGCACCTATGCTAGAAGATGAGAGTCATTATGGATCACCCAATAAACCTAATTCCTTAGAAGTAAAATCATACAATGTCATTAATAACAGGTAAAATTACCTTTACTGTAATGCATACAACATTGGTTGGATAAATCCACATAATTTTTACTAGAAAAATAATAAAATTGGTGGTAAATTGGAATAATTGCAAACCCAACCATGCAAGAAAATTTTAATCAGGATCAAAAAAAATTTGGATAGCAAAGGCCTTATTATTCTATATGTTTTGATGCTATTAATAAATATAAAATAATAAATAAAAGAAGTTAAATGATTTAAATTAAATAAATTAAAAATACAAATGAAATTTAATTCAATTGAGTTAAATATGCCACTTCAAATTAATTTAATTATTTAAAGAAACCTTAAATTAATATTTTAATGACATGGGGAGTTATGTATTTTCTTTATCTTTGGAGATAAACTAAATACATTCATTTGAAAGTCTAGGACTTGTTGATTATTATTTTTAAAGACTTTGAAGTTATTAATTAATATGGTTCTTGAAAAACTAAAGTAAATAAATTCCTTAGATAAAATGAGGACTTTATGTGTTTTGCTTTATGCTATTGAATGAAAAAAATACATCCCCTTTGAAGTCTAGGACTAATTAATTAATGACTCTAAAGAACATTGAAGTTATTAATTAACATGATTCTTAAATACTTAGAGTAAATAAAAGACATAAATAAACTATAAAGAAACAAAACTTAAACTCAAACTAAATCACTTCAGCTGGCAACTCATAAGGTTAACTTGTGGATAACTCCTAAATCCATTTAGGGTACATTCAAGCCACACAACTTATCGCATATGTTAGAATTACTTTCTTGGATGACCATCTAAAGCTTAGGTTATGATGTGTATATTTTTACTTTCCTGCACATCATTATGGTTTGGATAGAGAGGATCAACTCAAACTTGATGCAGATTACTCCAACGAGGAGCTTCAAGTTATGGTGGACAACTTGGGAAGAATATTTCACCTGGCCTGGATGGAATTACATTCTGTTTTATAAAATGCTTCTGGAAGGTAATTCATAATGATGTTTGGAATGCTATTGATATGTTTTTCAAAATAGGAAAAATGAATCACAAATGGAAGGAGACGTTGATAGTGTTAATTCCTAAACTGCAAAATCCAATTTATCCATCAAACTTCTGTCCAATTAGCCTATGCATGACTACTTATAAATTAGTAGCTAAATTGTTGACGAACAAATTGGAGATGGTAATCCATAAAATTATTTCGAACGATCAAGGGGCTTTCTTCAAAGGTAGATCATTGTCAGATTATGTTCTCTTAGCTCAAGAGGTGTTCAACAAAATCCGACACTCTAAGGCTAAGAAAGGATTTTTGGCAATCAAAGTTGATATGGAACAGGCATATGATAGCATGGGATGGCAAGCTTTGAGGCAAGTTCTTCTTCACTTTAAATTCACTAGCAAATTTTCAGATTTAATCATGAATTGTATTTTAGATCCAAAATTTTGCTTATTAATCAATGGGAAAAAATCGAATTGGATTGAAGCTAGGAGTGATTTTAGACAAGGATGTCCATTATCCCCATTTCTTTTTATATTATGTTCCCAAATCTTATCGGATTCTTTTTATCAAAGTGGAAGGAGGATGGGTTTTCAAATTATTTCTAAATCACCTAGAGTGTCTCATTTACTTTATGCGGATGATATTCTAGTATTCTCTTAAGCCAACTTGAAGAAGATCAAAAGTGTTAAAAAGTTTTAGAATAACTATTGCAAATGAATCGGTCAATTGGTGAATTTAAAAAAATCTATGATGGTGTTCGGTAAAACAATGAACGAAAGGAGGAAGAAAGAAATTGAAAATGAATTGAAGTTCTGTTCTGTTAAAGAAATGAACTATCTTGGCTTAAAGCTTGCATTAAGGAGGGTAGTAGGCTCGAACTTAAGCAAACTCATGGAAGTTACTTTAAATAAGCTAAATGTTTTGGGAAAGAATTTTATCTCATTGGAAGGTAAAATGGTCTTGTTAAAAATCTGCTTTCTTATCTCTTCCAATTTTCTTAACAACACTATCCTTGGTGCCTTTGGGTATCTTAAATAAGTTTGATAAAATGTGTATAGCTTTCTTGTGGAATAAGAAGAATGGAGGTTTAGGATTGCATTATGTTTCTTGCAAGAAGCTATGTAAACCAAAACAAAAAGGAGGGAGAGGTCTTTTTTCAGCTGTTGCTAAAGTGGGACATCTAAGGGCCAAGTTTGCATGGGATTTCTATATGAAGCCGGAACCCTTACTCAATATTATCCTAAAAGCTAAATATGGAAGAATCAGGGGAAGAAAGGGAGCTCTTCTACTTGGAAAATCTTGTGTAATGGAGCTAAATATCTTACAAATATTGTGATGGAGAATCTTCAATGGGAATTCAATTAACTGGATGGATGATGCTTGGATATTGGATAGAAATATATCCAAATGGACAACTTTTGTAAGCAACATGGAAATCAACAATTACAATCTGAACTTCT
The DNA here is from genome assembly GCA_022539455.1 of Dendrobium nobile. Lineage (NCBI taxonomy): Eukaryota > Viridiplantae > Streptophyta > Magnoliopsida > Asparagales > Orchidaceae > Dendrobium > Dendrobium nobile. Next base: position 34,757,574 of record CM039719.1, read on the forward strand.
TTTTGTTGGATGGCAAATAGAACATGGAGCATCTACAAATGTTCTTTGGTAGGGAATTAATTGAACTCATATTACAATCTCCTATCTATAAAGACCAAGGATTAGATCTAATGGAATTGAAATGGAAAGCTACTGGTCATTCTATGGAAGCAATCTCTTAAGATTCAATTTTTAAAGATAATGCAAATTGTGAATTTTGGAAATGGTTGAATAAAGTAAAGCTTAGGCCAAGGGTAGAGCTATTCTGGTGGAGACTACAAAAGGAGGCGATCCCAAGCTTCTCATTCCTTTTACACAAAAGAATGATTTATTGTAGCAGATGTCAGAGAGGATGTGATAAAGAGTAAGATAATAGTCATATAGCGGGAGACTGTAGCAAATTGAAGAAGGTTATTGTTTGGCTCAATAAGTGGGGATTTCAAGTACCACAATTTGAGTGCTTTACTATTTATTTAAAAGAGTTGGAGAAGCTATCAAGTAAGAATCCATTGATTGTAAATATTTATTGCACTGCAGTTTTTCTTGTATGGAAAAGCAAAAATATGTTGATTCATGAAGGCAGAGATGAATCAGATTTATATATTGCAGTCAATTCTATATCTATGGCTGTTGTAACACCGGCAATAAATATCCAAACAGACAACTGGGATGTCAATCAGCATAAGCTGTATTCTTCTTGGCGTCCTCCTCCACGCGGTTGGATAAAATTCAATGTGGATGCATCATTAAACAGCAATTACTCTGCTGGAGCTGCTGGAGTATGTAGAGATGATAAAGGAATGATGTTACTTTCATTTGGAAATCAATATGTACATTGGGATATCTGTAATCTGGAACTGCAAGCGGTATTCATGATAAAAGATGCCATACAAGATTGGATGGTGGAAGCACAAGGAGTTATGATTGAAGGAGATAACATCAATATCATCAAGAATCTTCAACAAGCTTTGAAGAATTTAAAGAAGAAAGGAATGATTGAAGATACGTTATCTTTCATTAAAGATTTTAATTAAGTATCTTTTAGTTTTATTACTACAAATGGTAATAAATTAATTGATTGTTGTGCTAATTTTGCTTTAAGCAAAAGTTTTATTTGGCATGATCTAACAAACATTGAAATTTCTCCTTCATTCCTTCAAAATTTTAAGGACGAATTTGATTCGTTAGATTTGAATAAGTTGTAATAACTTCTTTGTTATTTTTAAGTTCTAATGCAATTTTGCATTTCTTTCAAAAAAAAAAAAAACCTATTTGGCATGATCTAACAAACATTGAAATTCCTCCTTCATTCTTTCAAATTTTGAAGGACGAATTTGATTCGTTAGATTTGAATAAGTTGTAATAACTTCTTTGTTATTTTTAAGTTCTAATGCAATTTTGCATTTCTTTCAAAAAAAAAAAAAAAAAAAAACCTATCTCAGATTCTCACATGCAGTCTAATAAAGTTTGGGTTTTTATTCAAATACCTTGAAATGATAGTATATGATTCCCAATTTATTGCATTCATGTTTGAAAGCCTTTATGATAAGAAACCTACCCATGATTTCACTGCATAAGGGATGGTTTGGGTCTTCCTTCGTAGCCACCAAACTTTGATGTTCTCATGGATTAAATTCCCCAAGCATATTTTCAACAAAAATATTATGTATATGATTCTACTTGATATTCCTATCACTAAGACTTTTGAGGTTGGGCCACCTTCTACTCTTTTGTAGAAGAAAAAACCTCAATAAAGAAATATGAACTGCCATCCGAGGTAGAGAGCTAAAAAATTAAAATTATTGTAAGAGGAACTATATTTAACTACTATATAGGAGTATATAGCAAAATAAATTTCTATAACCTCACCCTGGTTGGGAGGAAGTCATTTCAATCCACTCTATGTTGTTGTTGGAGTGTAGAGCATTAGATGAATTTCTAACTCCCCACCACCCTCATTCCACAATAAACTTGTTATCCCTTCCTTATTTTTTAAAGAAGAGGAAGTTCAAAATCTTACTTAAAGGACTTGTCTAGAAGCGTGTCTTCAACAAAAGGAAATCCAAATAAAAAAATATTGAGAAGTGCTAAAAGACTCGTTACTAAAAGAATAGAGTTAGAGCTGCTAACGAAAGAAGTAGTCTTTGAACCTATTTGGAAGAAGTTTATTAAAGGTAGTGATAGTGCACCATTAGATAATGGCTAATGTGAAAAGCTTCTAGTAAAGTTAAATAGATTTAGGAGTTCATCATTTCCAACTTGTAACCTTTCATTACTACCTATATTACATACATTCAAAAATAAACCAATTAAAATATCATATCGCTCTTTGATAAATTATTCATTGAGAGCCTACATGCACCCTTTATAAGTCAGCCAATCATCTTCTCACCCTAATGTGTGGAGGCTCAACTTTGTAAATATTTTAACCCCAACTTCAAATGATGAGAAGGTTTGGTGGTATAAAATTATATACTATATGTTTGATTGGTGAGATTTTTGCATGCTATCTTTCTCTAAAGACTTATCTTAACTAGCATATGGTCTTATCCCATTCTTCTAAACAAAATTAACTAAATTATATCCTTCATCTCTTAAGGTGTCCTAAGGAGCACAGTCCCATTTAGGTTGATATGGTATCTCTTGATGAACATAAAATATAACTCCAACTAAAGAGCCGAAGATGATCCATGTTTGCCAGCCATCAGCAGTTCTGAAGGAGGAGAATTAGAGAATGAAAAAAGCTATAAAGAATAAAGTTGTACTCTCTACGGATTGGGGACCTAAATCCCTTGTGACACTAACTCTATGATTTCTATTTTACTCATATGGGACTAAGAAATTAATGAAAAAAGATTTATCATATATATTATCTATTTCTAATAATGAGCCTGTTATTAATTCAAGTGGTCTAGTAGAAAGGAGAATAAAATAACTACAGAGCTTGTTATCATATATATTATTTATTTAAAGGAGAATAAATGAATTTAAATGAACTAAAAAAATCTCTTTGATACTTTTCTGATAGTGAGGAACCTATCCTTGATATTAAGGGTTCTACCATTAGCTTATAAATTGAAATGTCTGATTTTGATAGTTCTTTAGATGAAAATTTTGAATTAATTAATAACCATAATGTAGATAATCCTATTGCCTCTTCTATGTAAACTTCAATCTAGTTGAAGAAGAGAAAGAAAGAGAAAAGGATAAAGGGAAAGAAAATAAAGAAAAAGATAAAATAAAGCATCCTTACCTAGAAAAAAATGTTCGTCAGTGTCCTATACCTCTTGCACGAAGATATGGTATAATGACTTAATGAGCTAGAGGAAGTGGTAAAGGGTGGCAAAATAAAATAGCATAAAATAATAAAAAAGATTTTATGTCATCAAAGATTCCTATAATAGATATTAATTTGTAATCTAATTTGGAGGACAAATCATATATTTCTGAAAAAAACTAAACATACAATAGATTATAAAAATATTATTGAATAACCCAAGATTGAGTTTCTTACAAAGTAGATAGAAACAAGGATATGGTTTTAATTTTTAATGAAAATAATCCAATTTTTTTTTTTGAATTATGCAAATTGCATTAATTCAGATAGAAAAGAAATAAACAATTACTTAAATAAGAAGCCTATCACAGTCCTTCATAATCAAGTCAACAAAACTTGATGGAAGTTCACTGTCTAAGAAAATGTACAAAATGAAATTACCTAAATGGCATGACATGAACAAAAATCTGCCACATTATTACAATTTCTTGGAACAAATTGAAAAATAACATTCATAAACACTTCTAAGAAAGAGAGATACATTCTTTTAGTTTTATTGTTTATATATGAAGAAACCATTATTGAAGCTTGAAGCATTTGTGATATTGACATTATCACCTTCAATGATAATCCCTTTATTTGACTGTTGCGAATCTGAATTCAGAGATTATAATTTTGAAGATAGCAAATATTTCTGACACTTCTATTTTTCTATAATTATCTTGCATACTACATTTTAGTTCCACATGGTTAATTGCAAATCAAGCCAGCTCAAGATTGGGTAGATTAGAATTGAGTTAGTCAATAAGCATTCGTGTTAACTGTTTTTACCTTTTATTGAGTTAAATATAATAAAGTGGTCATAAAGCTAAGTAACCATGCACACACACACTTAGTGGGAAAAATTACATCTATTTTTCGAGTTTTATGTTTTTGATCATATCATCCGGGATGATAAAAATTATCATGGATGATCAATTGAAAACAAAAACCCTAATCGAGGCATCCTAGTTAAGGTAACCCAAAATAAGCAAATCGTCCTTGATGATATTATCATTGACTGGATGATAGGCTCTAATCAAAATGATTCAGTCGCCAACTCTTTTAGGCATGTTATTATTTTTGGACATCATCCTGGTTGATGTATCATAATTATTCTGAAATTAGTTAGATTATTAGGGAAATCAATTATGGTTTGATTGATCGATCATATCATCTTGGACGATCATAGGATTGTCCGGGATAATCAGTTAAACAAACCTTAGGTTGTTCCTAGATGACTAGAACTATATTCTGGATGATATGCATTGATTTTAACTAATCATGTAGGATGATTGATAAGTCTTCCAAGATAAGCTGTTATTTTTTCATCATCTAGATAGGTAAAGTCTAGCAGAACAGAGTGATGGTCTGGACAATATTTGATGTCTTGAACTAATCATACAGGATGATGTCCTATCATCATGGATAATCAAGATAAATAAACTTTCTAATCATCCAGCCTTCCATAGATCATCCTGACTGATTCATCTAAACTTGTACTGATCGTATAGGATGATCCGTCGATCATCCTAAATGATCTTTGACGATTAATTACAAATTAGGAAAAAATTGAAGCCCTTACATATAAGATCTCTTATTTTCTCAAGATGTGATCTTTTTAGTTGTCCCGACCTAAGAGAGCCAAGAGAAGATATAGAGTAAGGGAGAGAGAGAGAGAGAGAGAGAGAGAGAGAGAGAGAGAGAGAGAGAGAGAGAGAGGATCTTGTGAGGGGGATTTTATGAGGGTTTTCATAAAGGCTGCTCCAAGTAAGGATCTAAGTCATCTTCTCCAATCATCATCCCTAGTTCCTAAAGCTTTGAGTGAGGTTTACTAATTGATCGAGGTTCTTTGCCTACTTTAAGAGGAAGTCAAAGGAGTTGGGTTCTCTACTTGCTTTAGGAGAAAGCAAAAGGAGTTGGGTTCTTTACCTCACTTGAGTTGGTGGAAAGGAGGTTTGTACAGGCTTCTCAGCCTTGCTGTGAGAAAAATGGAGAGTCATCGAGTTTAGTGCAATATCAAGAGGAGAGGCTCCGGGCTATAGATGTAGGTCAAGTTGACCGAATCACTATAAAATTTTATGTGTTCTTTCTCATTGCATTTCTTCATTTAATTTTTTAACTTAAATTTTTTTTAATGAATGTGGTTTAAGATCATGAATTTTGCTTGAAATTTTTTTAAAATATAAATTCACTCCCCATCTAGGTTAGGCTCAGGCTAGTTCATAAGGGCTTAATATCCCTAACAAATTTTCAAGTGGTATCAGAGTAGCTGTTGAAGCTTTGGTAGCCAATGAAGCTTCGTTCTTCTAGAGAAAATGTGAAGAGAGAACTTAAAAAGGAGAGAGGATATGGTGGAGTTTAAGAGAGGGAGAAGATCCTTGGATGGGGTTTTGAGGGAGTGTGGAGGAGGTTTCACACGGTTGCTTTGGAAAGCTTGCACCTTAGTACCATCAGATTCAAGGTTCATATTGAGGGAAGTTTTGGGAAGAAGAAGATCTCTTTGGTGTCAAAGGACCCGGTTACTCCACCGCACTTGGGAAGGTGAAATTAATTTTGTAAGGGATTCTCCACCTAACTGTTAGGGCTGAATGAGAGTCACTAAAGATTTAGTGTAATACTCAGATGGTGCCTCCAACGAGTGCATGTAGGTCAGGTTGGACCAAACCACTATAAATTTGATGTGTTCTTTCTGATTATCTTCTACTCTTTATTTTTTTAATACGATTAACTACTTGCGTGAAATCTTTGATTAATCTTTTTATTATTGATTTAATTTATTTATGTTATAAGATATAAAATGATTTTTCCTTTTGTTAAAGAAGTTTTTTAATATCCAATTCACCCCCCCCCCCCCCTCTTGGTTAGCCTTGGGACAAGTTCATAAGGACTTAACATCCAAAATAATCTTTTAAGTGGTATCAGATCTATATTAATGATATACTTTTTGGATCTTCTGATAAAAATCTATGTGATAATTTTTCCAAAATAGTGAGTAAGGAATTTGGGATGAGCATAAGGGGAGAGTTATCCTACCTTTTGGAATTTAGTATAAGATAATTGGATGATGGAACCTATTTAAATTAATCAAAGTACATTAAGGACATCTTGAAAAAATATGAAATGGATAAAGCTAAGCTAATAAATACTCCCATGACCTCTAGTGTTTAGTTGGATAAGGTCTCAAATGGAAAATTTATTGATCAAAAGAAATAATGAGGAATGATTGTATCACTACTTAACCTAACTGCTAGCCAACCTGATATAGTGTTTAGTGTGTCTCTGTGCTAGATTTTAAGATGATCCTAAAAAATCCCATCTAACTGCAGTTAAGAGAATCCTTAGATATATCTTAGAGACCCAAAACTTAGGAATCTTGTATCCTAGGCACAATACTTCTTTTGAGATTATTGGATATCCAGATTCTAATTTTGTAGTGTGTAGGATGGATAGAAAGAGCACTTTTGGTACTTGCCAATTCATAGGATAGTCCTTAATCTCCTGATGTAGTAGAAAATAAAACATTGTTGCACTTTCCATTACTGAAGCTATGTACATTACCTTAGGAAGTTGTGTGGCCCAAGTCTTTTGGTTGAAGTAATAAATTTTGGATTTAGGATTACCCGTAGGCATAATTTCAGTTATATGTGACAACACTAGTGCCTTCTGCATCTCTAAGAATCCTATCCAAAATTTAAGAACCAAATACATTGACATAAGGCATCACTTTATTAGAGACCATGTGATCAAAGGAGACATTGAGTTATACCATGTGGCAATTGAGAATCAACTGACTGACATCTTTACTAAACCACTGGCCTTTATCACTAAACCACTGGCCTTTGTCGCTAAACCACTGGCCTTTGTCACATTCAACATCTTAAGGATCAGATTGGGTGTGATTGACATAAATGCATGAATTTGATGCTTTCTAAATTTTGAATTTTATTTTTTGATCTTTGTTTGTTGTTTTCCTTTTTGTCTTTTGTCTTTAGTTATAATTGTTAATTTTTATTGTTGTTTTCATGTTTTCATTTCTATTGTTTTAATTTTCTTCTTTTTTATTTCTTTTGGTCACTATTGAAATGATATTTTATGCCTTAGTTTTATTTTTTTTAAATTGTAGTAAATGTTTGACATCACTAAATTAGTTAAAGGGAGAAACACCAATGATTATTTCCCTTTCTCTAACTTCTTTTAGCAATGTAATTTTTTTTCTAAACAAAAGTCTAACTAAAATTAATAACTAGACTTTATGATTGTGATCTTTCCTATCTTGTTATAAAAATCTCTCTTATATAAAAAATGTTCGAAGTTATTAAATCACTTTCAAGATTTCATAATCTTATCATTGCATTTATCAAATGAACTTGATTTTTCTTTGTTGTTTATTCTTCTTTATATTGGAGAGTGAGTTTTTCTTCTCTAATATCTGGAAGATATTCTCACAACTGAGAGAATTTAAAAGTTTTTAAAGGGTTCTATCTTGCAAAAATGACAAGAGCATAAAATGAGCCTAAAAATAAGAAAAACTAAAAAGATGTCCAATGATCGCTAAAAAAATTAAAAGATACCTAAAGTATATTAAAAATTAAAAGATGCGTAAAGTGAACCAATTAATTAACAAGAGACACAAAGTGAGCTCACAAGAAAGCAAGCTTACTTCTCTTTCAAACCTTTAAATCTTAGAAGAATTCAGGTATCACTTGATATTTTCAAAGGCTTGATTTTGAAATTCATGATTTTTACTAATTACTTTGGTATATTATTATATATGATATTTTTTTTGGAATCATATTTTGAACGGATCACTTTTTCTTTTCCAATTGATTTTTTTTTAGTTAGATCTTTATTTTTAAAAGATTGTTTGCCTTGTAAGAAGTCTAAGATAAGGGTAACAGGATTGGTTGTTCTACCATTTTTTGGATTTTGATGATGTTAACTCATTTTTTTATAAATTTATCATATTCGTTCTTTGAAAAAATAAATTTTTTTCTTATTTTTGAGCCTTCTGTGATCATCTCTATCCATCCACAAAATCTTTAAATTTTAATCACATAATCCTGAATGATAAACCTATCATACTGGATGATATCTTCACCCCACTCTTTATCTTCTATCTGATGTCTGATATGACGTTTTTGTTTAAGATCATCCTGGACAATCCATTATCATCCTTGATAATCTAATCATATTATGCTTCAATTATTTGTGATCGACTTGGGAGATCCTTTTCATCTTGGACGATATTCTAAAATTGTGCTAAATTATTGGTGATCATCCTGGAAGGTCCACCTACTCGTCTTAGACAATCCATATGGCAAAGACATTACATGTTTTAAATTTGGTCGGTATAATCCATTTTTATTGGTTGTCCTGGATGATTCACCTAATCATCCTGGATGATCTGCTTTTTCAATGGTCAATCGGCATGACTCGTCGTGATGATTGCCTGTGCCTAATCATCCCGAACAATATTTGATCCTACTGGATGATATAACCACTTTTTCGACCAATCGTCCTATACATCATAATTTTTCCTGATCATCCTTGATGATTCTGTGATCATCTTGGACGATCTGGCAATTTCTTTATAAATATTAGCTTTCAAAGGATTTTCTAACCTCAAACCTTCCGTTTCTTTATTCCTCTCTTTCAAGCTTTCACATTCTTGTTCAATGGCGAGTGGCAAGCTATCTAGAATGCCGGCTAGAAGTTCTTTGAGGGCCACTGTTGACCCTCGTTTCACTGAGGCGGATGACAAAGCTGCCTACATTCGGTATAAGATAGTTGGGATCACCATGTCCAAGACTGTCAATCCTCATTTGCTTACTTACCCTATCCTTAATCTTTTTTAGCACACCTCCCTCACCTTAATCCTTACCCTCGCTTTCCCTTTCAATTTTGAACTGCTCTTTGAAATTTTTGTAAGCCTTAGGATCAACTCTTCTTACACTGTACTTCAATCTTACGTCAACAAACACCCTACTAAAATTACTTTTTAGGACTGTCACGAGCTTCTCTAATCATCTACTATTGGAGACAAGCTTCCCCTCTTATCTCAAGGTCCTCATTATGATTGGGCTCTGGCCAATCACCTTCTAAGATACACTCTTGTCTCCTATCATGATGGGGCATCCAACACCTTAGTCAAGGATGTTAGGACAATTCAATATATACTTCATACCTTAATTATTCCCAACACTGGTGATCGTGTCTATATCACTCCTCTCCTTTTGATCATCACTTTTTACATCATGACCCATAGAGAATTCAATAATGCTAATCTTCTTTTTTGTTACATTGAGTATCTCACTAGCATTAGGGATCTAGGGCACAGAAGGAAGCCTAACCTTTCATTAGGACTCATTATAGCCTATATCCTAGAAATTATGTTCAATCTTCAATATCCTGCACCACCTAACTTTTTGCCTACCTTCTACACCAATAACTCCTTTAACATTCTTTACTGTACTTGTTTCCACCCAGAGCATGAGGAAGTTCAGGGAGCTAAGGAGGAAGCTGATCATGCACCTACTCTGATCAGCCATCACTCACACCTGGATCAGTTGGTAGAGAGAATTGACCAGTGGATGGCAAGGTTCGACTCTTATGTTACTGCACATGAGCAGCAACATACATAGGATGTTGCTAGATTTAATACTTACATGATTCACCACCACCAGCAGCACAACCAGAACATGGCCTGATTTCGGGAGATTGTTACGAATATGGATTCATATATTATAATTTTGATGATATAAAATATTTCTGACACTTCTATTTTTCTGTGATTATCATGCCTACTAATATTTTAGGTCCACAAGGTTAATTGCAAATCAAGCCAGCTGAAGATTGGGTAGATTAGGATTGAGTAAGTCTGTAAGCATTCGTTAAGCATTTTTACCCTTTATTGAATCAAATGTAACAAAGTGGTTATGATGCTAAGTAACCTTAGACGCACACACCTAAGGGGAAACATTCTGTCTATTTTTAAAGTTTTTTTATTTTTGATCATATCTTCTGGGATGATCAATTAAAAACAAAAACCTTAATTAGGGCATCCTAGTTAAGAAAGCTAAAATTAAGCAAATCATCCTGGAAAATATTATCATCATCGTAGATAATAGGCTCTAATCATAAAGATTTAGCCGCCAACTCTTTTAGGTATGTTATTATTTTTAGATGTCATATCTAGGACATCATCCTTGACGATGATGCATTATAATTATGCCTAAATTAGTCGGATAATTAAGGAAAGCAATTAAGGCTTTATATATCAATCATATCATCCTGAACGATCATAGGTTTGATTTATTTCTTTCTTATCTAAGGTATTTTATCCTAGTCAACTATAAATCCATCTAAATAGGAGATGTTATCCCATTCAAATTTTCATCTTCCTTTTCTAGGAGATGCTATTCGGTCAAGTATAAATCCATCTATTTGGGAGATGCTATCGTATTTTGATTTGAAATATTCTTGTATAGGAGATGATATCCTAGTCAAGTATAAATCCATTTGATTTTGAAATGCTAACCCATTAAAATTTCTATCTTGTTTTTCTAGGAGATGATATCATAGTAAAGTATTAATCCCTTCTTCTTAGGAGTTTTTATCCTATATAGAATTCAATCTTTCTTATCTAAAAATTATAACCTATTCAAGTATAAATCGTTTCTTCTTGGGGGATGCTATCCCATCTTGATTTATATCTTTATTATCTACTACATGTTATCCTAGTTAAGTATAGATCTATCTTCTTAGGAGACATTATCCCATTTAGTCTTACACCTACCTTGTCTTGGAAACACTATCCTATTCAAGTATAAATCCCTTCTACTTGGGAGATGATATCCCATTCCTATTTTCATCTTCCTTGTATAGGAGATGCTATCCTAGTAAAGTATAAATCAATCTTCTTGGAAGACACTATTGCATTTATATTTAAATCTTCCTTATCTAGGAGACACTATCTTAGACAAGTATAAATCCATCCTCTTAGAAGATTCTATCCCATCTATATTTCTATCTATGTTGTCTAGGAGATGCTATCCTAGTTAAGTATAAATCCCTTAGCTTGGGAGATGCTATCACATTCATATTGAATCTATCTTGTCTAGGAGATGCTAACCTAGTCTAGTATAAATCTCTTCTTCTTTGAAATTGAAATCCCATCAAGATTGCCATCTTTTGTATCCAAGAGATGTTATCATGGCTAAGTATAAATCCATCTTCTTGGGGGATATTATCTTATTTAGATTTACTTATCCGTTGTCTAGGAGATGTTATACTAGTCAAGTATAAATCCATCAGCTATATGAGATGTTATCCCATTGTTTACCTCAAAGACAAAAAAAAAAAAAAAAAAGAGATTGCTAAAATCATTTCCTGTCATAAATCCTTGCTGAAGTTTCATCCTATAGTCTACAAATGGCACCTCTTTTGGAAAAGGTGTAGTTGTCCATCCCTCCCATGCGAAGAGCCCGCTTCGATCACTAGTCAAAAAGAGACAGAAGGTGTGCATTTTTTTCTTTTTTTAGCCTTTGAGCCTTCGCAAGCCTCCCCTTCATTAGTTTTTTAGTATATAATTAACCCCTTAGCTTAGGAGCTATATCCTCTCAACCCTCAATTAACCCAACCTAGTTTCCTGTCAAAGGCTCACATCACTTGATCCCCATAGTACACAAATCATACCTTTTTCCTCCTATAGCTAACAAAAAACCCCAACTCCAAAAACCCTATCACCAATATAACAAGAAAAACAAATGATTTATAATGTAAATAAAGACAAGCTACTAATGCAGTATGAAGAAAAGTTAAAAATGGTCTACAATCCTAACCACCAGTAAAAGATGATACTAGGGGTAGCAATAGGCCACGAACCTTCTAAGATGGAGGAGAATGCCCAAGGATAATAACGGTTATTGGAGATAGAATGTTCTTGTCCCTCAAAGATAAGATAATTAAAGAATACTCATTCAAGAGGAAAAGTGTCGCCAAGTTATTTTGATAGGTAGTGAAAACATGCTTGGAACTACCAGAGTGCAAGAGGCCCAATAATTGAAAACATACTGCCAACCCAAACTACTTCCCGTACATATGGGAACTCGACCGACCTATTTAAGATTACTACATCTACAAGGATTGGGTGGAAAGAAGATACAGAAAGGGGTAACCCATATTATTGGACAATGTGTTGGATTACCCTAGAAAGGAATAAACTATGTTGGTTACATCCTTTTCTGTACCCTTAGATGATAAAAGAAAAAATTAAAAGAAACTATCTCAAGAAGTGTACTGATAAACTATAGTCTCCAAGAAAATGGTGAAAATAATGAAGCAGATGAAGGAGTGTAAGGGGTAAAGTGGAAATCTCCTACTAAGTCGATTCTAAAACTAAAGGATTACGTAAGGTACAGGCATCTACTTTCAAGAAGAACCTTGGCTAGGCTAGTTACTCAAAATCTGGTAAAATAAAATATTTAAAAAGAAATATCAAACTAAAGAAGCCCATAGAGAAAAAGTCAGCAACTCAATGGTCTATTGACCGTTTGGAAGAATATTACTAGACTATGAGGTGGCTTTCTATGCTCACTCACTTAATGTTGGAGCTTAAAATAAATGAAGCTAAAAAAGATGATGAAGACTCTCATTTAGTAGAGGTGTGTTAGGTCATCTCAATGATGCCAAATGTGTTGATAAATAAATAATGCATTGAAGTGATAGCCCCCCCTGAATTCTATATTATGGTGTCTTTGATGGATTACAATTTAGAAGAATATCTATATTTTTTAAAGGAAGGTGAATCAAACCTCAATATAGCATCATAGATGAGACTTATAAATCTAGGTGGTGACTCTGAACCAATGAATGAATCTTGAAACATGACAATGGTCAACTTTGAAGAAAATGCACCATCAAATGAGTTTGAGCCAGAGGAAATCACTATAGTGCAGCTGAGAAGTGCAAAATACTACCATCTCAATAAAAAAAGGGATCTTTCATAATGATAAAGAGAAGAAGATAGTTATCAATAAATATATTATCTCTGAATACTTCAGGAAGAAAGATACTTCAGCCAAGGGGATAGATTATAATGTCTTATTCCATCTGAGCAAAATCTCAACACAATATATCTTATAAGATGCTCTTGTGATGTCCAAGGACCTTCGAAATAATTTGATTCAAGTTCTCAAAGATCCCAAAAGATATAAGGCATATTTTGTTGAGCATAAAATGATAGAGGTCCTATAAGCTCATAATGAGCCATTGATCACTTTCACTGAAGAGGATATAATGCTCGTAATGGTAGATCATAAATGCTCTCTATATATTACTAAAGAGAATGACATAATGATAATCAGTTGATTCCTGATCAATCTAGGGTCCTTCATAAATCTCATGAGCCTGAAAGCACTAAGATCATTATGCATTGATGTCAAACACCTTGGGCTAGATAAGTTGATGGTACATAGCTTTAACGAGAAGGGGCAGAGACCGTAGGATCAGTTACAGTCTCCCTCATATTTGAACAACTTCATACATATGTAAAATTCCATGTGATTGTTGTAGATACCTCATTTAAGGCCCTTTTAGGTCACTCATGATTACATAAGTACAAAATCATCACATTAAAACTACATTAATGCATAAATTACCTCAGGGATGGAAAAGAATTTAGAGTGTCTAGTGGCATTAGCCCTTTACATTCCATAAAGTAGTAATCTATGAAGATGTGAAATACTTCATTCCAAAAAAGCTGAAGCAATTGATCTCTCACGAGGCCCATAGAAATGAATCCAAAGATTACAAAGTGACTTAAACAAGAAGGCATTATAAAGCAGGTGGGGAGAAAGAAGGAAATGCTAACTCTTCCCAAAGAACTGACTATTCCTAAAGAAAGAAAACACGTGCCTCATCTATGGAGTGACATAGATGAAGGTGATGTCACCCTTACAAAATATAGGAGGGTATGTCAGTCAACAACCAAAGGGAGAAAGGGGGACGAATTAACTATAACTCTTTCTACATTAATACAGTGCAAAGTGTAATTTCTAGAAGAATAAGTCGCATCTTAATCTCAAATAGCATGCCATAGTCGTACACATTCCTCTATAATACATCAAATAAATCAATTCATGACAGGTGCATCATGTCGAAGAGCTCATAACACATTATGTGTCTCCTCAAAGAAAAGGGGCAGGCCATGGATCTTATTATATTCAATTGAAAAGCTAAAAGAAGGAGGAAATCAGGATTATTTTCATAGGCTCATTGATTCTAGAGAATTAATACATATAAAGTTTCCTAAGTATAATAACAAAAATATCTAAAAAATATTAAGAAAGCAAGGGAAAACTCACTCCTCCAAACAACATATTCATTTTAACCTTAGCCTCTGGTATCAAGGAAATTTTTATTCTTTATGAAGGAAGGATATTCTCATGAAAAAAGTTGTCATACTTGTTGTATAGAAATACCCTCAAAAAGAGAGTTATCAAGAAATCACATGTTGTGAAATCAAATCTGATAACAACGATGATGAGAAAAAGTATGACATTGACACCAATAATAATCCATATATAGAGGCCAAACCTGCACCTTAAGAGCATGAAGATGGTTGACATGTAACTGCTATGGATGAGCTTAAAGAAGTTAACTTGGGAAGTAAGAAGGACTGTCACCCAACATTCATTAGTTCCCAAGGAGCAAATAGAAAAAATAAAAGAACATCTTTATGAATTTAGTAACTATTTAACCTAAAATATGCTAAGATGCCTAGCTTATCACTTTATGTAGTAATTTATAGATTGGTCATCGAACCAGATGTGGCACCAGTCAAATAAGCTCCAAGAAGAATGAGATTGGAGATTAAAAAAAAGTGATTATAGAAAGGAAAAAAGCTTATTGAAGCAAGTTTTATTTGTGAGGAAAAACATGCTGACTGCATTGCTAACATTAATCCTGTGAAGAAAAAGAATGGCCAAATCCATTTATATATTAATTTTCAGAACCTCAATATGGCATTTCTAAAAGTCAATATTATGCACCTAATGTCAGAGCTTTTAGTGGATAACACTTCCAATTGTGATATGATCTCATTTATTGATAGATTATTATGCTACAATTAAATCAAGATGGCACCAAAAGATGAAAACATATGATTATTCAAAATACCAATCTGTTGCGGATCTGATTTCAGGAAATATATATTTGATGACAGCAAATATTTATGATATTTTTTCTTTTCTACGACTGCCTTTCCTACTAATATTTCGGGTCAACAAGGTCAAGTGCAACTCAAGCTAACTCAAGCTTGGGTAGACTAGGATTGGGTCAGTTTGTAATGTTTTACCTTTTCTTGAGTCAATTGCATCGATGTGGGTCCTGATGCAAAGTAATCTTACACATTTATACACTTGAGGGAAAAATTCTGATCGTTTTAGAGTTTTCCATTTTTGATCACATCATCTGAGATGATCTATAAATCATCCTGGAAGATTAGTTAAAAACAAAAAACCCTAATTAGGATATCCTAGTTAAGGCAATCATCACTAAGCAAATCTTCCTGGATGAAGTTATCATCATTCTGGACGGTAGACTCAAATAAAAAAGAATTAGCCGCCAGACTATTTAGCTATGTTTTATTTCTTGGACATCATCCAGGATATCATCTGGATGATGTAGTGTAATTATGCTTAAATTACTCTCGTAATTAAGGAAATCAATTAAGGTTTGATTGCTCAATTATATCATCCTGGATAATCTTAGGATCGTCCAGGACAATCTATTAAATAAACCTTAATTCTTCCTGGACTATCCATAATCAGCCTGGCTCTATCTAGGGTGATGTTCTAGACGATATGTATGTTTTGAACTAATCATCCTAGATAATCATGAGATTGAACTAGATGTTCTAATTAATTTTTTATCATCCATAAATCCATCCAGGCCGATGCTCCAGATGATATGTGATGTTTTGTAGTAATCAGCCCAGACAAATGTGAGATCATCCTAGACAATTATGTTACTTTTTTATCGTCCAGTCATCCATATAGGGTGATGGTTTGGATGATATTCGATGACTTGATCAAATCATATAAGATGATATACTATCATCCTGGATGGCTTGAACAAATTAACCGTCTAATCATTTAGACTCTCCCAAATTATCCTAGCTGATTAAGGTAAATTTATACTGGTCGTACAGGACGATTTACCGATCATCTTGGACGATAATGTTAGTTTGTTGCAATTAAAAGAAAATATGAAGCCCATCTATATAAGACTTTTTATTTTACCCAAGAGTGTATCTTTTGCTGCTATCTTGATCTGAGAGAGCCAAGAGGAGAGGGAGAGTAAGAGGGAGAGAGAGAGAGAGAGAGAGAGAGAGAGAGAGAGAGAGAGAGAGAGAGAGAGAGAGAGAGGATTTAGTGAAGGAGAGTTTGTGAGGGGTTTCACAAAGGTTGCTCAAAGAAAAGATCCGAGTCATCTTCTCTGGTCGTCATCCCTAGCTCTTTGGAGGTTTGAGAGAGGTCTACTTTAGCAATTTATCTTTGTTCTTTGCCTGCTTCAGAAGGAAGGTTCTCTGCCTGCTTTAGGAGGAAGCAAAAAGAGTTAAGTTCTCTGCCTCATCGGTGTCGGTGGAAAGGAGGTTTATACAGGCTTCTCTGCCTTACTGTGGGAGCAGAAGGAGAGTCACAGAGTTTAGTGTAATACCAAGAGGTGAGGCTCTAGGTAGTAGAAGTAGGTTAAGTTGACCAAATCACTATAAATTTTTATATTCTTTATTACTGCTTTTTCTGCATTTAATTTCCGCACTTCATTTTCTTTAGGGTGAATTTTGGTTTGGTTTAAGTTTATGTTTTTGATTAAGAAATTTTTAAAATACCAATTCACCCCCCTCTTGGTTAGCCTTGAGCTAGTTCATAAGGGCTTAACATCACTAACAAACTTTCAAGTGGTCTTAGAGCAGGATTCATAAAATTCAGTTTTTGGAAACTTTTAAATTTTTATTGGCTAAATTCGGTAATCATAAAACTCTGGAAGGGTATTCTATTACTTGATCACCTTTGTTTATTAATATTCTATTTGATTTTTGGAAAATTCGCATGTTTACATTTTTATAATTGATTGACTATCACATGTGGATGCTTATTAAAGAAGGTTATTCATCTCCGGCACATGAAATTAATGGAATTAAAACTGAACTTCCTTTTACTAAATGGACTTTTGATGAAAGGGATTTAACGCAACTTAATACAAAATGTTTGAATTATTTTTTTTGTGCTTTGAAATTGAAAGATTACATGCATGTTTCAACTTGTGCAACTGATAAAGAAATTTGAGATAGATTGTGTATTACTTATGAAGGAACAAATGAAGTTAAGTAATTTAGGTTGAATATTTTTTTGCATGACTTTGAAATTTTTTTATGATGTACTGAATCAATTTTTGACTTGTATATTAGGTTTACTCAAATTGTCACCTCATGGCATGCCTTAGGAAGAGAACTCATGAATTATGAAAAAGTTAATAAAATCTTGAGATGCTTGCCTTCTTCCTTTGATGGTACTATTATTGTAATGGCTGAATCTAAAGATTTGAATACTTATTTGATTGATAACTTACTTGGATCACTCATTGCTTACGAGTAAGAGGTGAATGAAAGAAACCTTAATGCAGGTGAGAAAAAGAAGGGGAAAACTGTGGCGCTGAAGGGCAATGACATGAACACTAATTTTTCTAGGTCTGAAAGCGATGATATTTGCTTAGTCATGAGACAATTCAAAAGCTTTCTAAGGAAGAAGCAAAAGAACCATCAGAAGTGGAATAAATATAAGGGTAGCAAAAATTTTAAGAGTTTTAATGATATAATTTATTTTTAATGCAAAAGTCGGGTCAAATTAAAGCTAATTGTCCTACACTTAAGACTCGCCCAAGTAAGGAGAAGGGTGAGGAGACCCATGTTCAGAAAGGATAAGGATAAGAACAAGTTCCAATAGACATTCTGGGTGGATTCTACATGTAACTCCTCTGAGACTAAAGCTGAAAAGGAGACTACAAACTTATGCTTGATGACAGACAATCTTCTAGGTTAGTCTGACCAAGAAGATGTATGTGAACTAAGCTACAAAAAATTGCTTGAAGTTTCTAAACAAATTCATACATCATATAGGAAACTTAAGAAATTACATGCTAGTTTGAAATTAGAGTTTTTTAAATTTGTAAAAAGAGCATGAAATCTTACTTAAAGATCACTCTATAATTTATAGCAATCACATGTCATTACTTGATAAGTTTGATGCATTAAATAAAAAGCATATTGAATTATCTGATGCATATGATTCCTTGAACTCATCTGATATTGAGTTAGAAAAAGAGTTTAAAAAATTAAAAGCACTTGAGAAATATAGGACTACACCCACACCTGATCCAAAGCCAAAAGTTTTGAAACTTAGAAAGAGGAACTATAACCCAAATAGATTAATAATCCCTTTTCTTGGTGTTAAATATTTTTCATGTGTCATGCTAGGACACATTTCACACACTTGCACTATTCACCATAGTACATATTGGGTGAGGAGATCCAAATTGCATGATTCAAAGTATAACATACATTCATCACATTCTTCTTTTCATAAGATGGGACCCAAAATTGTTTGGAGTTTGGGTTCAAAAATCTGATGTTTGAAGATTTTAGAGGCTTGATCTCACAAAAGGCCTCATGAGAGCATGTAGTACCTAGACAGTGGATGTTTATGACACATGACTGGAGATGCTAACCAATTCATTTAGCTGGAGGCCAGGGCTAAAGGCAAGGTCACTCCTAGAGATAACACCACCAGGAAAGTGGTAGGCGCAGGTATAATAGAAAACTCCAAGAACCTTTTGATTGAAAATGTTTTGCATGTAGATGGACTAACATATAACTTACTAAGCATCAGTTAGCTATGCGATAAGGGCTTCATCATAAATTTTTGGCAAATACTTGCATTATTAGCTTGAATAACAATATTGTTTTATAGGGAAAGCGGATCAATAAGGTGTATATGCTTGATTTAAATAACATTTAATGTGCTGCTTCATTTTGCTTAAAAATAGTTGATGATGAGTCATGGTTGTCACACAGGACGTTATGTCATGCCAGTATAAAAACCCTTAGAATAGTAACCCAAAAAGACCTAATTAGAGGTGTCCCCAAGCTTAAGTTCACCAAAGACCACCTTTGTGATGCCTGCCAACTAGGTAAGCAACTCTATTCCTATTTCCATTCCATTAAGGATATTAGCAACTCTAGACCTTTAGAAGTCTTTCATATAGATTTGTTTGGACCCATTAGCACTACCAGCTTAGGGGGAAAAGTTTATGGATTTGTAAATACCGATGACTACTTGAGGCTCACTTAGATTAAATTTTTGTCACATAAGAATGAGTCTTTTGATGAGTTTAGATCCTTCTTCACTTGGATTCAGAAATAGCTAGGTTGTGAGATCTTGACCATGCATAGTGACTACGGAGGAGAGTTTGAAAATGTGAGATTTGGAGACTTTTGTGAGGATAAGGGGATTAGTTACAACTCTGTAGCTCTTGGGACCCCTCAGTAGAATAGGGTAGCTGAAAGGAAGAATAGGACCTTAGTTGAGACCACCAGAGTTAGACTTATTGAGTATTCACTTCCAAAATACTTTTGGCCTGAAGTGATAAACACATCTTGTTATATGTTAAATAAGGTGAATGTTAGAGCGAAATTAGATAAGACTCCCTATGAGATTCTTAAGGGTAAGACACCCAACCTTTTCCACCACTATGTCTTTGGCTGTAAGGTTTTCATTCTTAATAATGGAAAGTCAAACATAGGAAAAATTGACCCTAAATCTGATGAAGGAGTGTTCTTAGGATATTCTAGTATGGGGAAATCTTTTAGGGTGTTTAATAAGAGGACATTATGGTGGAGGAGACTACTCATATAGTATTTGATGAATCGTATCCTAAGAAGTCTAGAGTTGAGGATGAAGATGAAGTTGGATGGATTACCCAAGGAGTTGAGAATTTGGAGAAGAGGGTAGAGCCCCAAAATACTTAAGGAGTAGGTGAGATTACCCAAGGAGTAGAAAATGCAAATTTAGAAGAAAGGGTTAAGCCTGCACACACCTTTTTTAGAGATTGGAGATATTCTTCGAGTCATCCTAAAGAACTAATCTTGGGAGACCCTTGTGAAGGTGTTAGGATTAGGCATAGACTTAGGAAGAAAGTGAACCACTCTGTCTTTATCTCAATGACTGAACCCATGAACATCAATCAAGCCCTGTATGATGAGTTTTTGATCTTAGCCATGCAAGAGGAATTAAACCAATTTATTAGGAATGATGTTTGAGAGTTTGTATAAAGACTAAAGGGACAAAGTGTAGTTGGAACCAAATGGGTTCTTAAGAATAAGATGAATTATTCTAGTGTGGTGGTTAGGAATAAGGCGAGATTGGTGACTAAGTGGTACTACTAAAAAAAAGGGATTGATTTTGAGGAAACCTTTGCCCCTGTAGCTAGATTGAAAGCCATTAGAGTGCTACTAGCCTTTGCCTATTATAAAGGATTTAAGCTTTTCCAAATGCATGTTAAGACTGTCTTTTTAAATGGGAGAATAAAAGAAGATGTATTTGTAGAGCAATTCTCAGGTTTTGAGAGTTCCCAATTTCTAAATAATGTTTACAAGTTAAAAAGGCCTTATACGAATTAAAACCGGCACCCAGAGCTTGGTATGAGAGGCTTAACACATTCTTACTAGAGAGGGAGTTTATTAAGAGGAGCGTAAACATGACCCTTTTTTTAAGGAATCTAGGAGATGAATTACTCTTGGTTTAGATCTATATCGATGATGTACTTTTTGGATCTTCTGATAAAAGGCTATGTGATGATTTTTCTAAAATAATGAGTAAGGAATTTGAGATGAGTATGGTGGGAGACTTGTCCTATTTTTTGGGTTTAGCATAAGATAATAGGATAATGAAACATTTTTAAATAAATCAAAGTATATTAAGGACATTTTGAAGAAATATAAAATATATAAAGTCAAGCCTATTAATACTCCCATGACCTGTAGTGTTTAGTTGGATAAGGACCCAAATAAAAAACTGTTGATAAAAAAAAGTACAGAGGGATGATTGAATATTTACTTTACCTGGCTGCTAGCCGACCTAATATAATATTTAGTATTTGTCTTTGTGCTAGATTTTAAGCTAATCCTAAAGAATCCCACCTGATTGCATTTAAGAGAATTCTTAGTCATCTCTTAGGAACCCAAAACTTAGGAATCTGTTATCCTAGGCATAACACTTCTTTTGAGATTATTTAATATTCTAATTCTAATTTTGTAGGATGTACGGTGGATAGAAAGAGCTTCTGGGATTTGCCAATTCATAGGATAGTTTTTGATCTCATGGTCTAGTAGAAAGTAAAACTCTGTTTCACTTTCCACTGTTGAAGATGAGTACATTACCTTAGGGAGTTATGTGGCCCAAGTTCTTTGGTTGAAGCAACAAATTCTAGATTTAGGATTACTTGCATAATTTTAATCCTTTGTGATAACAATAGTGCCATATGCATTTCTAAGAATCTTATCCAACATTCAAGGTCCAAACACATTGATATATGACATCACTTTATTAGAGACCAGGTGACCAAAGGAGATATTGAGTTACACCATGTGGAAATTGAGAATCAACTGGCTGACATCTTTATTAAACCACTGGCCTTTGACACATTCAACATTTTAAGGACCAGATTGGGTGTGATTGACATAAATACATAAACTTGATTCTCACTGATTTTTAAATTTTATTTTTTGATCTATTATTTTTGTTTTGTTGATTGTAGTTTTCTTTATTTATTATTTATTATTCTTTTCATGTGGTTATTTTTGTTATTAATTTTCTTCATTTTTTATTTTTCTTTTTTTTTTCTTTGATCACTACTGAATTGATATGTTGTGCCTTATCTTTGCTTTTGAAAAATTGTAGTCAATGTTTGACATCCCTAAATCAGTTAAGGGTGAAACACAGTTTAGTATTTCACTTCCTCTAACTTTTTTTAGTGGTGTAATTTTCTTTTCTAAACAAAATATTATCTCAAATTAACAATTGGACTTTGCGATTGAGATCTTTTCTATCTTGCTACAATAATCTATCTTATATAAATAATATTTAAAGTCATTAAACCACTTTCATGCCTTCATAATCTTGTCATTATATTTATCATATGAATTTGATACTATTTTGTGATTTATTCTTTCTTATATTAGATAGTGAGTTTTTCTTCTCTAATATATAGAAGATATACTCACATTTAAGAATATTTAAGAGCTTCAAAAGAAATCTAGCATGTAAAAAATGTCAAGGGCATAAAATGAGCCCATAAAGAAAAAAATGATGAAAAGATGCATAATGATTGCCAAAAAAAGAAAAAAAATTGAAATATGCACAAAGTGTATCAAAAATCAAAAGATGTGCAAAGTGTGCTAATCAAGTGACAAGAGAAAATGAGCCCACCAAAAGCAGATTTTTTTTTCTCTTACAAACTTTTAAATCTTAGAATAATTCATGTGTCACATGATATTTACAAATTCATGATTGAGACTAATTACTTTGGTATACTATGCTATAAGATGTTTTTCTAAATCCAAGTTTTGAACGGATCTCTTTTATTATCCAATTGATTTTTCTAACTTAGAACTTTATTTTCAAAAGATGATTTGGCCTGTGAGAAGTCTGAGCTAGGGCTAACAGGATCAGTTGTTCTACCATTTTTCAGATTTTGATGATGTTAACTCATTGATTCTTATAAATTTTTATTTCAGTCACATCGAGAATTTTTTATATTCATGCTTTCATTAAAAAAAAAAAACTTA
Source organism: Dendrobium nobile (assembly GCA_022539455.1). Lineage (NCBI taxonomy): Eukaryota > Viridiplantae > Streptophyta > Magnoliopsida > Asparagales > Orchidaceae > Dendrobium > Dendrobium nobile. Next base: position 34,780,775 of record CM039719.1, read on the forward strand.
CTTTTCATTCTTTTTATCATTTTTGTCATCTTTTTTATTATTTATTTTTATATTTTACTTTTATTTTTCATGTTTTTAGGCCTTCTATGATTATCTCCATCCATTTATTGAATTTTAACTTTTTGTCCCATCGTCCCGAACGATCTGTTCAATCCACTCTTAAAATTCTATCTGACGAATGGTATGACTTCTCTGTTCATGATTGTCTAGTATGATACATTATTATCTTGAATGATCTGATCGTCTTCTACTTCAATTATTTATGATCATCCTTGATGATCTTTACAACTTCTGCTCAATTTTGGGTGATCCTCCTTGATGATCCACCTGTTCATCATAGACGTTCCACGTGGCAAATTTTGGTACATATTTTAAATTTTGCTGGTACGATCAATTATTGTTGATCATCTGGGATGATCCACCTAATCGTTCAACTCCTCGGGATGAACGCCTGTATTTTATTATCCTAGATAATGTCTGATCTTCCTGGATGATATAACCACCTTTTTAACAAATCATCCCGGATGCAATTATTTCACCAAATCATCCTGGATAATTTTGCGATCGTCCTGGATGATTGGTCCATTTTATCAAAAACTAAGGCATTCAAATGATTTTTTCTTACACAACCTTCCTTCAATCTTCCTTGATCTTACTTCTTCTCCATTTTTCTTATTCATGGCTAGTGGAAAAGGATCTCGTATGCCTGCTGGAAGCTCATCGAGGGCTAATCTTGACCCTCATTTCACTGAGGCGGCCAACCAAGCTGCCTATGTATGATACAAGATAGTCGGGATCACCTTATCCCAGGCTGTCAACACACATTTTCTTTCTTATCTTATTCTCGATCTCTTTGCGCACACATCTTTGACCTTTATTTCTATGCTTGTCGTTCCCTTCAATTCTAAGTTGCTGTTCAAATTCATTACTAGCCTCCGTATCAACTCCTCATTCACTGCACTTCAGTCATATGTTAATAAGCATCCTATTGAGATCACATATCAAGACTATCATGAATTCATGTAATTATCCACCATAAAAGATAAGCTCCACCTCTTATGTGAACACCCCAATTAAACTAGGCTTCGGCTAATCACTTTCATAAGAACACTACGGTCTCCTATCATGTTGGGGAGTCTAACAACTTACTCAAAGATGCTAGGATAATCCAACATGTTCTTCATACCTCAGTTCTTTTGAATGCTGGTGATCGTATTCACATCACTCCACTCCTTTTGATAGACACTTTCAACATCATGGCCCACCATGAATTCAATGCCATAATTCTTATTTTTTGATACATTGAGCACCTTATTAGTATTAGGGATCTAGGTCATAGAAGGAAGCCAAATCATACCTTTGGACACATCATAACCTATGTCTTTGAATACAAATACAACCTTTAATATCCTGCCCCTCCAAACTTTTAGCCTGCCTTCTATGCCAACATCTCTTTTCACGTTCTTCACAATACTTGATTCCACCTGACGCACGAGGAAGCTAAGGAGGAGGTGGCTCTTATACCTGCTCTGCTCTGCTAGCATTCTCATTTGGATTAGCTGGTGGAGCAGTTCAACTAGTGGGAGGCATGATTCGAATCCTATGTTGCTATATAGGAGCAGTAGCATGTGGAGGATGTTGCTCAATTGTATTGTGTACTGTGTTTATTTTTTAGTAAAATTTGAACTTCTTGATTTAAACATTTTTTTTGTTTCAATTAAACTGGTTAAATTGTTTTTGTTTTCCATCATCAAAAGGGGGAGATTATTTTCAATCTAATTTTAGAAAATATAATTTTCATGATAGAAAATATTTTTGATAATTCTGCTTTTTTATGTCTGCCTACTAATATTTCAGGTCCACAAGGTCGAGAACAACTCAAGCCAGGACTGAGTCATTTTGTAATCTTTTACCTTTTTTGAGTCAATTGTATCAATGTGGGTCCTGATACAAAGTAAACTTGCACACACACACTGGAGGGAAAATTTTTTACTGTTTAAGAGTTTTTAGTTTTTGATCACAACGTCCGGGTTGATCCACAAATCATCCTAGACGATCAGTTAAAAATAGAAACCCTAATTAGGGATTCTTGGTTAAGGCAACCGTTATTAATCAAATTATCCTGGACAAAGTTATCATCATCCCGGAAGATAGACTCAAATAGGAAAGAACCAGCCACTAGATCTATTTAGGTATGTTTTATTTTTTGAACATCATCCAGGACATCATCCTAGATGAAGTAGTTTAATTATGCCTAAATGACTTTGGTAATTAAGGAAATCAATTAAGATTTGATTTCCTCATCATATTATCCTTAGTGATCCATTAAACAAACTTTAATTCTTCTTTAATTATACATAATCAGCTTTGCTCTATCTAGGGCAATGTTCTAGATGATATGTGATGTTTTGAACTAATCATTCTGGATGATCATGAGATCAGCCTGGATGATCTAGTTTATATTTCATCATTCAGACATCCATCCAGGGTGATGCTCTAGATGATATGTGATGTTTTATTCTAATCAGCTCGGATGATCTTGAGATCATTCTAGACGATCAAGTTACTTTTTCATCATCCAGTTATCCATCAAGGGTGATGGTCTGCATGATATTCAACGACTAAAACTAATTTTATAGGATGATATACTATCATCCTGAATGATATGAACAAATTTACCTTATGATTGTCCAGACTTTCCAAAATCTTCCTGGCCGATTGAGCTGAATTTATACTAATCGTATAGGACGATCTGCTGATCGTTCTGGACGATAATGCCAGTCTGTTGCAATTTAAAGAAAATCCTAAGATCTTCTATATAAGACATCTTGTTTTACCGAAGAGTATATCTTTTTCCACTATCTTGACTTGAGAGAGACAAGAGGAGAGGGAGAGTAAGGGAGAGAGAGAGGAGTTTATGAGGGGGAGTTTATGAGGGGTTTCACAAAGGTTGCTCTAAGTAAGGATCAAAGTCGGCATCTCCAGTTATTGTCCTTGGTTACTTGGAGATTCGAGATAGGACTACTTCAATAATTGATCGAGGTTCTTTGCCTACTTCAGGAGGAAGCAAAAGGTGTAGGGTTCTCTGTCTGCTTCAGAAGGAAGAAAAAAAAAGACGGGTTCTCTGCCTCGCCGGTGTCAGTGGAAAGGATCTTTGTACAGGCTTCTCCACCTTACTGTGGGAGTAAAAAGAGAGTCACTGAGTTTAGTGCAATATCAGGAGGAATGGCTCCAACGAGTGGATGTAGGTCATGTTGACCGGACACCTATAAATTTTTATGTTCTTTATTACTGCTTTTTCTGCATTTTATTTCCACACTTCATTTTCTTTATGGTGAATTTTAGTTTTTTTTTTTTAAGTTTGTGATTTTGATTTAGAAATTTTTAAAATACCATTTCACCCCCCTCTTTGTTAGCCTTGGGCTAGTTTATAAGGGCTTAACATCCCTAACAAACTTTCACAATCAATATATTATGCTACTCGATTATGCCCTTTTGCCTGAAGAATGCTGGTACCTCCTACAAACGTGTAATTACTTATAATTTTTTATGAGTTGATATATCAGATGGTTAAGTTATATATAGATGACCTTGTTCTCAAGAGTATGAATCAAAAAGACCATTTAAATGACATAAGAATTGTATTTGAGAGAATGAAAAAGTTCAATTTGAATATAAACCCTCTCAAATGTGTTTTGAATTATCTTCCGATATAAGTTGTGGTACATTATTCGACAATGAGGAATTGAGATCCACACTAGTAAAATTAAGGAAATCAGGGAGATGCCACCTCTTAGAAATCTCTGTCAACATTACTTTGTAAGGACAACTAACTTTCATTTGATGAATCATATTGAATCATTTGGGTAGGTTCCATCATTCTTCAAATTGATGAATAAATATGTTCTCGTTAAATTGGATGAAGTGTGCCAAGAAGCATTCAAAAGAATCAAAATATACTAATTAAATCTACCCATTCTCGCAACATTAATTCTAGGGAAGCCTCTTTTACTTTACATGATAGTGCTAGAAGAGTCACTCGAGGCATTATTAGCCCAACTATTGAGAGGCAGTTCCTGGCATTGATTTTCTAATCCAAAAACTCCACCATTACATACTGTCCCATAAAATTACATTGATATCAAAGATCAATCTGTTAAAGTTTTTAATGATAAGACCATTATTGATAGGTCATCTAGCCATGTGGGTAGTAATATTACTATAGTTTTATTTCATGTACATGATAAAAAAGGCAAAGATGGAACAAGCCTTAATAGATTTTCTTGCCACTCATATTATCCCGTTGGACTCCCTTCTCAATGATGATTTTCCTGATGAACAAATCATGCAGGTTAAAGAAGTAGAGAAAATATAATTTTGAGAGATATATTTTAATGGGGCATCATCAGTTAAACCTACCGACCTCCAAATCATGCAAGAGCCTGAGCCGGCATCGGTCATATTTTCATATTGCCTAAGAGAGGCATACTAAGATTTTTATTCAATTTAATTTAGTCTCAAACCAATAACAAAGCTGAGTAAAATGCTCTAATAGCAGGACTGGAGATTGCAATCAATGACATAATCTAAAATCTTTAAAATCTTCAGTAACTCATAGCTTGGGGTAAATCAAGTTTTAGTATACATAAGATTTACAAAGTTGAATTGGCCCATTTCCACTAGCAAGCTCTCAAGCTTCTAAAATAAGTGTCAAATGTTTAAATAGCTCAAGTTCCTTAAGGTAAAGATAATAAAGTAAATAATCTAGCTAAATTAACTAAGGATGTGGCAAATGCGACTGAAGAAGAGCCTCTAACAATTATGATTCACACTTGTTGAGTCTTAGAGCTAGAAATCTTACAATTCTCTTAGGTAAAGGGAATACTAGATTCAAGCCAACAGGATACAACCCTGATTGATCTTCAACCTCCCTAACCTATCACTATTAAAAATCATCTAGAAAACAACCATGTAGTCAAGAGATATAAAACTAATAAATGCTTAGAGTCGTGATTACATTCCTTAGACATATAGGAAAGAAGTGATTGGAGGTATCCATTAATCAACTATTTTAAAGAAAATAAACTCCCGATGGATAAATCTCTAGCTGCATAAATCTGAAAAGAGAGTATATAATATGCATTTGTCAATGATAGGTTGTATCGATGAACTTTTAATGAAATATGATTAAGATGCCTAGAGATGGAGGAAGCTGTTAGAGTGGAAGTAGAAGTTCATGAAGGACTTTGTGGCACACATAAGTCTGGTCCCAACATAGCTATTAAAATCAAGAGAATGGGCTACTTTTGACCAACAATAGTTAGGGATTGTATAGAAACACTAAAAGGTACAATGAGTGTTAGATTCATAGTGGCCGCCAAATCCACTACACCCAATAATAGCATCCTTTCCATTCAACTGTTGGGGGACAAATATAATTGGCCCAATAGATCCACCATCATCATCTAGACACTGCTTCATACTAGTAGCAATAGATTACTTCTCTATTGTTAAGATAGTTGCTATTTGCATGTTTACATTTTTGCAATTTGTAAAGTTTCGATGATTCCAAATATTATTGTTCAAATGTGTAGTTATCTCCTAACAATTTTAGAAGATTTGTATTTGCTCTAGTGTGTACTAATATTTCAGGTGAATGAAACTCTCAAACATGAAGTCTTCAAATCAAATTCAGCAAGAAACACTTTTAGTTTTTGAAGCTTAAAATTATCATTTAAATTGAGAGAGAGTGATTGTAATTGAGTGAATAAAAATATACACACACACATAAGAAGATCATATAAAATTTATACTGATCGTACGGGATGATATCAGTTCATACGGGACGATCAGACAGTTATCTCCTATTAAGATCACATGGAACGAATAGGAACTGGCAAGAAAAAATTTTCTAAGTCCTATTCATCCGGGACGAAATTAAATATCGTCCGGGACGATTTTCTCTCTATAAGAATTTCATCCAGATGAAATTAAATTATCGTACATGACGATTTGCTCTCTGTAAGAATTTCGTCCAGACGAAATTAAATTATCGTACAGGACGATTTGCTCTCTGTAAGAATTTCGTCCAGACGAAATTAAATATCGTCTAAGACGATTTGGTATCTATAAGATTTTCGTCCAGACGAACAAAATTTCGTCCACACGATACAATCGACTTAGGACGGTTTTTCTACAGTTTTTGGAACCGACCTTGTAATAACCTTTCGTACCGGATGAACTTGGTTCGTACGGGACGATCAGCTTGTACGAAAACATTTCGTACACATATACAAACAGGTTTGTTTCAAGGCTTTTAAGTAATATCGTCCAGGATGATCCACAATCGTACGGGACAATCTACTGCGTACAGAATTGAAAACTTGCAGTTTTTGGGCCGTTTTTCTTATCTTTTGTATAAATAGTCCAAATTAGACTGCCACCCAATCTTTTTGTCATTTGATCTTCGTGCCAATTGAGAGAAAAGATAAGGAGAGAGTGTTAGAGAACATTCAAAGGAGGATTCCTACCACTAGAGCGTGAAGGCTTCACTTGGAGTTTAAAGGTAAGAATCTCTACTTGTGAATTGGGATTACTTCACTCTTTTCTTTCTTCCTTCTAGATTATTGTGAGAAGATCTGTCAAGGAGATCCGGTTCGCTGCCGACACTTGGAGAGTGTGAACAGCCGAAGGGTTCGCTGCCTACACTTGGAGAGTGTGAACAGTCGAAGGGTTCGCTGCCTACACTTGGAGAGTGTGAACAGCCGAAGGGTTCTCTGCCCACACTAGGAGAGTGTGAAAGGACGGAAGTGTTCTCTGCCCACACTAGGAGAGTGTGAAAGGATGGAAGGATTCTCTGCCCACATTAGGAGAGTGTGAAAGGATGTAAGGGTTCTCTGCCTTGCTGAGGGTGCAAAAGGAGAGTCACTATTGGTAAGAGAGGCCAATTGCATGAAAAGTTTGGAGAGGCTTTGGGGGAATAGAAAACCATATATATAACTCCTACTAGATCTTTGCCTTTTTCTCTTGTATTTAGAGTAAGGAAAGAGTATAGGCAATTCTCCATTTTGTGGTAAAGCTGTTTACTATGCATAGATGTCAACTATAAAATCACTAAAGAGCGTAATGCAAAGGTAAGACAAGAAGAGCTTAAAGGTTTAGAATAGAAGTATCTACAAGCACAATAGAACCTCAAATTATATAAGTCCATGAATATTCAAACATAAGATAAGCTGGTTCATCCAAGAACTTTCCATGTGTGAGAATTGTTATTAGTTATGTGAAAAGCACATCAAAAGATATGCAGTAAGTTTCAGCTCCCTTGGGAAGGTCCTTGTGTGATGGAGAAAGTATATCTAGGGGGTCTTATCAATTTCTTATTTCTAAAGGAGATCATCTAATGTTACCTTTAAATGGATAGTATCAGAAATGCTATTATGTGAAAAGGAGAACATTTATAATAATTAAAAATTTTTATGTAAATTGTTTTGTATCTTGCTTGAATGTATGAAAATTAACAAAAAACTAAAAAGGTCAAGAGGATAAGAATGGATTAGATATTCATACTAAAGTTAAAAGTTTTAAATTCCTCGACATTATTAAACTATATAATCCTTTATGTTATTCTAAAAATTTGATTAAAGCATAAATCCAATTTATTTGAGTGCTACTAACTCACTTAGATTTTAATATTTCTTGTCAAAAAGATGCCGTCCTAGTCAAGTATAATTACCATATACTTAGGAATTTCCAATTCATATTGATTTTCATCTTCCTTATCTAGGAGTTGCTATCCTAGTATGTATAATCCCCTTCTACTTGGGGGATGATATCCTATTCAAATTTTTTTCTTTTCTGTGATGGCTTTCTTATATAAGAGAAGTTATCCTAGTTAATAATAAAACCCTTCTTCTTGGGAGATTTTCTACTATCTTGATTTCCATCTTATTTTTCTAGGATATGCTATCATATTTAAGTATAATTCCATATTCTTGGTAGATGTCATCCCATTCATATTTTCATCTTTCATGTATAGTAGATGTTATCCTAATCAAGTAAAAATCAATCTGCTTCGGACATACTATCTAATTTAGATTTCAATCTTTTATGTCTAGGAGATGATATCCTGGTCAATTATAAATCTATTTTCATAGAAGACACTATATCATCTTGATTTATATCTTCCTTATCTATAAGATTCTTATCTAGGAGATGCTATCCAATACAAGTATATAATTCCTTTCGCATGGTAGATGCTATCTCATCTTGATTTGTATCTTCCTTATCTATGAGATGCTATCGTAACAAGGTATAAATATATCTTCTTGGGGGATGCTATCCTATTCATATTTTCATCATCCTTGTATAGGAGAAACCATGCTAGTTAAGTATAAATCATTAAATCAAATCTACTTAAGAGATGCTATCTCATTCATATTTCAATTTTTCTTACCCAGGAGATGTGATCCTTGTCAAGTATAAATCCCTTCTTCAAAGATGATATCCCATATAGATTTCCACCTTCCTTATCTAGTAGATGATACCCTATTCAAGTATAAATCCATCATCTTGGGAGATATTATCCCATTAAGATTTTCATCTTCCTTGTTTAAGAAATGATATCCTAGTCATGTATAAATCCATCTGTTTGGGAGATGCTATGTCATTTTTATTTTAATCTTTTTATAGGATATGAAATCCTAGTAAAGTATAAATCTATTTGCTTGGGAGATTCCATCCCCATCTAGATTTTTATCTTCCTTTCCTATGAGATGTTTTACTAGTCAAGTATAAATCTCTTATGCTTGGGGGATGTTACCTAATTTAGATTTTAATATTTATTATCTTGGAAATTTTATCATAACAAGTACAATTTCCTTCTACTTAGGAGATGCCAACATCTCTTGATTTCTATCTTCTATATTTATAAGATTCTATATTAGTAAACTACAAATACATATGCTTGGAAGATGCAATCTCATTATACCATCCAGATTTAAATCTTTTGTATCTTGGAGACACTATCCAAGTAAAATATAAATCCATCTTCTTAAAAGATTCTATCCCATCAAGATTTCTATCTTCGTGATCTAAGAGACATTATTCTAGATGAGTATAAACCCCTTTTCTTGGGAGATACTATCACTTTCATATTTCAATCATTTTTGGAAATGGTATCCCATTTAGATTTATATTTTCCTTATTTAGGAGATGATATAATTGTCAATTATAATTTAATCTACTTGGGAGAGGTTATCCCATTTAGATTTTATTCTTCATTATCTAGGAGATGCTATCCTACTGAAGTATAAATCCATCAGTTTGGAAGATGCTATTCCATTTAGATTTTAATCTTGATTTTCTATGAGATGATAACCTAATCTAAGTATAAATCTTTTGGCTTTAGAGAACCATCCCATCTATATTTCTATCTTCCTTATTTAGGAGTTTATATCCTTATCAAGTATAAATCCTTTTTTCTTAGGAGATGGTATCCCATTGAGATTTCAATCTTTCATATCTTAAAATTCTATCCTAGTCAAGTATAGATGACTTCTATTTGAGAGATGCCATCACATCAAAATTTTTATCTTCTTTATCTATGAGACATTATCCTAGTTCAGTATAAATTCATCTATGTATGAGAAATATCCAATTTATCTTAAATATACCTTGTCTACAAGACACCATCCTAGTCAAGTAAAAATCATTTCTACATGGGAAATTCTATCCCATTCATATCTTCATCTTCCTTGTCTAGGAGAAGCTATCCTAGTCAAGTATAAATCCATCAGCTTGGGAGAAGCTGTCCCATTTAGATTTAAATCTCCCTTATAAAAAAGACACTATCATAGTCAAGTATAAATCAAACTTCTTGGGAGATGCTATCCCATCAAAATTTCTATCTTCCATGTCTAGGAGATGCTACCCTAACCAAGAATAAATCCCTTCTACTTAGCAAATATTATCCCATTAATATTTTAATCTTTCTTATCTAGGAGATGCTGACGTGGTCAAGCATAAATCCCTTATTCTTTGGAAGTGGTATCCATATAGATTTCCATCTTCTTTCTCCAAGAGATCCTATCATAGTTAAGTTTAAATCCATTTGCATGGGAGACATTATTCTACTCAAATTTATGTCTTCTTTGTCTCAAAAATATTATCCTAGTCAAGTATTAATCCATCTAGTTGGGTGATGGTATCCCTTTAAAATTTCTAAATTTTTTTATCAAGGTGATGTTATCCAAGTAAAATATAAATCCACCTACTTGGTTCCCATCCAGATTTCTATTTTCCTTATCTAATAAACACTATACTAGTGAAGTATAAATACATCTTCTTGGGTGACACTTTCCCATTTAGATTTTTATCATACTTGTCTAGGAGATGTTGTCCAAGTCAATTATAAATCCCTTCTTCTTAAGATATGCTATCTCATCAAGATTTACATAAATCTTTCCTCAGAGGTGCTATCCTAGTCATGTAGAATTCCATATGCTTGGAAGACACAATCTTATTCATATTTTCATCTTCATTATCTTGGATATGTTATCCTACTCAAGTACAAATACTTTTTTCCTTGGAGATGCAATCTATTTTGGTATGTTTGTGTCATCATTACTCACTAATTGAAACGGGCCTACGTATTACTAATAAAAAATAGTACAAGTTCCTTAATTAAACCATCAGCTTCGTACTACTCAAAAGAACTAAAAAAATAATTAAAAGCAAATTCCCCACTAAACACAAGTAGAAGAAACCCTAATAACATTCTTGGTCGGCTAGAAGCAGAAAGCAAAGGAGAACCAAAAAAAGTATACCCATTCAGCTCTGTGTTGACACCCAAAAAAAGCTTTGCATAAAAATATCCATAAATCTTCTCATCTTAAAGAAGTCATAAATGACTTACAAAAGGAAACTATGGAGTAGCTAGATAAAAAAGTTACAAGCAATGTAAAAATAGTCCAAAGAAATCATAAAATAGATAGTACATGTGAGATATATGGTTAAGTAAGTAAAACCAATAAGTACATTTATGCATTATAATGGGCATGATCATCCTAAAGAAGAAATAAATCGGGAGGGCAAAAAGAAAAAAAAACCACAGTCGGGCAACATTGATAACCCCCACATAAATGAAGTGATCAAAGCTATACAACCAGTAAGAGAATTAACCACATATCTAGTGAATAAAAGAAAATTAATAACATCATTAATATGGAAGAAAAGAAAACCAAATAGTAGTGGACAAACCACGGAGAAAAAAAAAAGCCTTAGAATGCCTAATATCCCTATAACTAGGCAATCCACCTCAACACAAAAACTAAAAACATAATTAATGAAAATAAGTAAACCATCACCTCTAAAAAGAGAGAACATGCAAAATAAGAGCAATAAAAACTTAAATGACTCTAAAATAAGGAAGGCTGAAATGTTTGAGTCTAGCCAGACTAAAAAGTTTTCTTTGAAGAGTGAATCCAATACATTCCACAAAATGAGTCAAATTGCAACCTAAACCAGCTAAAAAATAGCAATTCAATTACCTTCCCTAAAATTGTGAGTGATAGAGAATTTGATGACTGAAAGAAATTGCTTAATTTTTCTATTGATATGGAAATAATAGGGATTGGCATTATTTTTATCAAAGGTATAATGAATCACAAACATCGCATCAACTTCCATCAAGACATCTGTAATCCCTAAAGAAATACATAATATTAAATAATACTTTAAAGCATGTAGTTCAACCATAAAGGCAATATAAAAATTAGAGGGACCCACAAAAGCCACAATGATATGTTGATCATAATCACGAATGAGATTGCCAAACCAAGCTTTACAACTTTTAAAATAACCATCAGTAATGTGTTTATAGCAACCTTGGATAGGTTTGAGCCATCTAGCAATAATGTCATTAAAAGTCTCAAGAGTAGAACAAAAATTAATATCAAAATTCGCAAAATGTGTGGAAAAATCCATTAAAATCACTACTTTTGCTCAAATTAGCTAAATGTAACTGTCTCACATTATCCTTGATTTTAAAAATAAATCTCATGGCTTTCTTAATATTTTCATGCTTTGACTTATTCCTACTTCACCACAGAAACCAATAAATAATAACAAGTAAAACATTATGAATCCGACCCTTAGTAGGAACAAACCAAGCTTGCATGATACTCTTAATATTGTTATAATCCTTACAAAATTGAGTAATACAAATATTATCAAAATATAACAACACTTTCAGAGCCATGGGGCAATTTCCAAAACATGGTTCAAGCTTTCAATAAGATAATAACATTGGCATTTGAAAATAATATTAAAACCTTTTTTTTTTTTGATAAGAATAGTATCTACATGAATGTAATTATTAAAAATTCTCCATATAAGAATATAATAATATGTAGGTGTACCTTTCTTCTATATTGTAAAGCAAAGCTGAGATTTTGGTTGAATATGCCAAATAGAATGCCAAACTTCTTTGAGCATAAAGCTCCCATCATTAGATTTATTAAACAAAATCTAATCGTTATTGTCTAATAAAAGAGGAACATGCAAAATGTGATTATTGATTAAATTAGGCACCATATCACTAAGATAATCCAGTTTCTAAATTCTATCAAGGATAAAATGGAAAACTTTATGGGCCTTAGTAGAATGGGTATTAAGAAATTATCAATAGAGGAATTACCTAACCATTTATCTTGCCAAAAAATGATGTCATCAATCCCCATCCACCATTGAATGAATTAATCAGCATCCAATTTAATGGTGCAAAGGCTTTTCCAATTATAAGAGTACCCTTTTCTGTTAAAAACAATTCACATGATGTTTGCCAACACAATACGTAGAAATCAAGAAATTAGCCCAAAGACCCTTTTTAGACCTTAAAGTAAAATAAAGTTTATAAGAACAACTAAGAGCCACATCACCCATTTTCTTAAAACCAAGCTTACTTTCATCATTAACACTAGAGCAATTGTCCCAAGAAGCCCATAAAATAGTAGATCTACCCTCCCCGGCCCTCCTAAGAACTTTGTTGAAAATTCTTTTGAGCCTAGTACAAACATTCAAAGTAGGATACTAAGTATAAAATAAATGAATAGACATCGAACAAAGAGCACTCTTAATTAAAACTGATTTACCCCAAAAGAAAGAAAATTAATGGTCCAAGTATAAAGTTTTTTGTGAATATTAAAAAAATGTCCCCAAATAAATGAAATATCTTCTTACCCTTGAAATAGTATTTAAGGGGAAGATGCTTTGCTAAAAAAGAAATTTTTTCTAAATAGAGTTAATTCTTGGATTGGAGATAGACTTACTAGGGATAAAATAACTTTTAAGAGGATTAAGAATTAACCCACTACCCTCAAAACCCCTTGATCCTTAAACTATTTTGGAGAAATTTCATTTCCTTGGAACCTGAATAAATTTTCTTGGACTCTTGATCAATCACTTGCGTATTGATTAATCATGTTCTTAGGGAGAATTTCTTTAGTTTTAGTCAAGTGCAACATCTCCTTTCATCTAGCTCTGGCAATTTGGAGGTTATCTAGGGTTCCCCTTTCGTGCTATTGTTTTTGTCCCTTATGGCATGGTTTTATTGAAGTTTTTTTATTGTTTCCTTTTCTATTGTTTCTTATAATTATCTTCAATTGTTGGTTTGAGGTTTTATTATGATTTACTTCAACTTCCTCTCTTGTTGATGGTAAATCTCAATCATTTAAGGTTTTCTTGGCTGGTTCCTCATCTTCTTCTTCTAAATTGCATTTTGTTCATACTTTATATAAGGGATGTCCCACTTTGATGTTTGATGACTCCATGGTTTCTCAGTAGGCTGCTTCATTTGCTTTAATGCTATTTAGCGAGTTCCTCCTGAGACCTCTGAACCTTGATGTCATTCAAAATTTTTTTGTTAACCTAAAACTATCAGGTTCTTCCCATATTGGTTTACTTGATCAAAAGAATAATATAATCCAACTTTCTAATGATCTTGATTATAGTCAAATATTTACAAGGAGATCTTACTATGTCCAAGCGTGCTAAATGTGTTTAGTCAAATGGACACCAAATTTTAATGTTAGGGAGGAATCCCCTATTTCTCTAGTGTGACTCTTTTCTAAATCTGAGACTTCACTTCTTTAATTCCCAAATTTTATTTAGCATGGCTTTGATTTTTGGAAGTACTTCACAAACAGACCAAGCCACTGCTTCTATTTCTCATCCGTCCATGGCTCATGTTTTGGTTGAGTTGGATATCTCTAAGAAATATTCGAATGAGATTAAGATTGGGTCAAAGTTGAATGATTATTTCCAAAAAGTGAAATTTTAAAACTTTCCCTTTTTTTATTCTCATTTCAAAATGCATGGCCATGGTATAAATGAATGTTATAGGATGCATCCTCCCCTTCATAAAGAGAAGGATTCTTCCAAACAATCGCAAGGGAATTTTTTGAATTTGGCTTCTCATGAAAATGTTATTCCTAATCTTGATGACTTGGAGGGAAATACCCCTAAACCAATTAAAAATATGGATCCTTTGTAAATAGTTTGTGCTAACTTTTAACCGATGGTTACTAATGTTAATTGTTTAAATCATGATTTGGGAATTTATGTTAAATCTACCTTTAGCTTATTTTCTAGTTGTGAAAATATGGATTAGCAAATGTTGGCTATTATCACTAACCAAAATATTGCTAGTTCTAACTCTATTATATTATTAACAAAAATTTGTCGGACATGAATTTTATGTTGCAATTCAATATGGCTACTAGTCTCTTGGTTTGGAATGATCAGGAGAAAGTTGTGGAAGTTAATGTGGATATTGACTTAATTAGTAAAGACATTGTAGGAAATGGAAACACTTTGGAGATGGGTGAATTGGCTAGGGTGAAGGATGGCCTTTCTTTTAGAGAAGGAAATGATGAGCTTGTCTTGTAGGGCAAAGGTAACATGGAGGATAATTATATGTTTATGGAGGGTGAATGTCCTCAACATGTATAGCAGGTGGCCAAACACAATGATAGTAAGTTTCCTTCAATCTTTCATTACCATAGTGATGCTTTTATTGTATTGAGGATATGGATATTCTTGCAAAATGCTATGCTAGAGATGATAATGATACTAGTTTTACTAAATTTCATAATAGGAGAGGTAGGTAAAACAAAAACATCATTTTAAAATCTCCTAGGACAACCCATTACTCACAAACTAGTCGTTAATTTGTTTCTTATTTTTAAAACTATTATTTGGAATGTTAGGGGGAGTTAAAAATTTATGTCGTATTTATAATATTTCTATTCTTATTTTGCTTGAGCATCTTATTAATGTCTCTAAATTACCTTCTACTGCTAAAATCTTGGGTTTTAAGCAATTTGTTTCTAAGTATACCAAAAAAATTTAGGTTTTTTTGGAAAGATCCTATTAGGAATGATGTTATTGGAGACTTTACTCAAGTTCTACATTGCAGTATTGAATTTTTAAATTTGAAATTACTATGCCTCATTATCTATGTTGCTTCTGCTCATAATACTGAAAAAAAGTTATGGGTGCAACTCAATAATTTTCTTAGTATTTTGAACTTGCCTAGCCTTATTGGTGGTGATTTTAACACAATTTCTAACCCCTCAGAGCATATAGGGGGTTCTACTCCTAACTGTCATTCTATAGAGGATTTTAACAATATGATTATGGATATTAATTTGATTAACATTGGTTTTTTTGGTAATAAGTTCACTTGGAATCGTGGTCATTTATGGCAAATCTAGATCGAATTTGGTTTAATGATAATGGACTTAATTCTTTTATTACTATTTCTATTGAGCATCTTAGTAGAACTCTTTATGATCATTATACTTTATTGATTATACTTAAATTTAGACATATCAACTCTTTGTCTCAATTTAGATTTCAAAATATGTGGTTACTTCAAGAATCATTCCTAGATGTGGTTCAGGAAAATTGGCACGCCTCCCTGCATCTTGATCATTCTTTTTATGACATGAAGAGGTTTTGGTTCAAGAAGAAAAAATTAAAATAAATCATTAATTGGTAGAATCACAATGGTTTTAAAAATATTTTTACTAATATTCTGGTTGCTGAAGACAAAGTTAATTCTATTGATGCTAACTATCAATTTTTTCCTTTTCTTGCTAATTTTAACTAGCTCGAAGAGGCTAAAGTTTATCTATTTAAATTACAAGCTCAGGAGGAAGCTTTTTGGAAGCAAAAAGTGGCTGCTAAACATTTGGTTGAAGGTGTTAATAATATCAAATACTTTCATGCTTTGGATTAGAGAAAAAGAGCAAAAAACTCCAATAATAAAATCATTCGTGATGATGGTTCTACTACTGAAGATGTGGAAAAAATTACTAATTTGGTTGTTCTACATTTTCAAAATCATCTTAATAAAGTTTTACTCCTTTTAATATTGATAATTCTAATACTATCCCTAATCTCATATCTCATGAGGATAATGATTTACTTTCTAAACCCCCATTTTTGGAAGAATTAAAAGAGATTTTTTGTGGCATGAATGGTGATTTTTTGGCTGGTCCCGATGGTTTTACTATTAAGTTTTTCTATAAAGCTTGGAATATTATTAGTTCTGATCTTTTTTTTTTTTCTATTTTGAATTTTTTTGATGGGCACACTTTCCCTAAATTATTTACTTCCACTTCTATTATGCTTATACCCAAGACCAACTCGATTAGTAGTTGGAATGATTTTACACCTATTAGTCTTTGTACCTTTTTTAGTAAGTTGATCTCTAAAATTTTTATGAGTAGGTTAAACTCTATTATGCCTAAAATTATATCTCCCTATCAAATGGGTTTTGTTAAGGGACGGGCTATTTCTGATAATAAACTTTTGGCTCAAGAATTTTATCACAATCTGGATGTTAGGGTGAGAGGTAACAACATTTTCTTGAAGCTTAATATTTCTAAGGCTTATGACAACATTGATTGGATTTTTCTTTATAATATTTTACATTTATTTGGCTTTAATTTTTTTTTATCAATCTTATTCGAAATTGCATAGAAGGTTCCTATTTTTCCATTATTGTCAAAGGCAAGTGCACTAGTTTTTTTAAAACCTCTCATGGCCTTAGACAGGGAGACCCTATCTCTCGTACCCTTTTCACTATTACGTCATATTGTTTTGTCTAGAGGCATTACTAACCTGTTTGAGAATCACCGTAACCTCTATTTTAGAACCTAGGTGGTTTTCCTATCTCCCACTTATGCTTTTCTGATGACTTTATTCTTTTTATGAATGAGAGTTTTTTCATTATTTTAAAAATATTAATGGGCTTTATTTAAACAAAAATAAACTTTCTTTACTGCCCCTAACAAAATGCCCAATGATCATATTGTTTCTATTAAAGCCATGTCTGGATTTGTGCAAGCTTAAATGCCTATTAGGTATCTTTGGGTCCCCCTTCTTAAAGGTCATAAGAAATCTTTTCTTTTTAATTATTTGATTACTCTGATTCAGAGCAAGCTTTTGTCCTCGGATTCAAACTTTTTGAGCTTTGGTGTAGGCTTGCTCTCATTATAAGTTTTCTTTGCTCACTTCTAGTTTATATTTTTTAAATTCTTCAACATACTCAAATTTTTTGCTGTAGGATTGTTAAACTTATCAATAAATTTTTTCAAAAGGGACTAACATTAATTTCTAAAATCACCAGGGCCTCTTGGGATAAATTTTGTGGTGTGTTAAATGAGGGTGCTTTGGGTTGTAAGAGCTTGGTTGATTTATCCTATGCTTTTTCTTTCAAGTCGTGGTATACCTTTTGTGCTAATATGAACCTTTGGGTTAAATTTATGGTTGATAAATTTTGTAAAAACAACAACAACTTCAAGCCTTTATCCCACTACGTGGGGTCGGCTACATGAATCCTTTTTCTCCATTGTGTCCTATTGAAAGTCAAATTCCCGTTTAAATCTAATAAAGAAAGGTCATTCCTAATATTTTCTAACCAAGTCTTTTTAGGTCTACCCCTACCTTTGTTAACATAAGTCAAATCTAATACCTCTACTCTCCTAACCGGGTCATCGGAAGGCCACCGTTTTATGTGACCAAATCATCTAAGGCGACTCAATCTAATCTTATCTTCTAATGGAGCTACTCCAACCTTTTCACATATATGCTCATTTTGTATCCTATCTCTAAGGGTAAAGCCACTCATCCACCTGAGCATCCTCATCTCTGCCACACTTATCTTAGTATTATGCTTCTCTTTTAATGGCCAACATTCGGCTCCATAAAGCATTGTAGGCCTCACTACCATCTTATAGAATTTTCCCTTAAGTTTGAGGGGTACAATTCTATCACATAACAAGCTCGATCCATTCCTCCACTTCAACCATCCAACGTGAATTCTGTTGATAATATCCCCATCTATTTCACCATCACTCTGAACAATAGATCCAAGATATCTAAAACGTGTACTCTTATTAATGACTCGATCCCCCAAAGTCACAATCCCCTCACCAGGACTATTACTACTAATATTACACTCCATATATTCCGTTTTAGATCTACTTAAGCAAAAAACTTTAGACTCTACTGTTGACCTCCATAATTCAAGTTTACCTTAAACTCCCTCTCTAGTCTTATCAACAAGAAGAATATCATCAGCAAAAAGCATACACCAAGGTACATCATCTTGCAAATGTCTAGTGAGAACATCCATGACTAAAGCAAAAAGATATGGTCTTAAGGCTGATCCTTTATTTAACCCAACCAAAATAGGGAAATACTTGGTCAATCCACCTTGTGTTTGAACACAAGTAATAGCTCCTGCATACAAATCTTTAATGATTTGAATATAAGCATTATTGACTCCTTTCTTTTCAAGAACTCTCCATAGTACTTCTCTTGGAACTTTATCATATGCTTTTTCTAATTCAATAAATATCATATGTAGATCCTCCTTTTTTTGTTTATATTTCTCCATCAAACCTCTTAATAAATGTATGACTTCCATAGTCGACCTACCCGGCATGAATCCAAATTGATTTTGAGAAACATTAGTATCACGTGGCAACCTATGATCCATAACTCGCTCTCAAAGTTTTAAAGTTTGACACAATAACTTAATACCTCTATAATTTGCACAATCTTGTGCATCACCTTTATTCTTTAAAATAGGAATTAACACACTCATTCTCCACTCATCTGGCATCTTTTTAGTCTTCGAAATAGTATTAAAAAGTTTAGTAAGCCATGAAATTTCTTCTTCTCCTAAGCATTTCCACACCTCTATTGGATTATCATCTTGTCCAACAGCTTTTCCACCCTTCATTTTCTTTAAAGCCTCTCTAACTTCAATTTTACTAATACGCCGATAAAAACAGAAATCTTTATTTTCATTTTGGGTGCTAAGGTCACTATAGTTAATCTTATTTTCACAATCTTCATTAAAAAGTTTAGCAAAATATCCCGTCCATCTTTGTTGAATATCATCTTCTACAAAAAGTATTTTTTGATCTTCATCTTTAATACACTTCACTTGAACTAAATCCTTACTACTCCTATCTTTGTTTGGCTAACTTATACATATATCTTTCTCCATCTTTAGTATCTAATGTATTATATAAATCACTAAAAGCTAATGTATTTGCATCACATATTGCTTTCTTAACATCCTTACGAGCCACTTTATATATTTCCCAATTATCAAAATTTTTAAAATTAAACCAATTTTTATAACAAAGCTTTTTATTTCTAATCTTTTCTTGCACATTTGGATTCCACCAAAAACTACTTTTACTATTAGGAGCTTTTCCCTTTGATACTCCAAGGACATCTATTGCAATATTCTTAATATCACTAGACACTTTTTCCCACATAATATTAGCATCCTCATGCATAGACAAAATCTTAAGATCTAAAATCTTATTTCAAAAAATATTTTTGTTAATATTGTTTAAATGCCCCCATCTAATCCTAGAAAATTATTTTACTTTGTTTTTTATTTTATGCCTCTTTATCTTAAAGTCCAAAATCAATAATCGATGTTGGGTACATAAATTTTCACTTGGAATAACTTTACAATCTTTGCAATCTAAACGATTTAGTTTTTTAATAAGAAAATAGTCAATTTGTGTTGTACTATGTCCATTTTTATAAGTGATGAGATGCTAATTCCTTTTCTTAAATAAGGTATTAGCAATTGAAAAAAAATAAGCTAAACAAAAATCCAATATGGTCTTGCCACCTTCATTCGTCGTTCCAAATCCATGGCCACCATGAATGCTTTTAAAATCATCTACCTCTCTACCAACATGTCCATTTAAATCTCCTCCAATAAAAACTCTTTCTTCAAGAGGTATCTTTTTCATTAATTCTTCTAAGTCATTCAAAAAATTTAATTTAAAACTCATATCCAGACCTACTTGAGGAGCATAAGCACTTATAATATTAACAATCTTATCATCAACAACAATCTTTAATGCTATAATTCTATCTCCAATCCTACTAATTTTTATAACATTATCCTTTAAACTCTTATCTATAATAACACCTACACCATTTCTAGTACGACTCCTACCCGAATACCAAAGTTTAAATCCTAAACAATCAATTTCCTTAGCCTTCTCTCCAACCCATTTAGTTTCCTGAATGCACAAAATATTTAACTTCCTATGAATCATAATATATATTAATTCCATTAATTTTTCTGTAAGGGAACCTATATTCCAAGTTCCTATCCTAATTTTAGTTTCATGGACTAGCTTCTTTGCCCACATCCATCCTTGATGTGGGAACCCTTGCCTATTTAACACTGCACCCGGGCACCGGTGCAGCGACCCTTGCACACTTGTCACTGTATTCAGGTCATACAGCGCGTCGCTTCCAGGGGACGCCCTAGCATTAACACAATTTCTAAAAGGATTCATGTCATTTTGTTCGACAAGTTTTACGCTGGCTATCAACTACCTAACGCAACCCTCCACTTTTCTCATCCAGGACTTGGGACCTGATAATGGTTGATAAATTTTGTGTGGCTAAATATTCTACTATTTTTTCTTTTAACCAAGGTGACTCTTAAGTTTGGAAGAGACATTATAAGGTTAAATGGATGGTTGAACCACATCTCTCTTAGGGGCTTGGTGGTGATAATATTTTTTTTTTGGCATGATCATTGGTTAGGTCAGCATTCTATTGACTCTATTTCTAATTCCTCTTCTATTATGGTGTTTAAGTTGAAATTGTTCATTACAGATAACTGCTGGGGTTATGGTAAACTTGCAAATGTGATTCATAACTCTATTATTCATTAAATTTTTAATCTTCCCCTGAACACTGAATATGAAGATTTACTCTATTGTAATTTCTCCAAAGATGGTACTTTTAAATTAAAGGATGCCTGAAATGCTTTTAGAGCCAATAATGATATTTCTATTGTTTTATTTATGATTTGGCATAAAAGCATTCCTTACACTATTGCTATTTTTATTTGGAGAATTTTGCATAAGTTCATTCCTACTGATAATAATTTGATGAAAAGAGATTTTATTATGCCTTTTGAATACCAATGTTGTTATCATGTGAAGAACATTCATCATGTTTTCTTTCTGGTCATTCAGATGTTAAAACTTGGACTTTTTTTGATGATATATTCAAATTATTATTTTTTAATGCAAAACTTTCTATTAATGCTAATATTAAGTTTTGGTTTGTCGATTCTAAGGGGCACATTAGAAATGTTATTCCATCTCTCATTATATGGTATGTATGGTTGGAATGTAATAATTCTCTACTTAATGGTGTTGGCATGGACCATCATAAGATTATCAATAATGTGAAAAACAAAGTCATTAGACTCTTTTTTTTTTTTTTTTGATGAAATGCAAATTGCATTAAAATAATAAAAGAAAGAACCTAAAACAAGATACTAGAAACCCCTTAAAGAATCACATTCCTCCTTCAAACATAACAAGAATGAAGGAGGAATGTCATCAAAGATAATATCCTCCCAAACAAAAGAACTCTTTAAGGCCAAATTAGCACAAACATCCGCTAATTTGTTACAATCTCTTTTAACAAAAGAAAACAATACTTGGTTAAAATTAAGAAGGAAAGCAAAATTATCATCCACATACTTACTAAATTTCCAAGTCTTCATAGCCGATTGTAGAAGATTTATAATATTAGAATTATCCCCTTCAATGATGATTCCTTGAGCTTCAAACATCTATTCCCGGGTAATGTTCTTCAAATAGAGGATAGCCATCAATTCAATTTGTGCAATATCCCAATGCAAAAGATTTTCTCCAAAAGCAATAAGGAATCTTCCTTTATCATCTCTTGCCACACCTCCAAATCCAGCTACATTATTCCTTGAAGTAGAAGCATCTACATTTATTTTATTCCACCTGGGTGGAGGAGGATACCAAGAGAAAGACCGCTTTCGCTGATTAGTACCCCAGTTGTCCGGTGTAGAATTGATAAAGTTGCTTACGGTTGCTGTACAAACAGCATTTGCTGCTATATAATTGATCGAATCTTCAAAACCATCATGAATCAATTTACATCTAGTCTCCCACACCAACCAATTAGTAGTGCAATATAATTTGCAATGAAAGAAAATCGATAAGCTTCTTTAATCCTTCCAAACAATCCTGAAGATTGACAAAAACAGGAAGTTTGAATCCCCAGCTATTGAGTATAACAATCACATCTCGAAGCTTAATACAATTTCCTACAATATGACATCCATTCTCTATTTGTTCACATCCTCTCGGGCAACCTGAGAAAGTGCTCAATTTCCTCCTAAAAAGAAAATCATTAGAGGAAATGGCATCATTGCAAAGCCTCCACCAAAATAACTCAACTTTCGGTCTTAGCTTTAAATTTTTCATCTAATTCCAGATGGCATTCCCTCCGTTTTGATATGTCAATGCTTGAAAAGCCAAAGCAGGAATAGATTTTCCAGAAAATTTAAAATTAAGCTCCATAAGATCAAACCTTCTATCGGCATCAATGGGAATTTGAGAATTGAGTTCTACCAGTTGCTCCCCAAAAATCAACTGAAGTTGATCGGTATTCCACTTCCCATCCAAAATAAAAGAGTTGAGTTTAATCTCCATTGGTTCCAAGCAGTTAACAATGGTCGTCCACTTTGCTCTACATTTGTCTATAATCCAATTATCAAACATCCAATTAATAGCATTACCATTCGAAACATTCGATCCAACGATGTTTCTAAGATAATAGGCTCCCATTGTGATGATTTTCCACGTCAGAGAGCAGTCTCTTTTCATTGGAGTCATCCAAACATCTTCTCCATATTTAGCTCTAAGAATTTGATTCAATAAGGACGATGGCTTCATACAGAAATTTCATGCCAATTTGGCCCGTAAAGGACCAACTCTTCACACAGCTGAAAATAAACCTCTACCCCCTTCTTCTTTAGTCTTACAAAGACAATCCCAAGAAGCAAAATGAAGACCTGCATTCTCATCTTTCTTTTTCCACAAAAAGTTCTACACATTTTATCAAAGTCTTTAAGAATACTCAATGGAACAAGTGAATTTGAAGTAAGGAACATTGGTAGTGATAAGAATGTTGATTTGATGAGAACTACCATTCCTTCCAAAGAGATGAACTTTTGACCCCAATTGTTCAATCTGTTAGCAGCCACTTCCATCAACTTAGAGAAATCCGAAGATACCACTCTCCTCAAGACCATCTTCACACCAAGGTAATTCAACTCCTTAACCACTTTGAATTTAAGAAGATTAGAAATCTTCTTCTTAATTCTATGGTTAGTAAATTTCCCGAAAAGAATCATGGATTTAGAAATGTTAACCTTTAGGCCCAAGCATAAACAATAATTATTTATGATAGTCTTTAATTCCTTAATGACTTTAATCTTGCCTTCTAAGAAGATTAAAATATCATCCGCATAAAGCAAATGGGACACTCTAGGAGCCTTTGGAGAAATCGAGATCCCCACATCCCCTTTCCTACCATTTAGTGCATCTGATAGTAATTGGGAACATAAAATAAACAAATAAGGGGATAGAGGGCATCCTTGCCTAAACCCACTTTTCCCTTCAATCCATTCAGTTTTCCTTCCATTGATCAGGATGCAATATTTAGGATCAAGGATGCATTGTAAAATAAGTTCCTTAAAATTGTTAGGAAAGTTTAAGTGAAATAGCACTTGCCTCAAAGCTTGCCAACCCATACTATCATAAGCTTGTTTCATGTCAAGCTTGATTGCCAAAATTTCTTTCCTTTCTTTAGAATACCAGAATTTATTGAATACCTCTTATGCCAATAGAACATGATCAGACAAGGAACGCCATTTGATAAAAGCAGCTTGGTCCACCGAAATGAATTTGTGTATCACCTTCTCCAATCTACTTAAAAGCATTTTTGCAATAATTTTATAAATAGTCATGCATAAGCTAATAGGCCGATAATTGGTTACCTCTTGAGGATTTTGAATCTTTGGAATCAATACAATAAGAGTATCTTTCCACGACAAGTGCATTTCTCCAGATGATAAAAATTGATTCACTGCTAGCCAAACATCACCAGCTATCCATCTCCAAAAATTCTTCAAAAAGGAAAATTTTATACCGTCCAAACCTGGAGCAATGTTACTACCAGATTTCTCAATAATAACCTGAAGCTCCTCCCTTTTGAACTCTGCTTCCAAAATAGCTCGATCAGCTTCATCCAAGATTGTCGAAGGCTCAGGCCATCCACCCAGCATACATTGTCTGTGCTGCCATTTAAGTTTGAAAAATTCAGAAAAAACCTTCTAAATTTCATTGACATCCTCCGTAATATTACCATTGTTATTCTTGATATGAATAATCCAATTGATATTTTTCCTTGCTTTAGCAAATGCATGAAAAAAACTAGAATTTCAATCTCCTTCTTCCATCCATCTTGCTTTAGCTCTTTGCTTCCACCAGGTATTAAGCCGAGCAAGAGTTATATTGAGCTCATTAATTTTGAATCTTAACACCTGCAACTTTTCAAAAAAGATCCCTACTTCAGCCTCTTCTATCTGAATAACCTGTATTTCCTCCTTAAGCCTATCCCGAAGAGCCATTAAGTTCTTGAACTTTGCTTTGCTCCAGAAGAAGAGAGCTTTCAAGGTTCTATTAAATTTAACATTAAGAGAAGAAGCTGGATCAATCCCAGCATATTTGCTCCAAGAATTCTTCACAATCGCCTCTGCTCCATGGTAAGTAGCCCAAACTTCTTCATACTGAATTCCTTTTCTGTAAATCGTATCAGTTTTGAAAATTTCCAATAAGATAGGACAATGGTCCGGTGCAATACGGGATAAATGCTTCACCATTGCAGTATGGATAGAATTCAAAGCAGAGGAATTCATAAGGCAGATTATCCAACTTCTCTAGAATACGAGCTCCACCGGATTTGTTGTTGCACCAAGTAAATTTAGGACCCATTGACTTTACCTCATGAAGATCGTTGTTGATCATAAAATTCTTCAGATCTATGGCTCCTTGAGACAAGATAAATCTTTTCCCACCTCTCTTTTCCTAATGAGACTCTTTTATGTTAACCTGCTTTCTCACAATAATTTTTGAATTTATTATTTTATGGATGATGACTTAGGCATTAAGTTGGATGATGATCTGCACCCACTTTCTGGTTCTAGAATTGTTTACTGGCATAAACCCCCCTTAACACTTATCAACTAAATGTGAAGGGTACTTTTAATCAGCAATGGTCAAGTTGTGGTGGGATTCTTAGGGACAATTATGGTAACATGGTTATGGCTTATGCATGTCACTTACAATTGCATGATGATAATTTTGCCGAGCTTTTGGTTATTCTATATGAGATTAAATTATGTATTTCTTTGTCTATTGTTACTATTAGTATTAAAGTTGATTCTACTCTTTTGATTCAATGCTTAAATAGTCTGGAGGACTCCGTCTATAATTCTAATACTTTTTACTTGGTGAGGGATATTAAATAGTTAATGATCTTTACTAATGCCTCCTTTTCTCATATGTGTAGGGAGGCAAATTCATGTGCTATTATCTTGGCTAATTCAGATTGCAATTTGGATCATCTGTCTGATTTTGATTTTAATAAACTTACCTGCTCTTTTACAAGGCTTATTAAATTGGATAAAATTGATACCCCTTATATTAGAATTTAATTAGTTTGACTCATTAAGTTTTATTTTTTGCTTTGAGGTTCCCTTAATTTGGGCTTCCAGACATATTTTGCTGGCTTAGTTTTATTCTGTTGTAGGATTCTTAGCACTTAGTTTTATTGTATTGGCCTCCATGTGTTTGGTAGTCTAAGCATTTTTATTTCCTCCAACTAGGATTTACTGGCTAGCTGGGGTATTATTATTTTGTTATTTCTCTTATGTGCTACTTGGTGTTCCTATTAGTATTGTGCTAAGTTGGCCTAGTGATTTGTTGTATATGGAGCTTTCTTAGTTTGATCTTGGCAATGTGGTTCGGTAATGTTATTGCCGCTCCTTCCTTTTTTTGGTTGGGGAGTTTTTTGTCTTAACTGTTGGGTATTGTTTTATCATTAGTATTGTTTTTCATTTTTATTCTTGTTTAGGCTTTCTGGGTGTTGGTTTGGAAGTGTATTGGAGGTGCTTTGTGCTTGACTATTAATATTGGCTAATGTTTATTAGGAGGGTGCTGAAGGTTTTTTTTTGTGTTTATTATTGGTTGGGAGGTTGTTTAGGGGCATTGCTAGGTGTGACTTAATTTTTTGTTTTTTGTGGTTGAGGAGCTCCTTTGGGTTTTTTTGGGTGGTGGTTGGCTGGACTCTCTTAGTTTGGTTGCTGGGTTTTGTTATGGTGGGTTGTTCGTTGATTGCCACTTATGGGTATATGTCTATTATTTCTCTTCATTGCATTTTTGGAGCTAATGTTGGTCTTCTGGTTTCACTTGTGCTTGGTGTTTCACTAATGGAAGGGGTATTGGTGGTTGATGGAGTTATTATTATCCTATTCTATATAATGTTTTATTGTTCCTTTATCATGGAGATCATCTTGGTTTGTAGTTTGTTCTTAGAGTTGGTACTTGTGCTGGCATCTTTTGGTATGGAAAGCTAGAGCTGAATGTTTTTTATTGTTCCTTCCCTATTTTTTGGGTTCTTTCTCTTGTGCACCATAGAATGTACCTAGGTTTCTTTGTATTTTTGTTTAGTAAGGACCTCGAGATCTTAGTTTTTTTTACTTTAATTTTGTAGCTCTTTCAAGCTTTAGCGAGCTTGAAAGCCCTTTAAGGTATGTAATGTTTTTTGATATTAATGCGTAGGCCCCAATATGGGTTTCCTCTAAAAAAAAGCATGGTTTAAAGGTCAACAACATTAGTTAGAAGGTCTTTAAAGATCCTTAACCCATAAAACTCAAAGGTTTTTCATTAGCTATAAAACTTTTGAATATTTACATCCTATGCTATTAAATATGACATCTTATGATGTTAACATTAGAGGACTCTCTAAACTTATTGATCATGATCATTATCATTAACATGATTCATTAAATAAGTATTGAACCTTTGTTGACTATCGTTGACCACAAAACCCTAATACCATATACTTTGGAAAATAAAATTTCCTTAAATTTCAATATGGCTTAAATAAACTAAATAATGCAGCCTATCATAAGAAGTACAATTGTCATTTGACATGCATCAAAGGAAAACTCATGTTATGATCACCCATGCCTGACTAAGTCAACCTAGGTTGATTATAGAGTCCTTGAACCCTAAATTTACATCTCATGCATTTGAATCTTTCAATTGAATGGAACCGCTTTTAGAGTTTACAATACATTATTTAGAATGATTTGAACCAAATCTTATCCCATAGTTTGACCTAGTTGAACAAGTTAACCTAATTGACCAAATGCATCCTTAGGGTTAAACATGCATTTCTCATAGAAAGACTTTCCAAGCCAAGTGAATTCCTTTATAAACTAAGAACTTCATTTGGTATTGTTTGAAACAATCCTCAACCCGTAAGTCAACTTTGTTGCCCATGTTAACTAAGGTTGACAAAACTTGCATATACTTAAATTCATTACATTTTTATTGACTTTGACCTGATTAAATCCATCTAAACTTGTAGAGTTGTCCCCTAAGAGTTAACCTAGGTTACCTATGCATTAAGTCCACTTTAATTAGCAACTTGGCTTGACCCAATAGGTCAAAATCACCATGCCTTATATCCACTCTAAACCTTGACTTAATTAATCCATTCTAGCTATCACATTGCACACCACATGACTCATTACATCTGCCATTGTCAGCCTAGCCATTGGGCTGACTTGAGTTGACCCATTAGACTAGTACAATGTCGCCTAAAACACCTAAATCAATATTTCATGCTTGCCTATCAATCCCAAGCCTAGTCGGAACCTCAATTGAGTTCAGAAATATTCTAGGAGCTCTTCCACCTTAGTTTCTTACATAAGGAGGTCAGGTTCAGCTATAGTCTTTATAACCGCCTCCTTGTGACCCACGAGTTGATCCTATTCTTTAAACCTTATTTAACCTAAACTCTTGAAGCTTCAATAATCCTTCATTGAATTCTCTAGAGCCTCCATGACTCGACCTAGTTGTTTGAGGCACCATGAATGGAATTATCTATTCAAATCCAAATCATATAAACAACATAAAATTTCTCTACAAAACAAATAGTTTTTATTGTTCATTTAATATGCTTACTGTGAGAGCAATGTTAAGATAGTTGCTATTTGAATGCTTTACATTTTGCAACTTATGTAGTTTTGATGATTCTAGACATTATTGTTCAAATGTGTAGTTTTCTCCTAACAATTTTAGAAGATTTGTATTTGCTCTTGTGTGTACTAACATTTCTTGAAAAACGAACACCAGACTACGAAGACTTCAAATCAAATTCAGAATGAGATACTTTGTAAAATTTGAAGTTTGCACTTCTTTGTAATTAAATTGAAAGGGAGTGATTGAAATTGAGTGAATAAAAACATACACACACACACACACATAAGGAGATCATAAAAAATTTTACTGATCATACTGGACGATATTCGTTCGTACGGGATGATCAGACAGTTATCTCCTATTGAACACATGGAACGAATATGAACTTGCTTAAAAATTTTTCTAAGTCCTATTCGTCCGGGACGAATTTTATAATCGTTCAGGACGATTGGTTCTCTATAAAAATTTTGTCCAGATGAAATTAAATTATCGTCAATGGCGATTGGTCCACTGGAATATTTTTGTCCAGACGAAATTAATAATCGTCCGGGACGATCTGGTCTCTGGAAAATTTTTGTCCAGACAAAATTAAATTATCGTCAATGGCGATTGGTCATCTGGAAAATTTTCGTCTAGACCAAATTAATAATCGTTCGGGACGATCGGTCCTCTGTAAAAATTTCATCCAGACGAATAAAATTTCGTCGAAACGATTAACCGACTTAGAACAGTTTTCAGTAGTTTCTAGAACCGACCTAGTAATAACTGTTCGTACAAGACGAACTTAGTTCGTACGGGACAATCAGCGTGTACGAAAAAATTTCGTACACATATACAAATAGGGTCGTTTCAAAGCATTTAAGTAAAATCGTCCAGGACGATCCACGATCGTACAGGTCGATCCACTGCGTACAGAATTGAATACTTGCAGTTTTTGGGCAGTTTTTCTTGTCTTTTGTATAAATAGTCCAAATTAGACTGCCACCCAATCTTTTTATCATTTGATGTTCGTGCCTCTTGAGAGAATAGATAAGAAGAGAGAGTGAGAGTGCATTCAAGGGAGGATTCCTACCACTGGAGCGTGAAGGCTTCACTTGGAGTTCAAAGGTAAGAATCTCTACTTGTGAATTGGGATTACTTCACTCTTTTCTTTCTTCCTTCAGATTTATTGTGAGAAGATCTGTCAAGGAGATCCGGTTCACTGCCGACACTTGGAGAGTGTGAATAGCCGAAGGGTTCGCTGCCTACACTTGGAGAGTGTGAAGAGCCGAAGGGTTCGCTGCCTACACTTGGAGAGTGTGAATAGCCGAAGGGTTCTCTGCCCACACTAGGAGAGTGTAAAAGGATGATGGTTCTCTGCCAACACTGGGGATTGTGTAAAAGGACAACGGTTCTCTGCCGTACCGAGGAGTGGTGAAAAGAGTGTGTTGTAAAGGCTTCTCCGCCTTGCTGAGGGTGCACAAGGAGAGTCACTATTGGTATTAGTGCAATACTCAGAGGGTGCCTCTGGGGAGTGGATGTAGGTCTGGTTTTAGACTGAACTACTATAAATTTGGTGTCATTTACTTTTCTGTTTTTACGTTTCCGCATTTTAATTCTTAGTCTTAAAAACTCTGTGGTTGAAAAACATTTTTTCTACAAAACTTAAAAGAAACAATTTTTATTTCGGTTCAACATAATTTCAAAAAGAGGGTTTAAAATTTTTTAAACTACCAATTCACCCCCCTCTTGGTAGTCTTTGGGACATTAACTTAGGCTTAACAACCTAATTACTAGACTCAACAAGTGGTATCAGAGCTTCGTTTCAAAATCATAAGTTTGAACTACTTTTTGATTAACGTAGATGGCTACATTTGGAAACCGAAACACACCTGAAGGTTACTCTATCACTAGACCTCCACTGTTTGACAATATTCCTTTTGATTTTTGGAAAACACGCATGTCTACTTTTTTACAGTCACTTGATTATTGCATGTGGATGCTAGTCCATGAAGGTTACACAAAACCAACTAGATTAGTTGATGGAGTTAGGGTGGAAACACCTTTTGCAGATTGGACTATAGAAGAACGTGACTTAGCACAATTAAATGCCAAATGTCTAAATAGTTTCTTTTGTACTTTAAAATCTGAAGACTACATGCGGGTTTCCACTTGAAAAAGCGGAAAAGACATATGGGATAGACTTTGTATAACTTATGAAGGGACAAATGAGGTTAAGCAATCAAGACTCAATATCTTGTTACATGACTATGAACTGTTTCGCATGAAACCTAATGAATCTATTTCTGACATGTACACAAGATTCACACAAATTGTTACTTCTTTGCATGCACTTGGTAGGGAATTAACAAATGCTGAAATGGTCAATAAAATTCTTCGATGTTTACCTACTGCTTATGATGCTAAAATTGCTTCAATTACAGAGTCTAAAGATCTAAACATATATTCTATTGACAATCTTCTTGGTTCACTCATTGCTTATGAGCAAGGAGTAAGTCAAAGAAAGATTGATGTAGGTGAACCACGAAAGGAGAAAAATATAGCATTAAAGGTGGAAGAGTCAGAGATTGAACACTCACAACCTGAGGATGAAGATGATATTGCACTGAATACTAGACAATTCAAAAGCTTTTTAAAGAGAAAGCAGAAGAGACGCCAGCAATGGAACAGAGTTAAGTTTAACAGAAATGGCAAGGTTTCTAATGAAGTGATTTTTTATGAATGCAGGAAACCAGGTCAAATAAAGACTGATTGCCCAAAACTCAAAGCCACTCCTAGCAAGGAGAAGGTAGAGGATAAACCAATGGTAAAGAAGGATAAGAAGAAGTTTCAAAGAGCTTTCTGGGCGGACTCAGCTTCAGACTCATCTGAGACTGAAAAAGAAGAAGAAGTCACAAACCTTTGCTTGATGGCAGATAATGTTGAAAAATCAGATCAAGAAGAGGTATGTGACTTAACCTATGATGAATTGTTTGAAGTTTCTGAACATATGAATGATGCATATAGGAAAATGAAAGATATTCATGCTAGTTTAAATTTAGAACTGGAAGAGCTTAAGAAGGAACACAAAATCCTTAGGAAAGATCATGCTTTAAAAGATGACAACCACATGAAATTACTTGATGAATATGATGACTTGAATAAAAATTTTGAGAATTTAAAATCATCCTATGCTGAACTTGAAAAAGATTTTAAAAATTTTAAGGATGAATCTGAGAGAAAAACATATCGAATCAATTATACAAATCGAATCTTGGAAGATATGAATTCATTTTATAAATTGACAATAAGAGCTCTCGAGGATAATAGGAATCCCCTAAACTTGAAGATTTTACAAATCTTAAATATTATCCTAAATTTATGAAATCCCTTAGAAGACAATCAAATGGAAGAAAACTTAGGAATATTTTTCCTAATGTTAAATGTAATAATTGTGGATTTTTGGGACATATAGCTCACACCTGTACTTCGAAGATGAAATCTAATCAGGTGTGGAGACCTAAGCTGCATAAACCTAGACATATCATACATGCATCTGATTATAAATTGCTAAAAGGTGAACCCAAACTTGTTTGGGTTCCCAGGTCCAACATTTGAGTGTTTTGCAGGAGTGCTCTCACACAAGATCTCGTGGGAGCATATGGTACTTGGACAGCGGATGTTCAAAGCATATGACTGGAGATACTGCTCAATTCATAATGCTGGAAGCCAGGAGTGGAGGCAAGGTTACACTTGGAGATAATACAACAAAGAAAGTGATTGGATCTGGTATGATTGGAAATTTCAAAAACTTTTTCATAGATAATGTGTTATTGGTTGAAGGCTTAAAACATAATCTGTTAAGTATAAGTCAACTATGTGATAAGGGCTATAATGTGAAATTTTTACCTACTAGCTACATATTAAGCCTAAATGGAAAAGAAGTCTTAAATGGAAAAAGGGTAAACAATGTTTACATGCTAGATCGGAATTCTATTCAATCTCCTACTGCTTTTTGTTTAAAAACTGTTTCTGATGAATCATGGTTTTGGCATAGGAGACTTTGTCATTCTAGTATGAAAAATCTTAAAAGAATTACCCAAAAGAACTTAGTGAGAGGTATACCAAAACTAGACGTTACTAAGGACCACCTTTGTGATGCATGTCAATTAGGAAAACAAGTGAAGTCCTCTTTTAAGTCCAATAAGGATCTTAGAACTAGTAAACCTTTAGAAATTCTTCACATGGATCTTTTTGGACCAGTAGGAACTGTAAGTCTAGGAGGGAAGGTATACGGATTTGTTATAGTGGATGATTTCTCAAGATTCACTTGGGTTAGATTTCTTTTTCATAAAAGTGAATCATTTGAGGAATTCAAAAATTTTTCAACTTGGATTATAAGAAAACTAGGATGTGAAATACTTTCTTTACAAAGTGATTATGGAGGAGAATTTGAAAATGAAAGATTTGAAAATTTTTGTAAAGAAAAAAGGATTGATCACAATTTTTCTGCACCTAGAACCCCTCAACAAAATGGGGTAGTTGAAAGGAAAAATAGAACATTAACAGAAGCCGCCCGAGCAATGTTGGCAGAATACTCACTTCCAAGATATTTTTGGGCTGAGGCGGTTAGCACTGCATGCTATGTTCTGAATAGGGTGAATGTGAGATCAAATTTAAATAAAACACCCTATGAATCGCTAAAAGGTAGAACACCTAACTTGTCTCATTTGCATGTATTTGGTTTCAAGGTGTTCATTCATAACAATGGAAAATCTGCCTTAGGAAAATTTGATCCAAAATCAGATGAAGGAATTTTTATTGGATATTCAAGTGTTGGAAAATCTTATAGGGTATTCAACAAAAGAACTTTAATCATTGAAGAAACCATACATGTTGTATTTGATGAATGTGGAAATTTGGAAGAGCCAAATATTGTTGAAGAAGAGATTGAGAAAAACTCCCAAAAGATTGATAGATTAAATTTGGAAGAAAATGTGGAAGAAAATTTAGAAAGAGAAAACCCTTTGCCTAGAGATTTGAGATTTTCTAAAAACCACCCAAGAGAATTGATTATAGGTGAACCTAGTGAGGGTGATAGAACTAGGCGTGGATTAAACAAGGAAGTCAATCATTCAGCCTTTATTTCAATAATAGAACCCACTAATATTGATCAAGCACTTTCTGATGAATTTTGGATATTGGCCATGCAAGAAGAGTTAAATCAATTTGTAAGAAATAAAGTTTGGGAATTAACTACAAGGCCAAAAGATCAAAGTGTTGTGGAACCAAGTGGGTGTTCAAAAATAAAATGAATGACTCAGGAGTAGTCAATAGAAATAAGGCTAGATTAGTTGCTAAGGGGTATAATCAAATTAAAGGAATTGATTTTGAGAAGACCTTTGCCTCTGTAGCTAGACATGAAGCAATTAGGGTTTTACTAGCCTTTGCCTGTTTTAAAGGTTTTCAATTGTTTCAAATGGATGTCAAAAGTGACTTTTTAAATGGGGTAATTGAGAAGATGTTTTTGTAGAACAACCTCCAGGCTTTGAAAATTCAAAATACCAAAATCATGTTTTCAAGTTAAAAAAGACATTATATGGATTGAAACAGGCACCTAGGGCTTGGTATGAGAGGTTGAGCAATTTCCTACTTGAAAGATCTTTCTAAAAAGGAAGTGTGGATACAACTCTTATTTTAAAGAAATTTGGAAATGATATACTCATTGTTCAAATTTATGTAGATGATATCATTTTTGGATCTTCAAATAAAAATCTTTGTGATGGTTTTTCTAAAACAATGAGTAGTGAATTTGAAATGAGTCTAATGGGAGATCTAAATTACTTTCTAGGTTTTAGCATTAAGCAACTTGAGGAAGGAATATTTCTTAGCCAAACTAAATATATTAAGGACATCCTCAAGAAGTATGAAATGGATAATGCTAAACCTGTTAGTACACCAATGAGCTCCTCAGTTCAGTTGGATAAGGACCTTAAGGAAAAATCTGTTAATCAAAAGAAATATAGAGGGATTATTGGATCTTTGCTTTACTTGACTACTAGCCGACCAGATATAATGTTCAGTGTTTTCTTATGTGCTAGATTTCAATCAGATCCAAAAGAATCACACTTGACAATAGTGAAAAGGATTTTAAGATACTTGCTAGGAACTCAAAACTTAGGAATTTGGTATCCTAAGTTTAGCTCTTCATTTGAAATTGTTGGTTATTCAGATTCTGACTTTGCAGGCTGTAGAGTGGATAGGAAAAGCACTTCTGGAACATGTCAATTCATTGGAAATTCATTAGTTTCTTGGTCCAGTAGAAAACAAAATTCAGTAGCCCTATCTACTGCAGAAGCAGAATACATTGCATTAGGAAGTTGTGTGGCACAAGTACTTTGGTTAAAACAACAGTTGATTGATTTAGGATTTACTATAGGCACTATTCCAATTTATTGTGACAATACTAGTGATATTTGCATTTCCAAAAATCCTATTCAACTTTCTAGAACCAAACACATTGACATAAGACATCATTTCATAAGAGATCATGTGTTCAAGGGAGAAATTGAGCTCACACATGTTTCAACTGAAAATCAACTTACAGGCATTTTTACAAAACCTTTAGCCTTTGATACCTTCAGTACATTAAGAACAAGGCTAGGTGTTATTGATTTGAATGCTTAAATAAAAATATTTTTGCAACATTGATATTTATGTTTTCTTTATTATTTGTCTTTGATTTTTGTTTTGAATTTTGTGATTTTTGAGTGTTTTGAATGAGTTTATTTTAGAGTATGTGATTTTGTCTTTGTTTTCTATGTTTTGAATGTTTCGTTTGATTTTCTTCAATAAAAAATCAAAAATCCAAAAAATTTGTTGAAATCGTCCGGGACGAAATTTTTCGTACTGGACAATGTGTGTAAGATTCAGTTTGCATGATATGAAACGTTTTGAGAGCAATTTTAATGTAGTTCGTCTGTACGATCTTATAATCGTCCAGGACGAAATTTTTTTTCTCTCTCAAATGTCGGGACGATTGAATGCAGCGGTTGAGTAGATAAGGCAGTTTTAAATGTGAAGTTTGTCCGAACAAACTTTTTGTTCGTCCAGACGAACAGACGTCGTTTCATTGTAGGGGACGGTTTTCAATTGACATTAAAACGAATTAAATTTTGATCGTCTGTACAAATTTTTTTTTCTTCTGTGCAATTGGTCAAGTCAAAAGTCTGTACGAAGGGACGCATCGTAAATTGTGTTGATTACGAAAAGCCGTTACATTTTGGATGAATTTGATCATCTGTACGAAATATTTTCGTCCAGATGAATGATGAATTTCGTCCAGGATGAACTGTTTTCGGCCAGGACGAACGTATCATTTTTCTTTAAATATGAAGGCTTTCTAACTCAACAATCACACTTCCAAACTTCACTTTCAATCCCTTTTGACTTCAAATCGACAATGGCCTCCTCAGGCAAAAGACAAAAGGTGTTGGCGAAGAAACCCCATAGGAATGCCTCTGAAAACTTCCTGTCAAAAGCAAATGAGGAATCGTTTTCTTGTTTTGCCTCCGCCAAAATAACTCCCTCTCGCATTCTGATTCAAAGTGAGATTCACTTCAAGGTAATGCACCTTTTTGCCTCCACCCAGTTTCAATTCATTCTTTCTCTCGTCCACCTTTACAACAAATAGACCTTTCTCTACTTCCTAGCCAACATGAGTTTTAATTCCGACCACTCCTCCATAAGTTCTTTTGTTTTCAAACTAAAAGTTGAAATCACCAAGCACGACATTGGTGCCTTTCTGAACTTAAGGACTGAAGGATATAGAGCCCACACCCTAATGCGTGAAGACATTTTCAAATGGTATGAAGTCAATAATGTGATTAGACAAAGTGGCCTAACATATCATGTTGCTAGAGTCTCCGGTATGACCAAAAATGCCCGAATCATCCAGCATATCCTTCGATCTTCAATAATTCCTAAAGCTGGTGATAGGATCAATATTACCCCTCTCCTTTCTGTTCTAACCTTTTTGATTATGGATTGTAAGCTTATCGACGAAGCCCAACTTATCCTAGACCATCTATATGGACTTTTAGAAATTGAGCATGCAGAACAGAAGAGAAAAAGGAACATCTCATTAGGACACTTAGTTACATACATTTTGGAAAAGAAATATAACTTAGTGCATCCTGATGATAAATACGAAGAGCCAGTATACTACAATGATGCTTCCTTCAGAGCAATTTTCAAGGAGGAAAAAGGGAAAGCACATGCCAGTGCTTCTAATGATGAAGAAGAAGGAGAGCAAACTTCTGCACCTCAATCAGATTATCAGAATCTGATTGAGAAATTTGATAGACTTGAGAGTCATGTTGATCAAAGATTTGATCAAATTCATGCTCAACTTATGCAGCAACAACAGGACATTGGTAGTATCAGAAATGAAGTACATGAAATCAATACCAATGTTATGTTGATGGCCTCCTACTTCAACCTTTTTGGTGGCATTCCTCCTCCTTCTCCAGAAGAATAGAGAATGAGAGATGAATTTGTGTTTGTTGTACTTCTGTTTGTTTCTTGTGTTCGTTTAAATGTTTGTTGTATTAGTGTTTATTTTTTGTATTTGTCTTAGTTATGTTTATTTTTGTTAGTTGTTTCTGTTTTTGTTTTGATATTATGAAATGATCATGTAATGTTTCTCATTAATATCAATACATGTCATAGTTGATTTATTTTTAGTTTGTTTTAAGAATGTGCTTAATTATTATGAATTTCATTAGTCTTATTTAATCTTAATTATGCTTAAATTAGATTGTGATTTGAGATTAATTACATTAGAAAATCTAGTCTTTCTAAATTTAAACTTTGTTTATAACTTATTATAATTAGAATTTTTGAATTCATGTCTATTCATTTAGACTACATAAAAGTTAATATTATTATTGCAATTTAGATCTTTATTTATTTTGTATTTCTTTACTCAAGTGATATTTATGCACTTAGAAAAATTTGAAATTTTAGATTATTGATCTTGGAAAGAATTGGTTTCAATTACTCTTGAAAATTGTACAAAGAGTACAAAAATCAAAAGAAATGCGCAAAGGTTCGTAAATATGAAAAAGAGGCATAAAATTAGCCCAATGTCAAAAGTTGCACAAAAATGTTCCAAAAGTTTGAAAAAGATGCGCAAAGCGCCACTTGTGGTAATTCTCTTCTTTTCAAATTCTTTCAATCTCTTAATTCAAATTGATCTTATGTTCATTTATATTCTATTGATTTTTTAAATATAGAATTTTTATTCATCTCTCTTGTAATGATTTTACTATATTCAAATGTCTAAATTGAATCATGCCTTTGACAAATTCTTCTTACTTACAATGTTATCTCACTTCTTAAATTCTATGAATTTCTATGATTTACCTAATGTTATTAGTTTTAGATTGCATACCTTATGTCAATCACCATTTAGATTAAATTTTCAAATGAATTTCATATAAATTACTTACATTTCTTGTCTATTTCTTCTTCACTTTTTGTTGTTGTCAAAAAGGGGGAGAAATTATTATGTTTGTATTATTTGTTTTGTTTATTATTGTGTTTGTATGATTTGTTTTGTTTTGATTAGTTTGTTTGCATTTTGATTTTTTTGTTTGCATTTTGATTTTGTGTTTGACTTTGTGATTGATTTTGTTAAAAATTTTTGAAAAATAAAAATATTGTTCTTTGCTTCAAAATGACTCCTTATTTTCATGTATTCATCAATTCAGGGGGAGTTTAGGAGATTTGTTTAAATTGAAACCATACAAACAATAATTGTTTTGCCATCATCAAAAAGGGGAGATTGTTAAGATAGTTGCTATTTGAATGCTTTACATTTTGCAACTTATGTAGTTTTGATGATTCCAAATATTATTGTTCAAATGTGTAGTTTTCTCCTAACAATTTTAGAAGATTTGTATTTGCTCTTGTGTGTACTAACATTTCAGAAAAAACGAACTCCAGACTACGAAGACTTCAAATCAAATTCAGAATGAGATACTTTGTAAAATTTGAAGTTTGCACTTCTTTGTAATTAAATTGAAAGGGAGTGATTGAAATTGAGTGAATAAAAACATACACACACACATAAGGAGATCATAAAAAATTTTACTAATCGTACTGGATGATATCCGTTCGTACGGGACGATCAGACAGTTATCTCCTATTGAGCACATGGAACGAATAGGAACTTGCTTAAAAAATTTTCTAAGTCCTATTCGTCCGGGACGAATTTTATAATCGTCCAGGATGATTGATTCTCTGTAAAAATTTCATCCAGACGAAATTAAATTATCGTCAGTGGCGATTGGTCCTCTGGAATATTTTAGTCCAGACGAAATTAATAATCGTCTGGGACGATCTGGTCTCTGGAAAATTTTCGTCCAGACAAAATTAAATTATCGTCAATGGCAATTGGTCCTCTGAAAAATTTTTGTCTAGACGAAATTAATAATCGTCTGGGACGATCGGTCCTCTGTAAAAATTTCATCTAGATGAATAAATTTTTGTCCAAACGATTAACCGACTTAGAACAATTTTCAGCAGTTTCTAGAACCGACCTAGTAATAACTGTTCGTACCAGACGAACTTAGTTCGTACGGGACAATCAGCGTGTACGAAAAAATTTCGTACACATATACAAATAGGGTCGTTTCAAAGCGTTTAAGTAAAATCGTCCAGGACGATCCACGATCGTACAGGTCGATCCACTGCGTACAGAATTGAATTCTTGCAGTTTTTGGGCAGTTTTTCTTATCTTTTGTATAAATAGTCCAAATTAGACTGCCACCCAATCTTTTTGTCATTTGATCTTCGTGCCTCTTGAGAGAATAGATAAGAAGAGAGAGTGAGAGTGCATTCAAGGGAGGATTCCTACCACTGGAGCGTGAAGGCTTCACTTGGAGTTCAAAGGTAAAAATCTCTACTTGTGAATTGGGATTACTTCACTCTTTTCTTTCTTCCTTCTAGATTTCTTGTGAGAAGATCTGTCAAGGAGATCCGGTTCACTGTCGACACTTGGAGAGTGTGAATAGCCGAAGGGTTCGCTGCCTACACTTGGATAGTATGAAGAGCCGAAGGGTTCGCTGCCTACACTTGGAGAGTGTGAATAGCCGAAGGGTTCTCTGCCCACACTAGGAGAGTGTGAAAGGACGACGGTTCTCTGCCAACACTGGGGATTGTGTAAAAGGACAACGGTTCTCTGCCGCACCTGGGAGTGGTGAAAAGCGTGTGTTGTAAAGGCTTCTCCGCCTTGCTAAGGGTGCAAAAGGAGAGTCACTATTGGTATTAGTGCAATACTAAGAGGGTGCCTCTGGGGAGTGGATGTAGGTCTGGTTTTAGACCGAACCACTATAAATCTGGTGTCATTTACTTTTCTGTTTTTACGTTTTCGCATTTTAATTCTTAGTCTTAAAAACTCTGTGGTTGAAAAACTTTTTTTTCTACAAAACTTAAAAGAAACAATTTTTATTTCGGTTCAACATAATTTCAAAAAGAGGGTTTAAAATTTTTTAAACTACCAATTCACCCCCCTCTTGGTAGCCTTTGGGACATTAACTTAGGCTTAACAACCTAATTACTAGACTCAACAAGCAACTCTTCTATTGCTTCCTAGCAAAACTCTGAAAGGTCCTAGGAGGGTTTCAAGTGAGATCCAATGAACTTCTCTTTGTGAGAATTCAAGTTTCAGTTTACTCATTTTTGGGCTAGGTTTTCTTGAAAGAAAGCATTCCAGCAATCCAGGAGATTGTGCCTAAAGCAAGGCCGTGGGATTTGGTGCTCTATCTCAGGTAAATATCCATTCTTAAACTCCATCCTAGCTAGCTTTGAGTAAGTGTAAAGGAAACATTCAATCTATAAGGATAAGACTTTTGGATTGAATGTTCTTGATCTAATGATGCTTCATATGAAGTGTCATTCGATTCTATCAAGCTGATAACCAGGATCTGGATGAAATATGTATAGGTAGTTAAATGAAATGAGTGGTTAAAGATAAAATTAGGACCATTCATTTTTAAAAATGGTCTTGATTCTATCATATATTTTTATGTTCGACCATCCAAAAATTTTGAGGCTCTAAATTTAGAACTTTCTATCATTATCTAATGTCTTAAAGTAAAATGACATGGATACCAGTAGTGCACCAATCGTATATACGAACTTGAATTACACTGCATGGAAAGTGGCTGTTAATAGGGTAAATAGGATTTAGAAATTATAGAAAATCAATGAATTTTTTTTAAAAAAATCCACAAATCCAATTCTACTTGTCTAAATTGGAAATTCTTAGGCTCTATGGATTGAACTTCAGGAGTACTATCAATCCCCTAAGGTCTTAAAATATGGTATTTAATCCATTAAACATAATTAAAAAAAAAAACTCAAGGTATATCTTGAATTATCCTCAATACATTTGTTATGATAGGATTAAATTAAATGGAATATTTTTTGGAGATGTCTAAATTATAAATATTTAGGGAGTCCAAATGGATTTTTTAAGTTTAAGGGTCATCATTTAACCAAAGAATTTGAAAATTGAAAACAAATAGTCCATAGTAAATTAGTTATTTATCTTTAGTGGGATTGCAATGCTATGT
This sequence comes from Dendrobium nobile, assembly GCA_022539455.1. Lineage (NCBI taxonomy): Eukaryota > Viridiplantae > Streptophyta > Magnoliopsida > Asparagales > Orchidaceae > Dendrobium > Dendrobium nobile. The sequence continues at coordinate 34,822,122 of CM039719.1, forward strand.
TTAGGGTTAATTAGGCTTTGATTTCACCCATATCCATTGAGTTTAGGTCCACAAATAAATCACCAATTCTATAGATAAATTTAGGTTGGGTGATTGACATCTCAATATAGGGAGGTTTTGATGAGCCCAAATTAGGTGGGTTCGAGGGACATGCACAAATATACATATGCTTCAAATTTCATTACATTTGTAGATCATTTTGGTCTGTCATTTAGTAAACCCAAAATTTTTTTGATATTTTTTTTTTAAAAATTAAATCCCACAAAGAGGCCTAGGTGTTAATATAAAAATTATTTACGAAGTCAAGAAGGGCCATCGGCTCACTAATGCTCAAAAGAGCTAAAAAAACAAAGTAAAAGAAAACCTATGAGCAGATAGTCCTCGCTATACCAAAATACACAATAACCTAGGCACATTCTAAAGATATTAAAGCCAAGCATCCAAACAAAGAAAGATACATTTATGCACATGAAGAGTAATCTTTATGGTAAAAAGCTTGAGCACTTCCATCTGTAAATCCACTTGTAAACCATAGTAGCTGCACAAAAAAGACTAAAAAAATAGAGAAATATAAAGGTAAAAATATTATTAACAAAATAAAGATTAAAGGAAAAAGAGTTGATATTATCCATAAACATCTTGTTGGTAAGGAAACTCCCAAAGTAAGTGAAGACATACTCCAACCAGTTACGAGCAGCAAGGTGAACAGTCAAATCACAAGGGTCAACATAATCCTTACATCCAAGCCAAAAAACACCAACAATGAAACAATTATTAGAGAAAAACAACAATCCAAACAAAGTAACATATAGAGCTCAGGATAAGATGAAACCAACAACCATCACATGGGATAACCCAAGGCCTCTCCATCCCACCACCCAGCCCGAACCACCAGAAAAAGGTAAATAGAAATAAAGCCCAAGAGTAGAAAACCCAGCCCCCAGCTAAGCACACGAGAGTGGACTAGAGACAAAAGGACTCCCTGAGAAAATTGCACTACTCCCCAATGGAAGAATCAATCAGACAAATAGTAATGTCCCAAAAGAGCAAAGCTAACCTCGACAATAAATATATAAAACCCCAGGAAAAATCCTAAACAGTTACAGACCACCCAGAAACCCTGAGGGAAGAAAATTCCATAGCAAAAGAATGTAACCATAACCATCTCCCATTATAATGAGAGCGGATAGGAGAGAAACTACTAGGAATCCCTTCAAAAGCCAACGTACAATCATAGCTCATGCCCCAGACAACATAATCCACAATAGAAATTAGTATAACCAAATAAAATTGCCAATAACACATCAAGAATATCATAACATAAGAATAAATTAAATACACCAAACCAAGAATGCAATAAGAGACATAACCAACCATCTCAAAATGCTCCAGATTAAAGACAACAACGCCACTACCAAGAGAAAGGGCCAATCCATACCAATAAAATAGCCAGTTGATGCAAACACAAGGTAAACAGCCCCACAAAAAGGTAACCCACCCAAACATCCAGCTATCAGGGGAACACCAAATAATAACAACCTCCAGTAAAAACCATAATAGCCCACGAAAAGGAGCACGAACACAACAATCCAACCACCCCAAACATCACCAAAAAACACAACCAAGAATGAAAACATCACTAAAAGGAAGAAAATCGAAAGCCAAAGAGACCAACTAGTAGTCAATAGAGAAGCAAGGATAACACCCGTAACCAAACCAAACAATTAATTCAACTACGAACATAAGGCATACCAAGAATATTCATTCTAAGGAGGCCTTTCAGAGGCACATGAATAATTGGCCCAGTGAAATCAGAGACCAATTGAAGAGTACAACCCCATTGAGCTAGCCAAGTAGCACTAGCATTACCATCTTTGTAAATATGAGAAAAAGATAAAGTTAAGAAAATAAGCATGTTTTTGATCTCCCTGACTTGATAAAACAAATCAGGGTTATATAATGAGTCATCAACATATTTGAGAAAATAAAATTTATAATCAGAAGTAGCCTCAATAATAACATTAGTAAAATTAAGAGAATTACATAACCTTAAACTATGGAGAATAACAAAGGTGGTGGCATAAAAACATCACCATTCTACAATGGACCCATGAAGGCCATAATATAACTATCATTACTATCTCTTATAACCCCACCATAACCTTTAATAGAGTCAAAGATAATACCATCCACATTAATTTTATAAAGGTTAGTAGGAGGTTTAATCAAGTAAATAATTCTAGCCTCTTTAACCATAGTACCATCCTCTAGATTAAGGCGTAAGGTAGAACCAACAATGGAGTAGTTTTTGAAATTCTTACTAGAGAGCAATTTAACAGAAAAGAGAGCCAGAACCATATTTTTCACATTTTGGGTCACCTTTTAATGATTCATATGAACACCATTAAATAAAGAGTTATTCCTTTCTAGCCATAAAAACAAAAGAATAAGAGTAGGAACGATATTTTTGATATGACCCTTAGACTTAATGAACTAAGCCTTAAGCATAGCATAAAGCGATAGATACACATTAAAGCTATTTAATTGAAACATGTCATCAAAGTAAACCTAAGTTTTAACATAAATAGGACCAAATATAAAAACATGATGCATGTTTTCCAAATGGCAACAACATTGACACTTGGCAGGTAAAATAAAACCTCTTTCAATGAGATTGTCATCCGTGGGGATAAATTTATACAGAATTCTCTAGACAAACACAGCCACAGCAGACAAAATACTCTTGTGCCAAATAATAGTGTAAATATTATTAATATTATTCATAGTTCTAAAGCAAGCCAAGCATCCTTTAAGTCAAATGTACCATCTTTAGAATGATCACATAAGATAATATCCTTAGAATACATATTGATAGGCAGATTCAAAATTTGATGCACAATGAAACCAGGAACAACATTGGAAAGCTTACCATAGTCCTAGCAATTATGATAAAAGAAAGAATTCACCTTAATAGTTGTATTAGAAGACGAATTCAAAATGGAGTCAATAGACTGTTTACCCAACCTATGATCTTTCCAAAAGAAAACATTACCTTCACCGAGCACCTAGAAAATATAGTGCTCAACAGCCCATTTAACCTTACAAAGCCTTTGCCAAACTCTAGAGTAACCTAGATTAAATTGATAGGAAGTATGGTGCTTACCATCACAATACTTGAAATACATAAATTTGGCCTAGAGGCTAGCTTTAGAAAAAAAATTATACCACAGTTTAAAAGAAAACACTTTAGCCAAATAATTCATGTTCTTGCAACCTAAACCCCCTTCTTCCAAGACACCACAATATTTATCCCAAGAAGACCAAACAATTTTAGAGTTAGTAGAGGAGTTGTTTCAAAAAAATTATTGATGAGCGTATGAACTCCATTGCAAATCGCTTGAGTCAGAAAGGCAGTTTGAAAACTGTACACAGGAAGAGAATAAAGAACACTTTTGATAAGAGTAACACGACCCCCAAAGCTCAAAAAATTAGAATCCTAGGATAAAAGTTTATTTTGAATAGAGGAAATAAGATCATAAAACTAAAAGTTTTCTTTCTTCCTTTGAACAGAGGAACACTAAGATACTTAATAGGTAATTGGCCATGTCTAAAACTAGTTAAATCTTTAATGGCAACAATACAATCATTATTAATTCTTATAGAAGCAATAAAACAACATTTGTTTTTTTAAGAGCTAAGCCACTAACCCTTTCAAATTGATAGAAAAAATCCATAAGCTTTTGAATCCTATTAGAAGAAGCATTAGTAAAAATAATAAGATCATCAACAAAGAATAAGTGAGAAATGGGAAAACCACCCAGTGTTCTAAACTAAAGGCTCGGAGTATTCTCAAAAAGATTGGTTAGGCCCCTAGATAAGAATTCAACAACAATAATAAAAAGAGCATGAGAGATAGGATCACCTTATCTTAAATAATGAGAATATTTAAAATAACCATTACTCAAACCATTCACAATAATAAAGAAATAAAAACCTTCAATAATATTCCTAATAAGGTTAATGAAAACTGAATTGAAGCCCAAAAAATTTGGAATGTGATAAATAAAGGTCCAATAAATATTGTCATATGCTTTGGCAATATCCAATTTCAAAATCATGTAATTTCCTCTGACCCTAACATCTAGGTCCTAGCAAAACTCCTGGACCAATAAAATATTATCCACAATGGACCTCCAAGGCACAAACCCCATATGAGAAGGTGATATAATTCTAGGTAAAATAGAAGTAAGATGATTCATGAGAACTTTAGAAATTAACTTGTTAAAAAAGGTACAAATATTGATACGTCTAAGATCATTCCAAGTACAAACAAAGTTATTTTTGGGAATCAACATAATAGAGGTAGAAATAAATTACTTAGGAATCGCATTAGTAGCAAAAAAAATCTAAAACAACATAGAAGAGATCATTATTGATAATGCTCCAAGTTCTTTTGAAAAAATAGAGTGGTGAAACCATCAAGCCTAGTAATAGAATCATTATTCATACCAAAAGTAGTCTTCTTAGCTTCCTCAATAGAAGGAGGTTTGGAGAGATTCTTATTATCCTCTTGGGTAATAAGACTAGGATTAATGATTAACAATCTGAACATAACTAAAATTCTTATTGAGGTGATTTTGAAATGTTACTCAGCTAAATTAGTAATTTCCATAGAATTCTCAATGAAAGATCCATCCTCACATTGAATCTAATTAATACAATTTTTATCCCTTTTTCTTTTAACCAATGCATGAAAATATTTAGTGTTATTATCACCTTCTGCAAGATGCTTAACCACAAATTTTTGTTTCCAAAAAACCTCCTCCTAAGCTTGAAATTTAAAAAGTACCTCTTGAGCATTTCTTAAAAGAAACATATTATCATCAGAAGGACCCACTTGGAAAGTAGATTCAATATTATCAAGTTGTTGCTCATCATTCAAGATATTGAAAAAGATTTTTTAAAAATATTACGGTTCCACCAATTTAAAACTTGCTTAAGCCTTTAGGATTAAACCAAAGTCTCCTCATACCAAAGCTAGAATTATCTGAATGTAAGGGGGCTTTCCAATTGGTTTAGACAACATCTAAAGATGATCCATGAAGTAACCACATGTTTTGAAATCTAAATTGAGAAGAAGCATTAAATTATCTACAATTAAGGATACTAAGAAAAGGAGAATAATTAGAAAGAGTTTTGCTAAGATGTTGAACATTAATAGAGCTAAAAGAATTAAGCCAATAATCATTAAAGAGAATATGATCAAAATGATGCCATAAGTGACCCCTATTCCAAGTAATGTTATTACCAAACAAACCGTTATCAATCAAGTTGCCATCCAAAATCATGTTATTAAAATCCTCCATAGAGTCGTAAGAAGGAGAAGAGCCTCTTAACCTCCCAGAAGAATTAGTAATAGCATAAAAGAAACCACCTACAACCCAAGTCATCTTGAAAATATAGTGATAATTTTTTATTTGATCCCAAATAAAATTACAAATGTAGGAAGAAGAAGCCGCATACAGAAAAGATGCTCAACAATGAATATTAAATTCCTCAACTTTATAATGAAGAACTTCAGTAAAATCACAAATATAATGACACTAAAGAAAAATCACTCATTACCGGTGGTCTGGACCGGCGGTTACTACTTATTTCTTGATAGTTTTGAATAGTACTGGTGATTTGTCAGCGATTTACAAACCGCCAAAAAAATGGCACCGGAAACCTTTACCTGCGATATTTTTTCAGCAGTTTCCTTCACCAACAGTTTATCGATAGTTTATATCACCAGTTATGTTTCGACAGTCTTAGCGTTGGTGAGTGCCAATTTTCTTACCGGCAGCATTCCGGCCGTCAAACCGGTGATATAAAAATTGTTGTTATTATATAATATAAACCGCCGATAAGCTGCCGGTAAGAAAATTGGCGGTCACCGGCGGTTTAAACAAAAGGAATTTCTGTCGGTTAGACTGGCATTGTACTGCCAGTTTACAGTTGAATATTGTCGACAAATCGCTGGTAAATATCGGCAGTTGGAGTAGATTTTCGACGACGTCAATTAGCCATCCGGTATCAAAGTTTTCTACGGCCAAATCGTCAGTTGGCCGTTGGAAACCTGTAGCATTTGAAAAAAATTAACATTCTCCCCTTTATTTGAGGTATTTTCACCCTAAACTCTAAACCTACACACAAAATATAGCAATTATAACAATTTTGGGCAACTCACCACTTTAGTCAATCACAACAATTATCACAAATATATTCATAAGTTAAACCAAACAAAATAATAAGTGAAACCAAATAATTTTATAACTAAGTTCATAAGTTCATAACTAAGTTCAATAAGTTAAACCAAACAAGTTCATAACCAAATAAGTTTATAATTAGATCATCATAAGCTCATCAAACATAAAAGAGCACTAATCCTCCTCCGTATCCTTGCTGTCTAGAGATGCATGTGGCTGCTCTGTCTCATGCTATTTCTTCCTTTGATTTTCATTTTTGTAGGATCACAGCTCTGCTTGTATTTCATTTTGAACCTTTCTCATCTCTTCTATCTCTCTCATCAGCACTGCAACCCTCTGAGGGAATTAAATTGTCTGTTGGATTAGTTTCCTTGAGAAGACTAATAAATTCATTGAAATAATCATGAAAAATATTATACTCAGTTTTAATACTTAGCATCCTTATTACAATCGATAATTCTGAATGAGTATTACAACCATCCTAAATTGGTTTTTGAGCTGCATGTAGTAACTCAAAAAATTTTTGGGTTTCTGCATTTGGTGGCTCTTACACACTAGCCCTTAAATTAGGACCTGCTACATCAAAAATATGTTCTTTATACGGTCTACTCATTGGATCTTCATCAAATGTTTTATAAGCTGTGGATGAACCGGCATGAGTATCTCTGTGTGGCTCATACTTGCCATGTGATGTCCAAATCTAATAGTTTGGAAGAAATCCTCTTCGATATAAATCAAGAATCATATCAACGGGCTTGAGGAATGCTTGATTTTTAAACTTCGAACATGGACATCTAAACATTTTATCAGACTTAAAGGAAGGCAGCTGAGATGCAACTTGAATGAAAGTCTCAACTCCTTGTATAAATTCATCTTTCAATCATTTTCGACCCGATAACAATCTGTTATGCATCCAATATCTCTCTTCTTGGATAGTAATTTGGACATTGAGGCAAATGTCCCCCTACATAGTAATGAAAATAATTATTAGAAGATATGTACCCTTAACAAGTGTACGTGTTATACTTTCGAACAAGTGTACTTTACTTGATTTGGAATGTATTGTAGGTCTCACAACCATCTCATATGATATTTATTAATTTAGAGAAAGCATATGGTAAAGTTCCAAGAGAAGTGCTATGGAGAAAGCTTACGTCTACTTTCCTAACTGGGTCATCTGAAGGCTGTCGTTTTATGTGACTAAACCATCTAAGGTGACACTCTCTAATCTCATTATCCACTGGAGATACTCCAACATTTTCATGTATATGCTCATTTCTTATTCTATCTCTACGGGTAAAGCCACTCATCCACCTAAGCACCCTCATCTCTGCAACACTTAACTTAGTATTAGGCTTCTCTTTTATTGAACAAGATTCGACACCATAAAGCATTGCAGATCTCACCACCATCTTATAGAATTTTCCCTTAAGTTTGAGTGGGACTTTTCTATCACACAACAAGCCCGATTCATTCCTCCACTTCAACCATCCAACTTGAATTTTGCTGATAATATCCCCTTCTATTTCATCATCACTCTGAACAATAGATCCAAGATATCTAAAATGTGTACTTTTATTAATGACTTGATAGCCCAAAGTCACAAACCCCTCACTAGGTCTATTACTACTAAAATTGCACTTCATATGTTTAGTTTTGGATCTACCCAAGCGAAAACCTTTAGACTCTATGGTTGACCTCCATAATTCATGTATACCATCAACTCCCTCTCTAGTCTTATCAATAAGAATAATATCATCAACAAAAGGCATACAAGAAGGTACATCCTCTCACAAATGTCTAGTGAGTTCATCCATGACTAAAGCGAAAAGAACATCCAAGCTCATTTCTTATCCTATCTCTAGGGGTAAATCCACTCATCCACCTGAGCACCCTCATCTCAGCAACACTTAACTTAACTTAGTATTATGCTTCTCTTTTAATGACCAAGATTCGGCATCATAAAGCATTGCAGATCTCACCACCATCTTATAGAATTTTCCCTTAAGTTTGAGGGGGACTTTTCTATCACACAACAACCTCAATTCATTCCTCCATTTCAACCATCCAACTTGAATTGTGCTGATAATATCCTCTTATATTTCACAATCACTCTGAACAAAAGATCCAAGATATCTAAAACATATACTTTTATTAATAACTTGATCGCCCAAAGTCACAAACCCCTCACTAGGTCTATTACTAATAAAATTACACTTCATATTTTAAGTTTTAGATATACTCAAGCAAAAACCATTAGACTCTATGGTTGACCACCATAATTCAAGTTTACCATCAACTCCCTCTCTAGTCTTATCAACAAGTAGAATATCATCAACAAAAAGCATACAACAAGGTGCATCCTCTCCCAAATGTCTAGTGAGAATATCCATGACTAAAGCAAAAAGATATTGGCTTAAGAGTGATCCATGATGTAATCTAGTTTTATCAACAAGTAGAATATCATCAACAAAAAGCATACAACAAGGTACATCCTCTTGCAAATGTCTAGTGAGAACATCCATGACTAAAGCTAAAAGATATTGGCTTAAGTGTGATCCTTGATGTAATTGTTATAAAGAAGTAGAATATCATTAACAAAAAGCATATAATAAGGTACCTCCTCTCACAAATGTCTAGTGAGAACATCCATGACTAAAGCAAAAGATATTGACTTAAGGCTGATCTTTGATGTAATCTAAGCCAAATCAACAAGAAGAATATCATCAACAAAAATCATATAACAAGGTACATCCTCTCACAAATGTTTAGTGAGAACATCCATGAATAAAGCAGAAAGATATTGACTTAAGACTGATCCTTGATGTAATCTAGCCCAAATCTAAACACAATGATTTAAAAAAAAAATGCAAACCTCGGAGGCGAAGTGACAGGAGCTGGGAGAGCCTTCGGCGGTCGAAGTGGAGGCTTCATTTGGAGGAACTTCTGGGCGGCTGGAGGGAGCTCGTCGGCAGTCGGAGGAGGCATCTCGAGAGGGAGAAGTTAGAGGAGACGGAGGTGAGGGCCGCGCAGGGGAGAGAGAGAGAACACAAATAAATGAAATGGAAGGCTCGGGATAGATTATTCTAGGGCCTTTTCTAGTGGCTCGCCAGTGGTTTCAACTGCCATAAATAAATTAGGTAAACACCAGCGATTTGAGCCATCGGTTACATGTCAGTAAGATTTAATGCTGGCGATTTAACCGGGAGTGTCTATTCCACCAATGTTTCTGGCAGCTATATTTAACATAACTGCCAGTTCGATCACTAGTAAAAACTGGTGGTCACATAGTTGAGTATCGCCGTTAATACCGACAGCTAGAGAACTACCAGTCTAGAACGCCGGTAATTGATGAATTTCTTGTAGTGTCTATTTTAGTAGGATTCTTCCAAATAATCCAAATCTTGTTAGCTACATTCAAAATAGTTTAATTAAAACCCAAAAAATGGGAGGTGCTAATCAACTTAGAAAACCAAATAAAGGGCTCTAGAAGAATAAGAATAGACACATTGTGAAAATGACATTAATTCTTAACACGAAGTCTAGAAGAGGAACAACCAATGCGTCTTACATTCCAAATAATAGAATTAAGCATAAGAAAACAACATTAATGGGTAAAATTAGTGGTCCTAGGAGATTGCGGTATATCATGTTGTTTCTTTCTTCCTCTTTTACTATAGAACTTAATAGAACTAGTGTTATTATCATCTTTTGCAAAGCATTTAAAAACAATTCCTATATCTTCCGGATTTGTTAAAATATCACTATTATAATGAGAAGTTGAAGGAATTTTACTAACAATTTGTTGGATCTCTAGATTGGCCTGTAGAGGAAATTCAGCATCTATAAACATTACTGCTATCCATATCACCATCACTTCTCACGGCATGGCCTTGCAAGCAAATCCCAATAGGGGGACTATCTTCCAACAAAACCTGTTCACTCTCCTCTAATGGGTTATCATTCCTTTTACTTTTTGTATGAGCTAATACAACAGCTGCATTAACTTCAATTTCATTCTCCTGGTCATTTAAAAGCAAAAGAAAAGAGGGAGTGTTAGAGATCAGATTACGATTCAATTCCAACAAAATTTTATTAATCAAACAATGTCAGATGGAATCAATAGTATAAACAACAGAGTTATTTTTTGCTATCAAAATTAGATAAGGTTGGTTACACCCTAATCTCATCAGTAGATGTAGTAAAAGAAGAGTTGGCATTAACTCCCTACTAATGATTAGAAAAAATAATGTTAGCATTAGGTTCAAGAACATCTACGGTTAAAGACAAAGGCTTCTAAATAATTTGAGAAGGTTTATAGGTATTGTCCTCTAAGTTAATACCATCATGAATCAAATTGGTCTCTACTCCCTATGTTTGTTTGTATGAATTCTTTTGATTTATGAAGCTTGGGATGCTTCCTAAAACAATCATTAATACCATGACCATGCATCTTACAATAAGAACAATGCTAAATTTTCAAAATCCACTTTTTGAAAATGACCTTTCACCTCTGACCCAATCCATATTCCATTAGGATGTTCCTTAGATACATCCAATTCAACCAAAACATGACCCATAGAAGGCCATGAAATAGAAGTAGTGGCTTGATTCATTTGTAACAGCCTTCCAAAAATCGATGTCAGACCATATAAAATTTGAGTATTGAAGAACTGAAGTCTCAAATTAGGGAAGGAAATCCACATGGGAGAAATAGGAGATTCTTCCCTAACATCAAAATATGGCATCTATTTGAGTAAACGCATTTGACAAGGTTGAATATTGTACAATCTTCTAGAAAATATACAGCTATAATCTAGATCATTCGAAAGTTATATAGCAACATGCCTTTGATCCAATAAGCCAATATGGAATTATTCAGAAAGTTGTAGGTTAAGAAAAAAATTCTCAATAACATCTAGATTCAGTCGCCTTAAGAAAAATTTACCAACCAACATTAAAGCTTAAGGAGCAGCAAACTTTTCAACAATGGCATCCTCAAAAAGCAAAGCTAGACACCCCTTATAAGAGGAATGAACAAAATGTAATTTAGAAGAAGATGCCAAAGAACCATCCAGCACATCTTTAAATGAGCGAGATCTACCTTTGACAAGAGGAGCAATTTATGGGTTAGATGATGAGGGAGTCATCATCTCCCTGAGCCAAAAAAAAAAAAAAAAAGAAAAACAGCCTCAAAACTAGCATCAGAATGAAAAGGAATAGAGGAAAATGAAGAAATTAAACAAAAATGGCAGAGAATACCAAGCCAAAAGGGCAAAACCACGATTGCGAAAGAGGAAAACCTAGATCACTAGGAAGTCGCCATGGGAGCCAGAGCAAAGAGATGTTACGAGTGCTTTGAATTCTCTAAGATTTTTCTAATAGTGATTCCCTTGTCATTGATAATTAGGGTGATCTTATTTATATATAAATTGAGAAGTCTTATTTTGATAATTTATTAGATGAAGTAGTAAAGATAAATGAAAAAATAGAATCAAAAGAATCATCTGTCTCTTCCACAGAATACATAGTGTAAGTAAGTTTGCGTAATAGTAAAGCGTCACGATCATCTGTATTAGCAACTAGCAAAGAAAAGCAAGTGGCTGATAATCCAAAGACATCAACACTAGTTCAACTAGATTCAGATTTAGCTAAAATAGATATTTCTTAAGTAGATTATAATGTATTAGCAAATTTTAGAAAATTACCTATAATATTGAGTATTTACAATGATTTAGTTCTCTTCAAGAAAAGGATGAAGGGTTTAATCAAAGTTTTACTCGATCTAGAGATTTGTATGGCTCAGTTAGCATCAACACAATTCAAAGATCATTAAGTTATAAAGAAGTCCCATAAGTTATATTTTTAGATAACCATTTACTGTTGGGAACTCCAAATCATAATCATCCATTATACATATTTATGAGCATAGATAATTTCAAATTGTGCCATATTCTTGTTCATTTTGGGTCACTGATTAACATTATGACTCTTTGAACTATTACATACCTAAGGTTGGATACTCATGAACTTAGTTCTTATAAAATGGTGTTGTAAAGGTTTAAAGTAAAAGGCAAGAGGGCTTCGGGTTACATTATAATACTTTTGAAAGTAGAAACATTGAAAATCGAAGCTAAATTCCATGTAATATATTTTGAAGCTTCTTTTAAAGCTCTTTTAGGTCGACCCTAGCTATATGAATAAAGAATGGTGTCATCTACCCATTATCAGTTTATTAAATACTCATATGTTTGAGTAGAGCATCGTATTAAGGGTGATTTATAACTATTCTAAATTTATGTAGTTGGTATATATGAAGATGCTTCATATTATCTACCTAAATAGCAATTTGTCTTTTTCAAAATTCTTAAACTAGTTGAAGAAGAAATAAAGAAAGGATAGGAAAAAAAAAGAAAAGAGAAAAGTAATGCATTTTGATCTCGAACATGATGCTCATTGGTCACATGCTCCTCCCTCATAAAAAGGCTATAAAATGGCTCAATGATCAAGAAGAAGAGGTTTATGATGAAAAAATGATTGACAAAAGAAAATGGACAACAAAATGTGCACATAATGGCACCTTTATTAAATATTAATTTTGAATTTAGTTCAGAGGAGGAATCATTTTAATCTTTAGACCTCTTCATTTTAATTGGGGGAGTATATACATCTTCCATCTCTTTTAAAAACTATTCTGACTTGTCATTTTGATAGGGTGTAGGTGATTAAAAGGAAAATTTTCTAATGGAAATGTTAAAACATATACTCTCTGTTAGAAACCTAGTTTTTCCTCTTGCTTTAGTGTAAGCCCTCAGACTATGGCATCCTTTTATTTAGGATCTATATTCAAGAAAATCAACTTTTTGATATAAATATATTTTTTTTGCATCTTATATACTTTATTAAACATGTTAGTAATGGAGCAAGCCCATCATGGCACCTTCCATGCATAATTAAACCTGCTAGTGGTGGGAATTGTCCCTCGTGGTATCATCCTCTTATATTCAACCAGCAAGTGGTAGAGAAAGAGCTTTATGAAATAACCCTAGTTTAAACATAATCATGATCAGCTATGGATAGGAGTGAGTCCCCACACATAGGCTACTTTTTCATATAATCATCTAATGTTCTAAGGTTAGGAGTTATTCTGCACCCTAAGGTGTCTATTTTTAACCTTTGATTTGGAAAATATTCAAAGCAACTAAAATTATAATTTCTTTAATAACATTTAATTTTTGGAATTTTAATTTTGGAGTTGAGCATATCATTATGGAAGATATATCACCTTGGAAGGTGATAATATCCTTCTCTAGTGGATTTAGTTTGCAAAACTATAAGCTTCATCCTAACTATTATAGTCATATTTAAAAAGATACTACAAATGACCCTGAAGGGTCAAAATGATGTTCACTTGTGTTCTTAGCTATGATAGTCTAGATGTATTATCATTAATTCCATAATGAAAGACATGTTAATAGATAATGTAACTTCCTAATGAAACAAGTTATCATATATGATCAGTCATTTGAATTGAAGATAATGATTGTTATTAGTTTTCTTTATTTTTTTATAAAGAGAATTAATTAAAATTTTAAAAATAAATCTTGGTCTTTAAATATCATATGAAGTTAATCAGTCATAGTTAACTACATCTTAAGAATTTTGGGCCGGCTATGAATACTCTTTATTAAAATAATCATAGAAATTTCATCTTTGTGATTTCAATAAGTGATATCAAAGGACTGAGCTTTGAATTCCAATAGGGATTGGATCCAATTTTGAACACCTATTTCAGAAAATAAATAAAGAATGTCTATGAGGCATTTTAGGATTCTAAAATAATTTATAAAAGCGTCAAACAATCTTATGTGTTATTCTTTATATTTTTTTTTAGAGGAGATTTTAATTCTAGTTAACATTTTATTAGAATGTTGGATTATATTCTTGAGATTAGGGTCTTATGATTTTGAGTCCCCCAAGGATCCTAAATAAATTTTGTACACTAAACCAAAGTATCCTAAACCTAGCTGATGAGATATGTAATTCATGACTTATCTCGGCCTTGATTTGGGAGATAGATAACCACCTAAGACTTGAAATCCATGTATCAAATCATTATGAATGATTAGTAAGGACATTATTTAAGATTTAAAAATATTTGGGTCGATGTCTAAAGAATATCCAAATTGGCCTCTTTAATTATGTAGGGTAATTATGCTTTTATGAAAGAAAGAAGCTCCCAATTTTCTGGTTGTTTTTTTTTTCAAAATTCCTTTGAATCAGGCTGTTGGCGGGAATCTCGCTGACAATGGATCGCCATTTTCTGGCCAACTCCGATGATCGGAATGTGCCGCCATGGAATGGAATCACATCAGTAGCTTCAGAAAAAGCTATTTTAGAGAAAGCTCATAGAAACAACAATTCTGCTTTGGTTATCCGAGAACCTGTAATGGAGAAGGTTCATGTGGCTGCTCCAGTGGTGGGAAAAGTGAAACAAATAATGATCAAAGAAGATAAATCTCCTCTCTATCATGACGACTCAGCTTCTTTGGGAAGAAAGCTTACTATTAGCAGATTTGCCAATGTTAAATAATTACCTGAAATGGAGGACAGTCATTTGCCGGAGAAATCTCAAGTTTACAAACCAATTATTTGTGAAAAAGTTTGAGAAGATGGTAATCATTCTATTCCTGTAATAGGGAGCGATTCATCATCTGAACAAGTGCAAGTTAGTCCATGGAGTAAATGTCCATACATCAAAGTCAATCTGCCAGCCAGTGATTCGTTCCTAATGGATGATGGGTCGACAGGCAGATTATTCGAGCCTAATGTGAAGACTAATTCAGAGAAATTACAATTCTCTATTATTGTGAAAGTTTTTGGAAGGAGTATTCCACTTCATTTGGTTGCAGCAGAGCTGAGATGTCAAAGGTTGAAATTTGGAAAATTCCATCTTACAAGCCTCGATTATGACTGGGTTTTGTGTTCTTTCTTCTCTATGGAGGCCATGGATGGTGTGCTTTCAGGAGGTCCGTGGTTTGTCAATGGGCATATAATTGGGCTTCATAAATGGAGCTCAAATTTTAATCCAAATTCTCTCAAAGGCCTATCTTCCCCTATCTGGATTCGAATGCCGAGTTTGCCATTATATTGCTCGGATGAGATCAATGTCTCAAGAATAGCATCTTCTGTGGGAGAACCCATTTTGATTGATTGGGACATGTTTCAATGGGGGAGGAGAGAATTTGCCAGGGTATGTGTCCGAATTCAACTTGATTGACAGCTTCCTACAAGTGTTTTGGTGGAAGGAGTTAATGGCAAATTTTTCCAAAAAGTGTAATATGAGAAGATTTCAAATTTTTGTTATGAATGTGGTTGCATTGTTCATTTGAAGGAATCCTGCAATATGGTTCAGAAGATTGTTGTACTAGAAAAGATCAATAAACAGACTTGTGAAAGCTCATGGCAGGATATTAATTCGAAAATCATTCCAAATGTGAACTCTTTGTCTTTAGTGAATTACAGAAGAAATAAGAAGAAGAATGTTGGAATGCAGAAGATGAAATTCGTCCCAAAGAAGATAGAAGCTCTGAAACATGGTATGGTTATGAAGCCAAATAAAGTGATTAATAAAGGAAATGCATTGGAGATCTGGAAGGCAAAGGTCTATGCAAGAATGGAGACGGGAAACTAAAAGAAGATAATGCAAAGTTACTGAAAATGCCAGATAATCATGTGGAAGTCCGTGAATCAGGTGAAGTTGTAGTAAATTCAGATGAAGCTCAACGTACTAATACTGTCAAAGCATCAACTTTAACAGAACAGAGAAATCCTGAAGGGAACTTAGAAGTTGATTCAACCCAGAAGGTTTTTGTGTCTCCAGTTAACAAATTTGAGCTTCTGAATGCTTTGTATGAAGAAGTCAGTGATGTAAGTATTCATATGGATTCCTCTGAAGAGGGATTAGTAGAAGGTGAAGTGATAGAAAAATTGGAGAAATGTCTAAATGAAGACATGGTGGTTACTACTCAGGGCAGTGTTGAGAAGAATAATGCTATTCTATATAAAGAGAACTTTAATGTGAACATTGGGAAGGCTTCTTCTCAGAAAAATAAACTTGCTAAGGAAGTAAGGTATTTGGGCCCGTTAAATTTGGCATCCAGACAGACTAGAAATAGTGTAAACAATAATAAGGGTGGGGGTATCTCCCCATTCAAATCCAAATGAGTTCCATTAGCTTTTGGAATTGTAGGGGGGCTAACAAGAAAGAGGCCTCCTTATATTTGAAGGAGTTTATAAAAGACTGGGACGTATTTTTTGTTGGTATTGTTGAAACAAAAATGGTTTCTCTCTCTAAAGAGGAATTTGGTAAGTTGATGGGTAGTGAATGGGATTTCTTTCCTCAGCCTTCTAGAGGAAATTCTGGTGGAATCATGGTGATCTGGAATAAAAATGTAGCTGTGTTTTCTTTGATAAAGTCCTCAGATCAATGCATATTGGGGGAGCTGGAAATTTTCAACATAGGCAATTGGATGGTTGCTACTAATTATGGTAGCAGAGAAGTTCAAGGTAGAAGAGGATTGTGGAGTTTTCTGGATGGAATGGTTGAGCAAGAAGTACCTTTTATAGCTGGTGGTGACTTCAATTGTATTCTTTCTCAAGATGAGAAGAAAGGTGGAAAGAAAATTTCATTCTCAAATGGGCCAATGGAGATGAAATCTTTTATGAATATGAATGACTTAGATGATGTAGGTATTCTTGGCTCAAAGTTCACATGGTGTAATAATAAAAATGGAAGTGCTCGGATTTTAGAAAGGCTGGATAGATGCATGCTGAACTCAAAGGCATTGGAGCAAATCAATTAAGCAACAGTAAGGCATTTGAATAGAATTGCTTCTGATCATTGTCCTATAGTTTTGAAGCTGTTTAATCAACAACCTTATGACAGTAGATTACATAAATTTGAAGACGTTTGGCTCTCTTATTCAGCAGCTACATCGGTGATCAGAAATTCCTGTGCTAAACCAGTGAGAGGTGATGATATGGAAGGTCTAAATAAGAGGTTGAATAGAGTCTTAAAAGCCTTATTTTTTTGGAGTAAGGCTAAACATCAAAAACTTGAAGTTTTAAAGGAGAATTTGAAGGTAGAGATTGAAGAATTACAGCTAGAAGAAGCTTCATATCAGGATTTTTTGGACAGCAAAAATTTGATCCTTAGAACCAAAATCAAGGAATTCAATTCTACTCTTGCAAGGTTTAGTACTTGGTGGAGACAAAGGGCTAAAGCAAAATGGATGAAAGAGGGTGATTTGAACTCTTCTTTCTTTCATGCCTTTGCTAATTGAAGGGGGAATGCCAACTCAATAAAACAATTGAAGAATGAAGATGGTGAATTGATTGAAAATCCAGCAAGTATAAGAAACTATTTTTTTTTTCAGTTTTTTGGGAATAAGTGGAAGCACAGAGACTGCAACTTGGCCAATTATCTTGTTAATGAGAACAACCTAAATTAAGGAGATTGTAAATTCCTAGAGTCTGCTTTTTCTCTAGAGGAAGTAGAGAAGGTGATTAAGGAGCTTGGCAACAATATTTCCCCTGGAGTGGACGAGATTAGTTATTCTTTCTTCAAAGCTTATTGGAAGATAATTGGGATGGATGTGTGGAAAGCCATTCAACTTTGCTTTAATTTAGGTAAGATGACTTCTAAATGGAAGGAGACACTAGTGGTTCTCTTACCCAAAGTAAGTAATCCTCTAACTCCCTCTAATTTTAGGACTATAAGCCTATGTATGTCAATCTACAAAATTGTGGCGAAGATTCTATTGAACAGGTTAATGAAAGTAATTCATTGCCTAGTAACAGAAGAGCAAGTGGCATTTATAAAAGGTATGGCTTTATCTGATCACATGCTTCTTGCTCAAGAACTATTTCATAAGTTCAGATTTCAAAGTCTAAGAGTGGCTTGGTGGCAATCAAACTTAATATGGAGCAAGCATACTATAGTATGGTTTGGGACACCCTTAAACAAATATTGAATTACTTTGGCTTTCCTGGTAGATTTTCAAATCTAATTATGGATTGTGTTACTGATCCGATCTTCTTGATTCAAATTAATGGAATGGTTTTGGAAAGAATTGTAGGAAGAAGTGTCTTTAGACAAGGGTGCCCGTTATCCCAATATTTATTCATTCTTTGTTCTCAATTACTCACTAAAGCTTTTCTTTCTAAAGGGAGATATTTGGGTTTAAAAGTTGCTCCTATGGTTCCTAGGATCTCGCATTTACTATATGCTGATGACATCATGATATTCTCAAATGCAAAAGAGGAAAATATGAAGAAAATTAAAAAGATCACTGTGGATTATTACAGCTGGACAGGGCAACATATTAATGCTAATAAATCTTCTATTTTTTTTAGCAAGAATATAGAAAGGAGAAGGAGAAGGAGTATATCTAAGTTCATGGGGATCAAGGAGGTCAAAAAGCTTAATTATTTGGGTAATAAAATCACATTGAGGTAACTTGTGGCTTCAGACTTTTCTAATATTATGGAAAAAGCTTCTTTTAAACTAGATATTTTGGGCAAGAAGCACATCTCTTCGGTTGGTAGAATTACTCTCATTAAATCTGTGATTCAAGCTATCCACGTCTTCTACACTTCATTGACACTGGTTCCATTATCTGTCCTCAACAAGCTTGACAAAATAAGCAGAGAATTTTTACGGAATAAAAATAATGGAGATAACGGATTGCATTATGTGGCTTGGAAAGAAGTGTGTAAACCTGAGAATCAAGGAGGCCTTGGCATTCATTTGCTGTTGACTCGGTGGAACCACTAAGAGCAAAACTGGTATGGAAGTTCTATAAGAAGCCAAATTCCTTATTTAGCAAAACGTTTTCTACAAAATATGGAAAAAATGTTTGGGAAGAGGAAAGAATGCTGAACTCTTCTTCAGCATGGAAATTGATCCTTAGTGGTGCTAAGGCTTTAAAAAACATAGTGAGGTGGAATATTAAAGATGGGGTATCTATAAATATCATGAAGGACATTTGGATACTTGATAGAAGATTGGAAAGTTGGCAACTTTGATTTCAAATGAAATTGATAACAATGCAAATCTGTCTTGCTTCATTTCGGAGCGAGCCTGGATCACAGAGGAACTTCATAAATTCTTTGGAGAAGAACTCGTGAAGCTTAATTTCAAAGTGAAGATTGAAGTGGAAATTCTTGAAGACAATCTCGAATTATTGAAGGTACATTCCGGAAAAACTATTTCAGCTATGGTTAATACAGCTAAATTTAATATAAAAGAGCTTGACAATGTGTTTTTACATGAATGGAGCTGCATCAAAAAGCTTAAACTTAATCCCCGTGTTTCTCATTTTTGGTGGAGACTTTTAAAGAATGCTATCCCTACTACGGATTTATTATTGCATAGAAGATTGATTGGATGTAACCTTTGTCCAAGAGGTTGTACTATGATAGAAGATGGAGAGCATGTGGAGGTGAATTGTCTTAAATTAGAAAAGGTTATCAAAAAGGCCAACTGTTGGGGTTTTAATTTACCGGTCTTCAACAACATAAAAGATTGCTTTTTTTATTTGATAAAGCAAGGAGAGGTTAATCTTTTTATAGCAAAACTCTATTATTCCTTAGTGTTCAACTCTTGGAAGAGTAGAAATTTGTTAATTCATGAAGGCAAAGAGATGGCAGATGGTATTATTGTAACAAATGCCATTACCTATGCATCTAGTTCATCTTCTAATTACCATTCGGACCGCTGGGGTGCTAACCAGCAATTTTAGCTGATTTCTTCATCTTGGCTGTTAAGATAGTTGCTATTTGCATGCTTTACATTTTTGCAACTTATGAAGTTTTGATGATTCCAAACATTATTGTTCAAATGTGTAGTTATCTCCTAACATTTTTTAGAAGAATTGTATTTGCTCTTGTGTGTACTGACATTTCAGGAAAAATGAACTCCAGACTACGAAGACTTCAAATTAAATTCAGCATGAGATACTGTGTAAAATTTGAAGCTTGCACTTTTCTTAGAAATCAAATTGGAAGGGAGTGATTGTACACACACACACATAAGGAGATCATATAAAATTTATACTGATCGTACGGGACGATATCAGTTCGTACAGGACGATCAGACAGTTATCTCCTATAGAGCATATGGAACGAATAGGAACTTGCTCGAAAAATTTTTTTTTAGTCCTATTCGTCTAGGACGAAATTAATTATCGTCCAGGACGATTGGTTCATTGTAAAATTTTCGTCCAGACGAATTTAAATTATTGTCCGTGGCGACTGGTTCTCTGGAAAGATTTTGTCCAGACGAAATTAAAAATCGTCCAGGATGATCCGGTCTCTGGAAAATTTTTGTCCAGACGAAATTAAATTATCGTCCGTGGCGATTGGTCCTCTAGAAAATTTTCATCCAGACGAAGTCAAGAATCGTCCAGGACGAACGGTCCTCTATAAAAATTTCGTCCAGACAAATAAATTTTCGTCCAAATGATTAACCGACTTAGGACAATTTTCTGCAGTTTCTAGAATCGACCTTGTAATAACCGTTCGTACTGGACGAACCTAGTTCGTACAGGACGATCAGCTGTACGAAGACATTTCATACACATATTCAAATAGGGTCGTTTCAGATCATTTAAGTAAAATCGTCCAGGACGATCCACGATCGTACGGGACGATCTACTGCGTACAGAATTGAAAACTTGCAGTTTTTGGGCAGTTTTTTTTGTCTTTTGTATAAATAGTCCAAATTAGACTGCCACCCAATCTTTTTGTCATTTAATCTTCGTGCCTCTTGAGAGAATAGCCAAAGAGAGAGTGGAAGAGAGCATTTAAGGGAGGATTCCTACCATTGGAGCGAGAAGGCTTCACTTGGAGTTCAAAGGTAAGAGTCTCTACTTGTGAATTGGGATTACTTCACTCTTTTCTTTCTTCTATCTAGATTCTTGTGAGAAGATCTTTCAAGGAGATCCGGTTCTTTGCCGACACTTGGAGAGTGTGAACAGCCGAAGGGTTCTCTGCCTACACTTGGAGAGTGTGAACAGCCGAGGGGTTCTCTGCCCACACTTGGAGAGTGTAAACAGCTGAGGGGTTCTCTGCCCACACCAGGAGAGTGTGAAAGGACGACGGTTCTCTGCCAACACTGGGGATAGTGTGAAAGGAAGGACGATTCTCTGCCAACACTGGGGATTGTGTAAAAGGACGGACGGTTCTCTGCCGCCCCTGGGAGTGGTGAAAAGAGTGTGTTGTAAAGGCTTCTCCGCCTTGCTGTGAGTGCAAAAGGAGAGTCACTATTGATATTAGTGCAATACTCAGAGGGTGCCTCTGGGGAGTGGATGTAGGTCTGGTTATAGACCGAACCACTATAAATCTGGTGTCATTTACTTTACTGTTTTTACGTTTCCGCACTTTATATTTCAGTTTTAAAAACTCTGTGGTTGAAAAACATTTTTCTACAAAATTTAAAAGAAATTTTATTTCACTTCAATAATTTTCTAAAGGGGACTTAAATCTTTTAAACTACCAATTCACCCCCCTCTTGGTAGCCTTGGGACATTCACTTAGGCTTAACAACCTAATTACTAGACTCAACAAGTGGTGTCAGAGCATCGTTTCAAAATTATAAGTTTGAACTACTTTTTGATTAACGTAGATGGCTACTTTTGGAAACCGAAACACACCTGAGGGTTACTCTATCACTAGACCTCCACTGTTTGACAATATTCATTTTGATTTTTGGAAAACACGCATGTCTACTTTCTTACTGTCACTTGATTATCTCATGTGGATGCTAGTCCAGGATGGCTACACAAAACCAACTAGATTAGTTGATAGAGTTATGGTAGAAATACCTTTTACAGATTGGACTGTAGAAGAACGTGACTTAGCACAATTAAATGCCAAATGTTTAAATAGTTTCTTTTGTGCTTTAAAATCTGAAGACTACATGCGGGTTTCCACTTGCAAAAGCGGAAAGGACATATGGGATAGACTTTGTATAACTTATGAAGGGACAAATGAGGTTAAACAATCAAGGCTCAATATCTTGTTACATGACTATGAATTGTTTCGCATGAAATCTAATGAATCTATTTCCGACATGTACACAAGATTTACACAAATTGTCACTTCTTTGCATGCACTTGGTAGGGAATTAACTAATGCTGAAATGGTTAATAAGATTCTTCGTTGTTTACCTACTGCTTATGATGCAAAAATTACTGCAATTACAGAATCTAAAGATTTAAACATTTATTCTATTGACAATCTTCTTGGTTCACTCATTGGTTATGAGCAAGGAGTAAGTCAAAGGAAGATTGATGCAGGAGAACCACGAAAGGAGAAGAATATAGCACTAAAAGTGGAAGAGTCAGAGAGTGAACACTCACAACCTGAGGATGAAGATGATATTGCACTGATGACCAGACAATTTAGAAGCTTTTTAAAGAGGAAGCAGAAGAGACGCCAGCAATGGAATAGAGGTAAGTTTAACAGAAATGGTAAGGTTTCTAATGAAGTGATTTGTTATTAATGCAGAAAATCAGGTCATATTAAGACTGATTGCCCAAAACTCAAAGCCACTCCTGGTCAGGAGAAGGTGGAGGAGAAACCTATGGTAAAGAAGGGCAAGAAGAAGTTTCAAAGAGCTTTCTGGGCGGACTCAGCTTCAGACTCATTTGAGACGGAAAAAGAGGAAGAAGTCACTAATCTTTGCTTGATGGCAGACAATGTGGATCACTCAAATCAAGAAGAGGTATGTGACTTAACCTATGATAAATTATTTGAAGTTTCTGAACACATGCATGATGCATATAGGAAAATGAAAAAGATGCATGCTAGTGTTAGCTTAGAACTGGAAGAACTGAAGAAGGAACATGAAATCCTTAGGAAAGATCATGCATTAATAGATGACAACCACATGAAACTACTTGATGAATATGATGAATTGAATAAGAATTTTGAAAATCTAAAATCATCCTATGGAGAACTTGAAAGAGATTTTAAAAACTTTAAGGATGAATCTGAGAGCAAAGCATATAGAATCAATTATACCAATCGAATTTTGGAAGATATGAATTCATTTTACAAACTAACTATAAGAGCTCTCGAGGATAATAGGAAACCCCCCAGACTTGAAGATTTTACAAATCCTAAATATTATCCTAAATTCATGAAATCCCTTAGAAAATAATCATATGGAAGAAAACTTAGGAATATTTTTCATAATGTTAAATGTAATAATTGTGGATTTTTGGGACATATAGCTCACACCTGTACCTTGATGATGAAATCAAATTTGGTGTGGAGACCTAAGATGCATAAACCTAGACATATCATACATGCATCTGATTATAAATTGCTAAAAGGTGAACCCAAACTTGTTTGGGTTCCCAGGTCTAACATTTGATGTTTTTGCAGGATTGCTCTCACACAAGACCTCGTGGGAGCATATGGTACCTAGATAGCGGATGTTCAAAGCATATGACTGGAGACACTGCATAATTCATATCGCTAGAAGCCAGGAATGTAGGCAAGGTTACACTTGGAGATAATACCACAAAGAAAGTGGTTGGATCTGGTATGATTGATAATTTCAAAAACTTTTTTATAGACAATGTGTTATTGGTTGAAGGCTTAAAGCATAATTTGTTAAGTATAAGTCAGCTATGTGATAAGGGATATAATGTGAAATTTTTACCTACTAGCTGCATATTAAGCCTAAATGGGAAAGAAGTTTTAAATGGAAAAAGGGTAAATAATGTTTACATGCTAGATTTGAATTCATTTCATACTCCTATTGCTTTCTATTTGAAAACTGTTTCTGATGAATCTTGGCTTTGGCATAGGAGACTTTGTCATTCTAGTATGAAAAATCTTAGGAGAATTACCCAAAAGAATTTAGTAAGAGGTATACCAAAACTAGACTTTACTTAGGACCACCTTTGTGATGCATGTCAATTAGGAAAACAAGTGAAGTCCTCTTTTAAGTCCAATAATGATCTTAGAACTAGTAAACCACTGGAAATTCTTCACATGGATCTTTTTGGACCAGTAGGAACTGTAAGTCTTGGAGGGAAGGTATACGGATTTGTTATTGTGGATGATTTCTCAAGATTCACTTGGGTTAGATTTCTCTTTCATAAAAGTGAATCATTTGAGGAATTCAGAAATTTTTCAACTTGGATACAAAGAAAATTAGGATGTGAAATAATATCTTTACAAAGTGATCATGGAGGAGAATTTGAAAATGAAAGATTTGAAAATTTTTGTAAAGAAAAAGGAATTGATCACAATTTTTCTGCACCTAGAACCCCTCAACAAAATGGGGTAGTTGAAAGAAAAAACAGAACATTAATAGAAGCCGCCAGAGCAATGTTGGCAGAATACTCACTTCCTAGATATTTTTGGGCTGAGGCGATTAGCACTACATGTTATGTTCTGAATAGGGTGAATGTGAGATCGAATTTAAATAAACACCCTATGAGTTACTAAAAGGTAGAACACCAAATTTGTCTCATTTGCATGTTTTTGGTTGCAAGGTGTTCATTCATAACAATGGAAAATCTGCCTTAGGAAAATTTGATCCAAAATCAGATGAAGGAATTTTTGTTGGATATTCAAGTGTTGAAAAATCTTATAGGGTATTCAACAAAAGAACTTTATTTATTGAAGAAACCACACATGTTGTATTTGATAAATCTGGAAATTTAGAAGAGCCAAATATTGTTGAAGAAGAAATTGAGAAAAACTCCCAAAAGATTGATAGATTAAATTTGGAAGAAAATGTGGAAGAAAATTTGGAAAGAGAAAACCCTTTGCCTAGAGATTTGAGATTTTCTAAAAACCACCCAAGAGAATTGATTATAGGAGAACCTAGTGAGGGTGTTAGAACTAGGCGTGGATTAAATAAGGAAGTCAATCATTCAGCCTTTATTTCAACCATAGAACCCACTAATATTGATCAGGCACTTTCTGATGAATTTTAGATATTGGCCATGCAAGAAGAGTTAAATCAATTTATAAGAAATAAAGTTTGGGAATTAACTACAAGGCCAAAAGATCAAAGTGTTGTTGGAACTAAGTGGGTGTTCAAAAATAAAATGAATAACTCAGGAGTAGTCATTAGAAATAAGGCTAGATTAGTTGCTAAGGGGTATAATCAAATTGAAGGAATTAATTTTGAGAAGACCTTTGCCCCTGTATAGCAAGACTTGAAGCACTTAGGGTTTTACTTGCCTTTGCTTGTTTTAAAAGTTTTAAATTGTTTCAAATGGATGTCAAAAGTGCCTTTTTGAATGGTGTTATTGAAGAAGATGTTTTTGTAGAACAACCTCCAGGATTTGAAAATTCAAAATACCCAAATCATGTTTTTAAGTTAAAAAAGGCATTATATGGATTGAAACAGACACCTAGGGCTTGGTATGAGAGATTGAGCACTTTCCTACATGAAAGATCTTTTGAAAAAGGAAGTGTGGATACAACTCTCTTCTTAAAGAAATTTGGAAAGGAAATACTCATTGTTCAAATTTATGTGGATGATATCATCTTTGGATCTTCAAATAAAAATTTTTGTGATGATTTTTCTAATACAATGAGTAGTGAATTTGAAATGAGTCTAATGGGAGATTTAAATTACTTTGTAGGTTTTAGCATCAAGCAACTTGAGGAAGGGACATTTCTTAGTCAAACTAAATATATTAAGAACATCCTTAAGAAATATGAAATGGACAATGCTAAACCTGTTAGTACACCAATGAGTTCCTCAGTTCAGTTGGATAAGGACCTTAAGGGAAAATCTGTTGATCAAAAGAAATATAGAGGGATTATTGGATATTTGCTTTACTTGACTGCTAGCCGACCAGATATTATGTGCAGTGTTTGCTTATGTGCTAGATTTCAATCAGATCCAAAAGAATCACATTTGACAGCAGTGAAAAGGATTTTAAGATACTTACTAGGAACTCAAAACTTAGGAATTTGGTATCCTATGTTTAGCTCTTCATTTGAAATTATTGGTTATTCAGATTTTGACTTTGCAGGCTGTAGAGTAGATAGGAAAAGCACTTCTGGAACATGTCAATTCATTAGAAATTCATTAGTTTCTTGGTCCAGTAGAAAATAAAATTCAGTAGCCCTATCTACTGCAGAATCAGAATACATTGCATTAGGAAGTTGTGTGGCACAAGTACTTTGGTTAAAACAACAGTTGATTGATTTAGGATTATCTGTAGGTACTATTCCAATTTATTGTGACAATATTAGTGCTATTTGCATTTCCAAAAATCCTATTCAACATTCTAGAACCAAACACATTGATATAAGACATCATTTCATAAGGGATCATGTATCCAAAGGAGAAATTGAACTCACACATGTTTCAACTGAAAATCAACTTGCAGACATTTTTACAAAACCTTTAGCCCTTGATACCTTCAGTACTTTAAGAATAAGGCTTGGTGTTATTGATTTAAATGCCTAAACAAAATGTCTTTGCAACATTGATATTTATGTTTATGTTTTGTTTTTGATTTTGTGAAATTTTGTGTGTTTTGAATGAATTTGTTTTTGATTCTATGGTTTTGCTTTATGTTTTCTATGTTTTTAAATGTTTAGTTTGATTTTGTTAAATTAAAATTCAAAATTCAAAAATTGGAGGAAATCGTCCGGGACGACTTTTGTTTCGTACTGGACGATGTGAGAAAAATTGGTTTGCACGAATTTTAACCGTTTTGAGAGCAGTTTTTAATTAGATCGTCTGTAGGATCTGACGATCGTCCAGGACAAAATTTTTCTTTTTCTCAAACATCGAGACGATTGAATGCAGCGGTTGAGTGGATAAGACAGTTTTAAATATGGATTTCGTCTGTACAAATTTTTGGTTCGTCCAGACGAACAGATGTCGTTTCATTGTAGGGGATGATTTTCAAGAGAATGGAAAATAAGTTACTTTTGGATCGTCTGTACGAAATGATTTCGTCTGTACGATCGGTCAAGTCAA
Organism: Dendrobium nobile; assembly: GCA_022539455.1. Classification (NCBI taxonomy): domain Eukaryota; kingdom Viridiplantae; phylum Streptophyta; class Magnoliopsida; order Asparagales; family Orchidaceae; genus Dendrobium; species Dendrobium nobile. The sequence goes on from CM039719.1 coordinate 34,849,404, forward strand.
AAAGCCTGTATGAAGGGACGCATCGTAAGTTGTGTTGATTACGAAAAGCCGTTACATTTTGGACGAAATGGATCGTTTGTACGTAATATTTTCATCCAGACGAATGATGATTTTTGTCCAGGACGAACTATTTTTGTCCAGGACGAACGTATCGTTTTTCTTTAAATATGAAGGCTTTCTAACTCAACAATCACACTTCCAAACTTCTCTTTCAATCCCTTTCTACTTCAATTTGTCAATGGCCTCCTCAAGCAAGAGACAAAAGGTGTTAGTGAAGAAGCCCAATAGGAATGCCTCAGAAAACTTTCTGTCTAAGGCGAATGAGGAATCCTTTCCTCGTTTTGCATCCGCCAAAATAACTCCCTCTCGCATTTTAATCCAAAGCGAGATAAATTTTAAGGTAATGAACCTTTTTGCCTCAACCCAATTTCATTTCATACTTTCTCTCGTCCACTTCTACAACAAGCAAACCTTCCACTATTTCCTAGCAAACATGAGTTTTAACTCCGACCACTCTTGCATAAGTTCCTTTGTCTTCAAACAAAAAGTGGAAATCACTAAGCATGACATTGGAGCCTTTTTGAACTTAAGAACTGAAGGATATAGAGCCCACACCCTAATGAGTGAAAACACTTTCCAATGGTATGATGTCAATAGGGTAATTAGAAAAAGTGGCCTAACCTATCATGTTGCTAGAGTATCCGGTATGACCAAGAATGCCCGTATCATCCAGCATATCCTTCGTTCTTCAATCATTCCTAAAGCTGGTGATAGGATCAATATTCCCCCTCTCCTTTCTGTTTTAACCTTTTTAATTATGGATGGTCACCCAATCGACGAAGCCCAACTTATCATAGATCACATCTATGGGCTTTCAGAAATAGGACATGTAGATCAGAAAAGAAAAAGGAACATCTCTTTAGGACACTTAGTTACCTACATCTTGGAAAAGAAGTATAACTTGAAAGTTTGTTAGGGACGTTCGGCCCTCTTGAACTTAATCCCAAGCTAATTAAAGAGAGAGGTGAATTGGAAAACTTTAAAACCAAAACACAATCCAAATCACCACAACGAAAACCAATGCGGAAGAAAATAATGCGAAAGCAATAAAAAGAAAAGAACACACCAGATTTATAGTGGTTCGATCAAACCTCTACCTACGTCCACTCCTTGGAGGCACCCCCCAAGTATTGCACTAAACTAGTGTCTCTCCTTTAGCCCCCACGGCTAGGCGGAGAAGCCCTTACAAAATCACTTCCACCTCCCTCGGTGCGGCGGAGTCGCCGGGTCCTTTGACACCAAAGAGACTTCTTCTTTGGTGAACTTACCTCGAGACAAGCCTTGAATCCGATGGTACTAAGGTGCGAGTTCGCCGGAGCAACCGTGTGGATCCCCCACCACACTCCCTTGAGTTCCTCCCCCTCACAGGATCTTCTCCCTCTCAAACTCCACCCTTTCCTCTCTCCCTTTCAAGCTTTCTCTTCAAGTTTCCCCCACAAGAACGAAGCTACAATGGCTGCCAAAGATACTTACAAAGTGCCTTGCCATAGCTTAAATAGAGGCTCTCAAAACGAGCTCATTAATGCAAGTTGTCGACATTATCGTCCAGGCCGATAGGCATATCGTCCTGGCCGATTGGTTCAATTTCAGCTCATTAGCCCGGGACGATCTGGGACGATCAGAAGGAAATTGGTTATATCGTCCTGGCCGATCTCACGATCGTCCGGGCCGATTAGTTTAAAACCAACTCTATCGTCCTGATCACAGCCCTGGGAACAGTCCTAGCCGATTGAAATTTGGTCTTGATCGTCCAGGCCGATCTCACGATCGTCCTGAACGATATGATCGTATCAATCAGCATTTAATTCCTTCCAAATAAAACCAGATCAATTTAGGCATGATTGAGTTAGATCATCCCGGACGATAGGATTATCGTCCGGGCCGATTTCCTAAAATAAAGAATACCTAAACTGATTATGGCGGCTGATTTCTTTCTGAATTGAGCATATCGTCCTGGCCGATACAAGTATCGTCCAGGCCGATCAGAGACGGCTGCCTTAATGAGGATGCCCTAAATTAGGGTTTCTGGTGTTAGACCGATCGGCCAGGCCGATAGGACTATCGTCCAGGCCGATGTTACCAAAACCAGAAATCCTAATGGGAGCATCATGAAAACTTCTATGTTACAAAGCAACAGGTCCCACACCCGATACAATTGACTCAAGAAAGGAAAAGATTACAAACTGACACAGACCTAGTCTACCCAATCTTGAGCTGGTTCTGAATTGCAGTCTTGATCGTGTGGTCCTGAAACGTTAGTACATAAGGCAATCGTATAAAAAAGGAAATGTTTGCTATCATCAAAATCATGAACCATAGATCCGTAACAATCTCCCCCTTTTTGATGATGGCAAACACCTTCAAAAAAGAATTTTCAAAAAAAGATAAATTTCTCCACAACTCCCCCTCACTTGAATAACCCTTAAAAAATAGGGAGATAAAAAATTCTTTTTGTTGTTTTTAATTTTTTGAAAAGAAAAAAAATGAAACAGTTACGTTCTCCCCCTTTGACATTATCAAAAAGAGAGAAGGCACAGTAAAAGCAAATCTAGAGAAAGAAAAAAAAATTCTTAAAATGAGAAAGTTACCTCTTAATTTTAATCAAAAACTTGGTAGAATTGGATTGACAACGCATAGCCCAGAAAAAGGTTAGAAATTCATAATTTGATAATCCAAACTCATTCTTTAAAAGGCTCAAAAACTTTTTAATCCAATATCCAAATCAAGGAATAAATGGGAAAAAGAAACATCAATTTTTCAAAACTCCTTTCATAAGACATATCTAATAGAAGATCAATGCACGAATTGTTGAATCAGGAACCTAGATTTTCAAGCACAAGTTTCGAACATATCAAGGATTTTCTTAAGTTTTTAGTAGTATAAGAAAAAAATAAGCATATTTTTTTGTGGGCTCATTTTATGCCCTTTATCACTTGAATGGCTCTTTGAGCATCTTTTGATTTTAATACACTTTGTGTATTTTTTTTTTCAATTTGACGTCATTGCGCATCTTTTGGTTTGACATCATTGGCCATTTTTTTTTATTTTCAAAAAGTATGCTTTCTTTTTTATATTTTCAAAACGAAAGTAAACCCAAATTATTGACAACACGAACAACTTGATTAAGAAAATTTTAAGGTAGATTCAACAATCTTGCAAAAGATTTCTATGCGATAGAAAAAATGTTGGGAGATAAAAAAAATAGTTTCAAAATCCAATTTAAAATATGATGAAAATTTTGAATCAAAAGTAAAATAACCTCTTTAAGAAGAGAGAAAGAGAAACAAAAATATGAGTTTCCTTCCTTTGACTGTTTTAGAGAAGTCAAACACAACTTACCAAAGATTTCAAGAAAAATAGGAAGTAGATTTTTCATTTTTAGAAAAGTGAGTGTGTGTGTTGATCAGAAAAAACTTCAACGAAAGGGAAAAAAAAATTAAAAAAAAAACAAAACTAAAAAACACAAAAAAAAGAAAAACACAAAAACACAATACAAAAACCACGAAAGGCTCTTAACCATTATCTCTCTCCTGGTCCGATGCTTCAGAGACCAGATCTGTCCATGAGATTTTTTGCCTTTCATTATTTCCCCAGTTCAAAGTTTGTTTTGCCTTGCCCTTTTCTTTTGTAGGAAGAATTCTTAAATTAGGGCACTCATTTTTCATATGTCCAGGTTTCCTACATCGAAAACAAATAATGTCAGAGGAAATATTAACATCCTTACTATTTTTACCTTTTTTCCACTTTTGCTTATGCTTTGGTGAGCTTTGTGATTTGCTTGACAAGACATTGCTATCGTCACCAACTAAGCTTCCTCTTTCCATATCTTCAGCTTTTAGAACGATCGTTTCACCTGCATCCAAAAGTCTTTGACCCAAACCTTGCTCGTAGGCAATGAGTGAGCCAATCAAATTATCAATAGAATAATCATTCAAATCTTTAGATTCACAAATTGCAACAACTTTAGAATCAAATTTATCCAGTAGACATCGAAGAATTTTGTTAACTTTTTCAAAATTTGAAAAATCTTTTCCTAAAACATGTAATGAGTTTATAATTTGAATAAATCTGGTATACATGTCTAAGATCGTTTCAAAAGGTTTCATGGAAAATAATTCAAAATCATGCATTAACAAATTCAACTTGGATTGCTTGATTTCAATAGTGCCTTCGTATATGTTAAGCAATTTATCCCAAACTTCCTTACCGGTAGTGCACGTGGATACTAACATAAAATCATCAGAATTTAAAGCACAAAAAAAGCAATTTAAAGACTTTGCATTCAATTGAGCATTTACTTGTTCTTCCCTACTCCACTGATTAAAAGGAATATCAATTTTAACTCCATTAACAATTCGTGACGGTGATGAATAACCAGTTAAAATCATATGCCACACGCGAAAATCAATCGATTGCAAGAAAATAGACATGCGAGTTTTCCAAAAATCAAATGACATATTTTCAAATAAAGGAGGTCTGGTGATTGAATATCCTTCCGCAACATTACGATTTGAAAAATTAGCCATGGATCAAAATTCAAAAGTTTTTAAAAACTTATTTTATGAAAATCGCTCTGATACCACTTGAAAGTTCGTTAGGGACGTTAGGCCCTCTTGAACTTAATCCCAAGCTAATTAAAGAGAGAGGTGAATTGGAAAACTTTAAAACAAAAACACAATCCAAATCACCACAACGAAAACCAATGCGGAAGAAAATAATGCGAAAGCAATAAAAAGAAAAGAACACACCGGATTTATAGTGGTTCGGTCAAACCTCGACCTACGTCCACTCCTTGGAGGCACCCCCCAAGTATTGCACTAAACTAGTGTCTCGCCTTTAGCCCCCACGGCTAGGCGGAGAAGCCCTTACAAAATCACTTCCACCTCCCCCGGTGCGGCGGAGTCGCCGGGTCCTTTGACACCAAAGAGACTTCTTCTTTGGTGAACTTACCTCGAGACAAGCCTTGAATCCGATGGTACTAAGGTGCGAGTTCGCCGGAGCAACCGTGTGGATCCCCCACCACACTCCCTTGAGTTCCTCCCCCTCACAGGATCTTCTCCCTCTCAAACTCCACCCTTTCCTCTCTCCCTTTCAAGCTTTCTCTTCAAGTTTCCCCCACAAGAACGAAGCTACAATGGCTGCCAAAGACACTTAAAAAGTGCCTTGCTATAGCTTAAATAAAGGCTCTCAAAATGAGCTCATTAATGCAAGTTGCCGACATTATCGTCCAGGCCAATAGGCATATCGTCCTGGCCGATTGGTTCAATTTCAGCTCATTAGCCCGGGACGATCTGGGACGATCAGAAGGAAATTGGTTATATCGTCCTGGCCTATCTCACGATCGTCTGGGCCGATTAGCTTAAAACCAACTCTATCGTCCTGATCACAGCCCTTGGAACAGTCCTGGCCGATTGAAATTTGGTCTTGATCGTCCAGGCCGATCTCACGATCGTCCTGAACGATATGATCGTATCAATCAGCATTTAATTCCTTCCAAATAAAACCATATCAATTTAGGCATCATTGAGTTAGATCGTCCCGGATGATAGGATTATCGTCCTGGCCGATTTCCTAAAATAAAGAATACCTAAACTGATTATGGCGGCTGATTTCTTTCTGAATTGAGCATATCGTCCTGGCCGATACAAGTATCGTCCAGGCCGATCAGAGACGGCTGCCTTAATGAGGATGCCCTAAATTAGGGTTTCTGGTGTTAGACCGATCGGCCAGGCCGATGTTACCAAAACCAGAAATCCTAATGGGAGCATCATGAAAACTTCTATGTTACAAAGCAACAGGTCCCACACCCAATACAATTGACTCAAGAAAGGAAAAGATTACAAACTGACACAGACCTAGTCTACCCAATCTTGAGCTGGTTCTGAATTGCAGTCTTGATCGCGTGGTCCTGAAACGTTAGTACATTAGGCAATCGTATAAAAAAGGAAATGTTTGCTATCATCAAAATCATGAACCATAGATCCGTAACATAACTTAGTGCATCCTGATGATGAGTATGAAGAGCCAGTTTTTTATAATGATGCTTCCTTCAGATTGCTTTTCAAGGAGAAAAATGAAAAAGAAAAGGCACATGGCAGTGCCTCAGAAGAAGAAGAAGGAGTACAAACCTCTGCACCTCAGTCAGATTATCAAAATCTGAGTGAAAGATTTGATAGATTAGAGACTCATGTTGATCAAAGGTTTGATCAATTTGATGCTCAACTTATGCAGCAACAACAAGACATTGGTATCATTAGAAATGAAGTACATGAAATCAATACCAATGTAATGTTGATGGCCTCCTACTTCAACCTTTTTGGCGGCATTCCTCCTCCTCCTCCACCAGAACACTAGAGATGATTTTCTTTATGTTTGATGTACTCGTGTTTGTTTCATGTTTTGTTGTGTCAGTGTTTATGTTAAATGTTTGTTTTTATGTTTGTCTTTTCTTTTAAGTTAAGTGTATGTTCTTAAATGTTTTTAGATATTATGAAATGTGTAATCCTTTCATTAATATCAATGCATGTAGTTCTTGTTTCAAATTTGATTTGTTTTTGAAATGTGGTTAATTTTTATGAATTTTATTAGTATTATTTAATCTTCATAGTGCTTAAATTATATTGTAATTTGAGATTATCTACATTAGAAAATCTAGTCTTTCTAAATTTAAAAGTTGTTTATACTTTGTTGTAATTAGAACTTTTAAATTCATGTCTATTCATTTAGACTACATAAAAATTAATATTATTATTGCAATTTAGATGTTTTCTTATTTTGTATTTCCTTGCTCAAATAATATTTATGCACTTAGAAATATTTGAAATTTTAGATTATTGATTTTGGAAAGAATTGGTCTCAATTACTCTTGAAAATTATACAAAAAGTACAAAAAAATCAAAAGGAATGCGCAAAGGTTCAAAAATATGAAAAAGAGGCACAAAATCAGCCCAATATCAAAAGATGCACAAAAATGTGCCCAAAAATTTTGAAAAACATGCGCAAAGTGCCACATGTGGTAATTCTCTTCTTTCCAAATTCTTTCAATCTCTTAATTCAAATTGATCTTATGTTCATTTATATTCTATTGAACTTTGAAATATCGAATTTTTCTTCATATCTCTTGTAATAATTTTCTATATTGGAATGTCTAAATTGAATCATGTCTTTGATAAATTTTTTTTACTTACAATGTTATATCACTTTTTAAATTTCATGAATTTCTATGATTGACCTAATATTTTTAGTTTAAAATTGCATACCTTGTGTCAATCACCATTTAGATTAAATTTTCAAATGAATTTCATACAATTACTTACATTTCTCATCTTTTTCTTCTTCAGTTTTTGTTGTTGTCAAAAAGGGGGAGAAATCATTGTATTTGTATGTTTTGTTTGTGTCTCTAGTTTATTTTTATTTTTTTTGAAAAACTTATTTTTTTCGAAAAACATAAATTTTTGTGTTTTATTTTATGGTTCAAAATGCCTCCTTATTTTCATGTATTCATCAATTCAGAGGGAGTTTAGGAGATAAGAGATTTGTTTAAATTGAAACCATACAAACAATAATTGTTTTGCCATCATCAAAAAGGGGGAGATTGTTAAGATAGTTGCTATTTGCATGCTTTACATTTTTGCAACTTATGAAGTTTTGATGATTCCAAACATTATTGTTAAAATGTGTAGTTATCTCCTAACATTTTTTAGAAGAATTGTATTTGCTCTTGTGTGTACTAACATTTCAGGAAAAATGAACTCCAGACTACGAAGATTTCAAATTAAATTCAGCATGAGATACTGTGTAAAATTTGAAGCTTGCACTTTTCTTAGAAATCAAATTGAAAGGGAGTGATTGTACACACAGACACACATAAGGAGATCATATAAAATTTATACTGATCGTACGGGACGATATCAGTTCGTATTGGACGATCAGACAGTTATCTCCTATATAGCATATGGAACGAATAGGAACTTGCTCGAAAAATTTTTTTTAAGTCCTATTCGTCCAGGACGAAATTAATTATCGTCCAGGACGATTGGTTCACTGTAAAATTTTCGTCCAGACGAATTTAAATTATCATCCATGGCGACTGGTTCTCTGGAAAGATTTCGTCCAGACGAAATTAAAAATCGTCCAGGACGATCCGGTCTCTGGAAAATTTTCGTCCAGACGAAATTAAATTATCGTCCGTGGCGATTGGTCCTCTGGAAAATTTTCGTCCAGATGAAGTCAAGAATCCTCCAGGACGATCGGTCCTCTGTAAAAATTTCGTCCAGACGAATAAATTTTCGTCCAAACGATTAACCGACTTAGGATAGTTTTCCGTAGTTTCTAGAACCGACCTTGTAATAACCGTTCGTACTGGACAAACCTAGTTCATACAGGACGATCAGCTGTACGAAGACATTTTGTACACATATTCAAATAGGGTCGTTTCAGATCGTTTAAGTAAAATCGTCCAGGACGATCCACGATCGTACGGGATGATCCACTGCGTACAGAATTGAAAACTTGCAGTTTTTGGGCGGTTTTTCTTGTCTTTTGTATAAATAGTCTAAATTAGACTGCCACTCAATCTTTTTGTCATTTGATCTTCGTGCCTCTTGAGAGAATAGCCAAAGAGAGAGTGGAAGAGAGCATTCAAGGGAGGATTTCTACCACTGGAGCGAGAAGGCTTCACTTGGAGTTCAAAGGTAAGAGTCTCTACTTGAGAATTGAGATTACTTCACTCTTTTCTTTCTTCCTTCTAGATTTTTGTGAGAAGATTTGTCAAGGAGATCCGGTTCTCTGCCGAGACTTGGAGAGTGTGAACAGCCGAAGGGTTCTCTGCCTACACTTGGAGAGTGTGAACAGCCGAGTGGTTCTCTGCCCACATTTGGAGAGTGTAAACAGCTGAAGGGTTCTCTGCCCACACTAGGAGAGTGTGAAAGGACGACGGTTCTCTGCCAACACTGGGGATAGTGTGAAAAGACAGACGGTTCTTTGCCAACACTGGGGATTGTGTAAAAGGACGGACGGTTCTCTGCCGCACCGGGGGGTGGTGAAAAGAGTGTGTTGTAAAGGCTTCTCCGCCTTGCTGTGGGTGGAAAAGGAGAGTCACTATTGGTATTAGTGCAATACTCAGAGGGTGCCTCTGGGGAGTGGATGTAGGTCTGGTTATAGACCGAACCACTATAAATCTGGTGTCATTTACTTTACTGTTTTTATGTTTCCGTACTTTATATTTCAGTTTTAAAAACTCTGTGGTTGAAAAACATTTTTCTATAAAATTTAAAAAAAAATTTATTTCGTTTCAATAATTTTCTAAAGGGGACTTAAATCTTTTAAACTACCAATTCACCCCCCTCTTGGTAGCCTTGAGACATTCACTTAGGCTTAACAACCTAATTACTAGACTCAACATTGGCATCCCCCTCCACCTGGATGGATTAGAATAAACATAGATGCTTCACTTCAAAGCTCTTATCAAGCAGGAATTGGAGGAATATTTAGAGACCATAAAGGTAGAATGCTTTTATCTTTTGGTTTCTTGTTAATGCATTGGGATATTGGAGCTTTAGAGTTGCTGGATATTCATTCATTGAGAAGATTTATTGAAGAATGGATGTTCAATGCTAAAGGCATAATTGTAGAAGGAGATAATGTTAATGTCATTACTCATTTACAAGACTCGGTGAAGATTGACAACCGAGTGGTGGACAACGCTTTTAAAGAAGACTTGAATTTTCTAAAGGAGTTTGAGGTAATTCTCTTTCATTTTGTTAATAGAAGTTGTAATAAGTTAGCTCATTGGTGTGCTATCCATGCTTTAAAGGGTAATTTCTTTTGGGATGTTCTAGAAGTCAATAAGGTACCTCCTAACATTTATTCTTTGGTAAAGGAGGAAAGTAACAGGATATCTATCACTTAGATCGTTGTTCTTTTTTTTATTTCCTTTTAATGCATTGAGCAGTTCTTCAAAAAAATTATTCTTTTATAATTTTAATAATTTTATTTATTTTTAATAAAGTGCGTGTTGGTTGACCTTGTATGCATAAATGTAATTATGTAGTTTAAAACATTAAGCTTAAAAAATAAATTTTTTCCTAGAGATTACATAACATTCCCTAGATAGAATTGCACCTTAATACGCTAGGTGGTCTTCCATAACCTACATCCAGGGAGGAGCCTAATAAGGTAGAACAAGTAGTATATGCAATCATGAGACCCTTGATGAGCTCGAGCATATTTTTATTTAGTTATAAGAAGAAAATATATATCCTTATAAAGCTTAACCACATCTAGGATAAAATAGAAGTTGTATGTTTAAGTAAGAAACCTAAAAATATTATGAAATGTGGAATGCATAGTTGTAAAACGCATCAATCAAATCTTGTAATAAAAAAATTAGTGTAAAAAAAATCCTTGTGGAAAATACCACCAAATTTTAACCCAGGGTATTTAAAAATTAAAAGTGGCCAGGAAGCACTAACAACAACTCTGGTTCTAATCTTTGGAAAGATGCAAGTAATTTTAAAATGGAATATTTATAAGGACTTCTTTTGTTCAAATTTCCCCATTTTACGAGATCATTGGAAACTGGATTTTTTTCTGGTCTTCACTTCTTTGCTTCATCCCTTGTACGAGCTCCTAAGATTCATCAAGTGAAAGAATTAAAATTAAATGGACTTCTCCTTGACGGGGTGTTTCATTCCTCTATTTATTTTCAAATAATCCTAATTTGAATCCCCAAATGAATGGATCTCTCCCCTAAGGGATGTTTTCCTTCACATTGGGTATCAGATTGCATGGGTAATATCCCATTTAAAATAAACTTTCACAGCTCAAATAAATTAAAATAAATGTTAAATATATAATGACCCTAAACAACTTGCCTATTATCCTTGGAAGCTTTTATCAAAATGATTAAACTAATCCCAAGTAGTTATATAACTTTAGTTGCTCACATTTAAGCTAGTCAAAATCACTTGCTCATGTTCTTATAATTTTAAGGGGAACATAACATTTTTAGCACCTACAAAAAATTTGTTAGTTAAATTTTAATTTACCCCCTTTATTTTAGTTCTACATGAGCATGTCCACCTAGAAAAACTTTGTAAGCATACAAATTGTTCATAAACTAGGAGTAATCTAATTCCCATCACATCAATTCACATATAACATAAGAAAATTAGTACATCATAAAGTAACACATCAATATTTTCATTGCAACTAGAATGCAATGAAATATAGGGAAAACCTCAGCACACGACTAGCAAGAAAAGAAAAGAACATCAATATAGACTAAAATTAGAAATGGTTATCCTAACAAGCAATTTAATGTGTGTGTATCGAGTTATGTGGCTTAGATATGTTGTATGTTAGATAATTGTTAAATTTTTTTAGTGTTTTAATTTCTTTATTATTGGTTAAATGAGGTTTTAATTTGAATTTAAATAATATTATTTTACTATTCATTTTAGGAAAAATTTTAAGTGTAGAGTGGTTACTATATCTATTTACACTAGGTCCGTGTAGTTTATTTCACCTTTCTTCGGGATAAATTACTAACCCCAAAAACCTAGGTTACCAGTAGTAATCTAACTAGCAATCAATAATATTTAATAAATTATATTGCTTTAAATTATGGGTTGGTGATTTTTAAGTTAATTAGTTGGTTGTTGATTTGACTCATTAGATTAATTATTTTATCTTGCCAATAATTTTTTCATGGTGTTGTTATAGTGGGCTCAAGAAACTAGGTATCCATAGGACATGTAGCTATGTAGCATAAGGTAGTCCATTATAAAAACTAGGTAGATGTAGTTGTATTAATGATTTAAATTTTTTAAGTGATTAATAAATATCTGATTTTATAGTTTTGTACTATATTGAATTAATTCATGCTATTGTTATAGTGGGCTTAAAGAACTAGGCCTTCATACGACACATCGCCACACAGCTCATGGTAGTCCATAAAAAATACTAATAGAGTATTTATTATGTTTTAGGGGGTTGGTTATCTAATTTAAATGATTAGATTGATGATTTCTAGAGTTTAATTAACTTGTTGATTTTTTACAATTTGTTAAATTTGTTTAACACAATAATGAAGGGGGTCTAATATTCAGTTTTCAAATTTAATTGAATTCTTGAGTTTTAATAAATTTAATAGATATTAGACCCTATGATGAGTAAAATGATAATAAGTTTATGAATTTTGATTTTTCTAAATTAGTTATGATTTTTTAAAGTTTTGATATTTTTTGAATTAGAGTTGACCAAATAATTAACATATAGAATTTGACAAGTTTCCAAAATCTCTTTTAATGTTATCCCATTCAAGTATCCATTCCATTTTTTTGGAGGTGCTATACCATTGAAATATAAATTTGCTTATTTGGGAGATGTAATCTAATTGAAGTATCCATTCCATTTTTTTGTGAGATGCTATAAATCCACTTATTTGGGAGACACTATTCCATCCAAGTTTATATTCCAATAATTTGGAAGATGTTAACTCATTAAAGTATCCATTCCATTTTCTTGGGAGATGCTATCTCATTTAAATATAAATTCACTTATTTAAGAGACTCTTTCCCCTACTAGTATCAATTCTATTTGTTTGAGAGACACCATCCCACCTAAGTATCCATTACATTTTTTTTGGAGATGTTATCCCATTCAAATAAAAATTCACCTATTTGGGAGACCCTACCCAATTCAAGTGTCCATTCTTTTTATTTTGGAGATGCTATCACATTCAAATATAAATCCTCTTATTTAGGAGATGTTATCACATTCAAATATTTATTCCATTTATTTGAAAGATGTTATCCCATTCAGATATAAATAAAATTATTTGGAAGGAACTATCCCATTCAAGCGTTTATTCAATTTATTTGGGAGACAGTTTCCCATTCAAAAGTAAATTCACTTATTTAGAAAATGCTACCCCATTCAAATATAAATCCCCGTATTTGAGATTCGATCTCCCATTTGAAGATAAGTCATTTCTGTTTTGTTGCTCCTGCTCAACTACGTAGGTATCAAAATGGAGCTCCCATTGATCAAACCTCTTGACTAGCTGATTAAATTAAGATTGACAATGTATAGAAGTTAGTGATGGAATAGGTTCTCCCTCTTCTGCTACAGGCTCATCATCCACGTATTGAGCATTATGATAATGAGCACTATAAAAGACATGGAAGGAGATATTTGTGTAATAAAATGGGAGGAAATTAAGTGATGTAGGATACTGGAAGTTATATTTGGTTTCTAGGGCAAGGACAATTATACGTCCTAAGACAAGATTGGGCATTCTCTTATGTTGAGAATCTTTAATAACAATTAGGTGTTCAAGATATTGGGTAATAAGGTTAGATGCATTAAAGTAAATTTGAGCAATTATGAAATTATGTATGATGCGGGAATCCTGAACTAAGGTGTTTACATGGGCTATGTGATATCTGAGATTAGATTCCCTAAAGGTGGTGTTAGTAGTGGTCCAATCAACATTAGGATTTGGAGCTAGAACATGAAATTTTCAATAGTATCAAAAAGATGTAGAAATTCATGGAAGTCTTAGTACTTAATCTCTACTTGCCTCCTATTAACATAAGATTGGAGGGTAGTACCCTTACTATTGATCTAAGGCTTGCAAAAAATTCAAAAAATAAATTTAAAATTGAAATGGTACGTAAGAGCAAGAATAAAAGTGAGAGTGGTATGGGAAAATATTGGTAGTAATTAAAAATTTAGATCCTCTTGTTTGATAACTATGGAGGGAGTGATTCTAACATTCTTAAATATGTTATAGGCCTCTTTATCAATAGCCTCAGTAAATCAAGAATCTACTTATCATTAGGAGTACCACTGCTAGAAACCACTTACTTCTAACCATTGCCAAGATTTAGAGCTTTCATGAGAGGGGAGGAGAGTTAGAAGGATTAGAATGAAGAAGAAAGCATGAATTTAGTCTATTTACATAGAATCAACAAAATTATATAGTACAATCATGAGAATGTACTGAACAATTGAATAACATCAAGTTATTTTGTCTGATCAATCCAAAAAGGCAGTCTCATCATATAATAACATAGTATTATACTTGACAGCTAGAGAAATCATGCATCCTAAGGAGTCAGTAAGGATGATTACTGACTTATCAGATCATATAGTATGAATACATTTTTGCACATTATGATACATTATCTAATATCAAACCGTCCGAGTTCAATTTATCCAATGGCTAATGACACATGGATTGTGTAGTATGAAGGTAGAGATTGTATGGTATGATCATGAATACTTGATGAATATGAACCATCATATTCATTGTAATCAGATCTATGATTATATATATGAAGATCGTAAAGTATGATGTATATCTATAATATGATATGAGCGAAAATCAGAATGGGCATGAATGATAAAAAATTCTCCAAAAAAGAAAGTAAAGCAAAATCACAGTAAAAAAATAACCAAAACATAACAAATCAAGTAATGAAGAGAAAATACTCAACGAACATCAAATATTCTTAGGAATCAATTATGAGCTTTTAAAATGAGAATTTTACTGTAGATTAGAGGATAAACTCAGTAAGAAATACATTGTCAGTGCTAAGATCCAAAAAAGCTAGAAATTTAAATTTTGTAAAACCTACTTTAGGCTCCTCATAAGTTAAACTCCTTCTTAAACAAAAATCTAATTCAAAAAATAAACTAGAAAGGAATTTTAATCTTTCAAACATCTTTTCAAAAATGTATTAAATAGAATAGCATTACAAAGTAATGAACTAGAAATCATGATTTTCAAATTCAAGTGTAGATGATATCATTTGGAACATTTATTCATCTAAGTTAAAGATTTGAATAGAAAAGAAGTAAACTCGTTATCGCATCATTTTGTGCCTCTTTTATTAGTTCTTGGCACACTTTGTGAATCTTTTGATTTTTAATACACTTTGTGCATCTTTCAAATTTTGGCATTCATTGCGCATGTTTTTCAGCTTTTGGGCTCATTTTATGCCTCTTTTTTTATTTTAAAAACTTGCTTCCTCTTTTTTTTTTTGAAATAAATGCACTAAAATTGCATTAAAGAGGAAACAAGGAATTACACTTAGCAAGAGGATCACATTCTTCCTTGATTAAACTAGACAACAAGGAAGGAATGTGATCAAAATTAAAATTATCAAAAAAGAAATTCTTCTCCAATGCTAAAGTAGCACAACAATTAGCTACCTTATTACATCTTCTATTAGCATGGAGAAAAACCACTTTATTAAAATCATTAAAAAAACATAGCTCTATATTAGGCCAACTATCAACATACCGTTCGCCCTTCTTCAATGAATCTTTAATGAATTTGATCACATTAGTACTATCACTTTCAATGATTAATCCTTTGCATTCCAGCATCCAGCTTTTTAGAAATTCCCTGACCGAGAACACAGCTTCAAGTTCCAATTGAGCAATATCCCAGTGAGATCCCGTCTTTCCAAAAGCACTTATTAACCTGCCTTTGTGATCTCTTAAGATCCCTCAAACTGCAGCCAAATTTGATCTAAGAAAAGAAGCATCAACATTGATTTTGATCCATTCTTTCGGTGGAGGGCACCAAGTGCTTTGAGACTCCCTTGGGAGATTAGCACCCCAGCAGGAAAGATGAGGACCGAAATTTGAAGTGGCTGTGAACAAAGCATTAGAAGAAACCACTGAACTTGGTAAAGCACACTTCCCATGCTTCACATTATTTCTATTATTCCATGAATGGTAAACTATATTACAATAAATCTGTGTAATTCCAGATTTTTCCTGTGCAATGCTTTTTAAACCCTGTAAACAACTGTCAAGTGAATTGTAAACCGGGATAGGAATGCCCCATTCAACCACTCTTACTATAACATCAGTCATATGCTTGCAATGCACCATTATATGTTCATAAGATTCACATTCATTGCAACCTCTCGGACATGAATCATCAGATGCAATATTACGGATCTTCAAGAAAAGATTAGTTGGAATGGCTGCCTTCCACAATCTCCACCAAAAAACTTCTACTTTCTTCTTAAGCTTCAATTTTGTTACCAAGAAAAAAAATCCGTATCTTCCATATTAAATCTGTTAATGAGAGTTTGCTCATACACCAAAGCTGATACCATCTTGCCTGAATATTTCTTCATCAATTCCAACTGGTTTTCACCTTTGAAATCAATATGAACTTGACTAATTAAGTGGATCAAATCAGGGTGAAAAAAAATCTGTAACTTCTTGTAGTCCCATAATCCGTTACTAAGAAAAAAATGCTGTACATAAACTCCTTCCAAAGCATTGCAATCAATGAATGTAGGCCACCTGCTGAAACATCTATCTAGAATCCATGTGTCATTTAGAACATTAACCTTATCACCTTTCCCTATACTCCATCGAACGGCCATCTTCAAGCATTTACCACCATCAACTAGAATTTTCCAAGCAGTTGAATTGATTTTTCTTTGAACTCCATTCATCACATCATTGCCATATCTTGCCGCCATAACACGATGCAACAGGGACTGTGGTTTCTGGATAAAGTTCCAAGCCAATTTGGAATGAAGTGAGCCGATTCTGTCCAGTGGGGAATGTACTCCCAATCCTCCATAACATCTTGGTTTACAAATATCTTTCCACGCCACATAGTGCATACCTTTACTTTCCTCCTTTTTATGCCAAAGAAAACTTCTACAAAGTTTCTCTAACTCAAATAAAACCCTCTTGGGTACCATAGAATGAGTTACTAAAAAATTAGGCATAGATAACAAGGAGCTGTCTATGAGAATCAACTTCCCACCCAAGGAGAGGGACTTCTTGCTCCAAGCATTGAGCTTGTCCGTCACATTGCACAGAATATCTTGAAAATCAGCTATTTTAACTCTATTAAGAGTTATCTTGATCCCCAAATACTTCATATCTTTAACAACTTTAAAGCCAAGAACTCTAGCAATCTTGTTTTTCATAGAATATTTAACAACCTTTCCAAACATCATTTGAGATTTATTAACATTCACTTTTTGCCCAGTCCACCTGCAAAAGTCTTCCACAATATTCTTCAATTTCTTTGCTAATTCCACATTTGCATTAGAGAAGATCAAAACATCATCTGCGTACAAAAGGTGGGTAACAACAGGACCCCTGGGAGAAATCTGAATACCAAGCTTTTGTCATCTTTGCATAATAGAATTTGATAAGAGTTGGGCACATAAGATGAAAAGGTATGGAGATAATGGGCATCCTTGACGGAACCCACTATGAGCATCAATCCAACTAGAATTCTTCCCATTGATGATAATGGAAAAGCTAACATCTACCACACATTCCATAAGAAGTTTAGAAAAAACAATAGGAAAGCCATACCATTCAAGAACATACCAAAGAGAAGTCCAACTCATGCTATCATAAGCTTGCTCCATGTCAAGTTTAATAGCCGTCAATCCCTTCTTATTCTTTGAGATTTTGAATTTGTGAAACACCTCTTGGGCCAAAAGACAATGGTCTGCAATAGATCTACCATGAACAAATGCCACCTGTTCTTCTGAAATCAACTTAGAAATAATCTTCTTCAATCTATTAACCAACATTGTAGCCACAATCTTGTAGTTGGTTTGACAAAGGCTAATCGGCCTATAATTTGATGGAGTCAAAGGACTCTTAATTTTAGGAATCAAAACAATCAACGTCTTCTTCCACTCCTTATGCATCTGATAGGAATTAAAAAAACTGTTTACTGCCTTCCAAAGAGTCTCACCTACTATGCTCCAATAGCTTTTGTAGAATGAGTAAGTAACCCCATCTAGTCCAGGAGATTTGTTGTTTCCTTGCTGAAAAATAGAATTTTGAAGCTCCAAAACTGAAAATTCAGCACTGAGAAACGTGATGCCTTCCTCAGAAATTTTTTGAGAATCAAAAATTGCAGGCCAATCCGAGGTAATGCATTCCCTGTTTTTCCATTTTGTCCCAAAAAAACTGGTAAAAACTCTTTCTATTTGATCATCTTCATCGTGTACATTATTTAAATCATCTCTGATTTGATTTATTCTGTTCCCTTTTCTTCTTGCCGTGGCATAACAATGAAACAAATTGGAAGTATCTCCTTCTTCATGCCATCTAACCTTAGCCCTTTGATTCCACCAAGTGGATAGCCTCTTCAAAGTGACATTAAGTTCATGAACTTTACTTCTTAAAGCCATCAGGTCATCACCCGACCAATTTACTCCCAGTGCTTCTTTATTTTGAAGTTCCATTATTTCCTGTTTCAACTTTTCCTTCAACGCATTTAAATCCCTGCATTTGTTCTTATTCCAAAAGATTAGAGCTTTAAGAGTGCGATTGAGCTTTCTTTGCAGGATCACAGCTTCATCACCCTAGTCTTTCTTGTTCCAAGAGTGAAAAATAATACTCTTGGATACTAGATAAGACCTCCAAGTATCTTCAAATCTAATATTCTTTGAATTGAACTGCACCATTTCATCCATTTTAAGAACAATTGGACAATGGTCCGATGCCAGTCTCATTAGATGTTTAGTAACTGCCATCGAAATTTTCTGAATAATAATAGAATTAGCCAAACATCTGTCTAATCTCTCCCAGATACGAGAGTTCCCCTCCTTGTTGTTGCACCAAGTGAATCTAAGTCCCACAAATTCTATATCGTGAAAATCAGCATTCATCATGAAACCTTTCATCTCTCTAGGACCCTTAGAGAATAAGAATCTCTTTCCTCCTCTCTTATCTTCTTTGTTGATAATACAATTGAAATCTCCTCCTATAATAGAAGGAATGTCATTTATCAAATGCTTTTCCAATTGTTTCCAAAGTTCAGTCCTCTCCTTGCAACATCTACTACCATACACACTAGCAATTCTCCAAGTTCCTAGAGAAGGAACTAAAAGATTGCCAATAACCACCTGAGAAGTGGCTTCCAAAACATTAAAATACTCCAACTTGCTATTCCACAAAACAAGAATGCCACCAGATATACCAACAGCAGGATAATGAAAGAACTCCCACTCACTGCCAATAAGATAATCAATCTCCTTTCTATTAATGCTAGATAACTTTGTCTCCATAAGCCCAACAAAGAAAACACCATGTTCCTTAACAACTTCTTTTAAATACAAGGAAGCCTCCCTTTTTTTAGCTCCCCTGCAATTCCAAAATAAAATGGAAGACATTTCAAAAAAGTAAAGAAGATCTCCCCCCACTATTGGGATTCGACCTTCCAACTTTTTTCTTCTTCTTGTGATCAATTTCAACCGGTCCTAAGGATCTCAATTCCTTAGCTAACTTGACCTTGGCTAAACTAGTTTGAGAGCCCAAAGCATTACACTTTTCATCAACAGCTGTAACAACACCATTTTCATCTACGGCTATATCTTCTTCAGCAATAACCACTTTATTTTCATCCACAGCTTTCTCAGACAATGCAACAAATCTATTGTTTGTGGTTGTCTCACATTTCTCAGCAACCGCAGTAGAAACCACCATATTGATTGGAGATTGCACTGGAGTCTTCTCAGCTACTTCCGTAAGATCTTTAATCTTATTACTACCCTTCTCTTTCTCATTTGTAATGGTTTCAACTAAAACCACCTGATGATTGCTGGTATCTCTATTCTCCTCAATAATTCCATTCACCTTTCCTCCTCTTCCTGCCATCACATTCCTCCTGAATCTTCTATTTTTGAATTGGACTTGAATCCAAGGTCCATATTCAGTATTTGTAATTGAATTATTAACTATAGCATCTGGCTTCAAGTTTTCACCCGTGGTTTTGTCTGTCATCTTCTTAGATTGATCCTGGATACCAATCTTCACATTATCAAGACATATTTTGGACTCATGCCCCACTTTACCACATTGGTAGCAAAGTAAATCAACCTTTTCATACTCCACCCTTTGAAAAAATCTTCCAGCACTTCCTTCCACCCAAACTCCATTTGGCAGTTTCTTCTCCAAGTCAATCTTGATGCAAACACGAGCAAATTCCCGCTTACTCCAGCGAAACGTGTTACCATCAAGGTACAATGGTGATCCAAGACACGAAGCAATTCTAGCAATACTGTCTTCGTCCCAGCAATACAGAGGTAAGCATGGTAATCTGATCCAAATTGGAGCCGAAATCCCCTTAAAAGAATTCGGATCGAACTCAGGCGTCCACTTGTCCATCCCCACAATGCACCCATTCACATACCATGGTCCTCCATTCAAAATTTCATCCACCACCTCGCTCGACTTGAATGAACAGAGAATCCAATTCATCCCTAATGACGTCAAGTGGAAATTACCATATTTGCTCCATTGTCTCCTTAGTTCAACACTACTCGCCGGAAATGTCACATTATTCCCCAGCACTTTGATCACAATGGAATTCTTTAGGATTCTTGAATTCTCAGCCTCCTTATCAGCATTTAATCTGACAGCAACTCCATCTTCAGAGAAATCAATTTGTTCTTTGTTGAACGAAATTTTAATAGGCTTGATTTTCATCCAAGCATCAGACACTTCCCCGATGACATTACGTTCAGAGTAATCACCATTCTTATTAATAAGATTTACATCATTCAACTAAATCTTAGAGTGAGCCGCCAAATTATCATTCTTCTGTCCTCCTTCAGGGTTTATTTTGTTTTCAAAGGTACGTCCACCAAGCGATCCAAGAACGCTAGAATAACTCTTCACCTTCAAACTAATATTGTTAGAAGTCGAGAAATCAGATTTACCAAGGTCTGGAATACACAGAAAAACTCCTTCTTTTTGGACTTCACAAACATTTGCTATAACTTTCTTCCCTTTACCTTCAACAAATTCTTGACGACGCACCGGCGCGAGTCCTTCTCTAATTATAACACCAAGCGATCCTTTGCCAATGACCATTGGAGAACCAGATGGCCGTAGATCAGCCATAACCACTAGTAATCACCCGCCGATGATCATCCGATGATCGATCAACGCCAGAAATCCAATCGCGGAAAGCCCGCAAAAATTGAATTCGAAACATAGAGGTTTCTCTCTCTAGAAAACGCACCAGAGTTTCTCTCTCTAGAAAACGCACCAGAGTTTCTCTCTCTAGAAAATGACAAATATAAAAAAAGTCACAAACTTGCTTCCTCTTGAAGTCTTTAAAAACTCTAAGTTATAAGATTATTCTAGAAATATGAGATAAGAAGAATTCACTCTCTTATATAAGGAAGAGTAAACCACAAACCAAATCCTAATCCATCTAATATAGACAAATTACTTGACTGGGAAAATTTGAAATATATTCATTGATTTGGAAAAATATTCAAACGAGATTAAAGACTGTATGAAGATGAAACATATATTTATTTCAAGGCCTATTTTTAATTTGAAATATATTCCGATTCAAAAGGAAATTACACCACTAAAGAAAGGAGTTATAGGATATAGGATAATTTCCAACTTTTCTTCCTTTAACTATTTTAGAGGATTTAATTAGTGCTGACATAAATAGGTACGATGTTTCATTTAAAGAAAGATTAAACTACTAAAGTAAGTAGTGATCTAATTCTTATGTTTTAAAAGAAATAATTATCCATGTGTATAAAGAAAAAAAATACAAAAACATAAAATAAAAATAACAATCAGATTTGATATTTTCAAAGCAACCAGTTCCAAGCATGAATATCTAGGACAACTAAACTAATTCATAAGGGGATGATGGTTTCAAAAGCTGGTGGTTTTGTAAAGATATATGCAATCTAATTTTTAGTGTCCACATAATGTAGCTCTATGTCTCTTTTAGTGAGATGGTCCCTAATGAAATGTTTCCTTATGTCTATGTATTTGGTCTAAGAGTGTTGGATTGGATTCTATAAAATACACTTGGCATTAGTGATATTACATAAGATTAGAGTGGTACTTATAGGTAATCCTATATCCTATAAAGTTTGAATCAGAATCTCATATGATTTCAAAGGAAGAGTTGGGCCTAAGATACTAGATTCCCAAGTTTTGGGTCCCTGAGTGATATTTAATGATTCTATTAATAGTAGTTATGTGGGATTCTTTTTTATTAACCTGAAATCTAGCTCAAAGACATTTACTAAACCTAATTTTAGATCTTCTAGCTACTAAGTAAAGAACTGATTCAATTATTCATCTATATTTCTATTAATCAATTAACTTTCCACTTAAATCCTTATCCAATTGAACTTTAGAACTCATGGGATTCTTAATTGCCTTTTTTTTATCTATTTTATATTTTTGAAGGATTATCTTAATGTATTTTGTTGAAATAAAAAAAAATTCTGTCATCTTTCTAACTTATGCTAAATCTACGAAAGTAATTTAGTTCTCCCATCATACTCATCTCAAATTTTCTTTCACACTTTCTTAGAAATTTCATCAATTATAGTTTATAGGAAAAGAGAAGTAGCAGAATCAATGAAATTCAAACCAAGCTTATAAATATTTTTAATTCTTTTTTCTTGTAAAATAGTATTTCCGTTTAAGCTAATTATGCAGTTCGTAAATAAAAAATTTATGTTGAAGCCTTTATCACAGAGGTGTCTAATGCTGAGCAAATTATTTGTTAAGCCATGTACCAGTAAAACATTTTCAATCATTAAAAATTTGAGATACAACTTATACCTCATCCAACCACCTTCTTAGTGGTGTTATCTCAAAGTGTTACTTTTGCCCCTTGCCCTGGCCTCCAGTGTGATGAATTGCTTTACATCTCTATTTGTATGCCTTGAATGGTTGCTATTTTAGTACCACATGCTCTCACTTTGCCTTTTGTGAAAGCAGTCCAACAAAATCATTAATGAATATATTTGGGAACTTAAAAAAGTATGGGTTCAACCTTATGGATTGATGGATGAAATGCTTCCAGCTATGATGTGATTTATGCAATTTTAGCCTCCACACTAAATGTGTTATATGGTGAATAGTGCAAGTGTGGGAGATATGTCCTAGTATGCCACAAGAAAGCTCATAACTCATGTGAATGGATTTACTAATCTAGGTGGGTTATAGTGCCTCTTACTTGGTTTAAATGATGTATGTTGTGGAGATGATTTGTGAAATTTTGTAAGTGTAAGTGATGGTTTTTTTCCTTTAAAAATTACTATTTACTCTTACAAAATTTGTTTTCACTTTTAAGAGTTGAAAAAATTTATCAATTTTTAATGCAGGCCCTTATCAAAGGAATATTATAAAACAAAGTTGTTTGTATGATTGAATAACCTTCCATAGTATTACTATTACCAAAATTAGACATGGATCATTTTTTAAAAGTTTTCTAAAAGTTAGTTTTTGATTCCAACTCCAATACCATTTGAAAGTTCGAGAAGGTTATGAGATCTTTAAGAATAAGTCCGAGGCTAACTAAGAGGGGGACGAATTGGTAAATTAAAATTTTAATTAGCAAAAAGAAAATCTTTTAATAACTTTTTAAATATTTAAAAATAAATAATTTAATCCTGTAATATGAAAGCAAATTAATTTTATAATAGAAAATAATTAGAGTTTTTCAACCATACAGTAAATCACAGAAAAATAAAAGTGTGGAAAATATTAAGAAAAAATACAACAAATTTTATGGTGGTTTGGTCCAACCTGACCTATTTCCACTCCCCATAACCCTCTATTTCAAGTATTGCACTAAAAGTATGGTCTCTCCTTTTGCCCCCACAGTAAGGAAGAGAAGCCCTTATAAATTCTCTTCCATCAACCTGATGCAGTAAAGGATCTTACTCTTTTTAACCCTCTTGGTGAAGGCAGAGAACATGGAATTTTTTTTCTCCCTCCTGTAGATGGTAGAGAATAAAGAACTAGTGTTGTAGTGTGTCTTCTCAGAGCCACTAATAGATCGTGGCAGAAGCTTCAAGAATCCAAGGAAGAACATTGCTTGGAACAACCTTGTGATTCCCTCACAAATTTCCATTACAAAAAACTATCCCTCTCTTCTTTCTCCTAATGCTCTCCTAACTACCTCTTTACTCCCACTCTGAATTCCTTATCAGCTAAAGTCTTTTTGGAAAGACTTTGTGAAAACATAAATAGAGAGCCACTCAAAAAGTACTAAATTTAAATCTGCTAACTTAGATCATCCAGCATAATCCAAGATTATATAATATGATTAGTTTAATAAACTTTTATTAGTATTATATGAGGAGACAGATGCTTTATAATCTGTTGAAATAGATGAACAGATTGTCCAAGAAGATTTAAAATATTATCTATTAGAACAAAATAGCATCTTGAGATAGTACAAAATGTATTGACTTAATAAATTAAGTTTAAGAGATGTACTTATCATCCAATACAATAGACAATAATGTAATTAACGTCTTATACAGAGATCGGATCATACAGTACAAAATTGGGAGTTTGCCCTGTATGATTAGTTAAAAAATAATAACATTTCATCTTTGATGATAGGCGATGATGTAATTATCATCCCATGCATTTCTCGGATCATATAGTATGATCCTCATAAATCGTCCTATAAAATTTGATTAAATAAATTAACTATAGATGCTTCCCTAATCATAGAATAAATTTAAGCAAGATTGTTATGTATTGTATAGTAAGATGCATATCATATGATATGATTAGACACAAATTTCAAATATTAAAATATTATCTAAATTATGATTATTAGCTAATTATAATTGATCATCCAGTATGATAGGGATCATACAGCAAATGAGTTTAATCAATCTTCATTTTTTTTAAGCAAAACCCACAGAGGGGCCTACTCGTTGATTTATGGCCAACAATATAATGACTTTAAAGCGACCTCGAGTTTTTATTGCTCAAAAGAGCTATAAGAATAAAATAAAATAAATCTTATGAGCTCAAGGTCCCTGCTACACAAAAATACAAAAGTGCCTAGATACATTCTACAGTGCACAAGAAGGGGCACCCAAAAAGAGGGGAAGCAGTAAATATAAACTTTCAGTATGAGCTTCCTGTTCAAAAAATTAGTAGAATAATGACCTACACAAAAAGATCTTGCAAAAAAGAGAGCAAAGCAAAACAGCAGGCACAAAAATAAATAACAAGAAAGGAGTAGAAAGTACCACCAATGAGGCATGTTACAGTTAGTTGTGTAACCATAGAAAGTAACCATCTTAGTCCTCTCAAAGTAATAGGACCTCCTTCAAAAAAATAGAGAAATATAACAATCCCAAACAACCAGCCAAGGGTAGAAGTAGAACATTAATAACCAGCAAGCATAACAGCTAAACCACCTCAAAGCACAATAACTAATAAAAAAGAATGAGGATCGAAAAACAAGTCACCAAAACATAAAGCATCCAGTTAATGCAAGAAGGGATCGAGTAAGAAGAGCTCATGAATGAATAAGAGACGCTGATGCTGCTCCATCCAAGCCAAAGCTCCTGCATGCACCACTCCCTGACACACCAGGTAAAGCCATAAAAAACCACCAAATTGAAAACCACCCCCCAGCACTCCAGAAAGCCACCTTCCTCACAATAACAAACTCCCAGATAGCACAGCAAGCCTAGGCCAATGAGCATAACACCCAAGAACCCAAACTAGAATTGAAAGAGCACCCAAAAAACACAAAAGAGAAGAGAAACCAGCACAGAGCACAATAACCGAACAAAATACCCCGCCCAGACCAATAAAAAAGGATGTGGATCCAAAGACTAGTCATCAAAACAAAAGACATTCAGCTA
Organism: Dendrobium nobile; assembly: GCA_022539455.1. Lineage (NCBI taxonomy): Eukaryota > Viridiplantae > Streptophyta > Magnoliopsida > Asparagales > Orchidaceae > Dendrobium > Dendrobium nobile. Next base: position 34,875,155 of record CM039719.1, read on the forward strand.
GTGCTAGAGGGGATTGGGCAAGAAGAGCTCAAGAAATAATGAAACATGCCAACATCATAAGGTAAGACCTGATGCCCCTCCAACCATCCCAAAGGCCTTAGCATGCACCACCTCCACCCCCCCCCCCCCCCCCCCCCCCATCACACCTAGAAAAGCTAGAAAACACCACCCAAAGGAGTAAACAACCCCCAACACTCTAAAAAGCCACCTTCCTCATAACTACAAAGTCCCAGGTAGCACAAAAAGCCAATGCCACTAGCATAACACACAAGCACCCAAACCAGATCTCATAGAGCACCCAAAAAACAAAATAGAGAAGAGAAAGCAAACCAAAAAGAACCTAGTAGTGAACCTGACAACATTCTAATGATGCTCAAGCAAAACCAAACCATCCAGTAGTCTAAGAAATAGCCATACTAGTAACCCAAGAAGCCAAGACTCCCAAGGCCAACAAATGCCTACCCTCCCAAAACTAGACGGAGGAGAGCAAAAAATAGGCAACCCATCAAAAGGAGGTTATAATCATCACTCAACCCAAAAACACCACAACACAACCAGAAGAGAACCATCAAAATTGAGAAAATAAGGCCCCCACCAGAAATTAACCCAAAACAAAGTCAGGAAACCAATACCAACTAGTAGAGTAGGACCAAACAAAAATAACATGAAGATAAATAGAAAAAAAATTAAATTCTAACATACAAGTAGGAAATTTTGTCCAATCTTAAGAGGCCTTTAAATGGAACAGGGACATTGGCTTCCACAATGTCCATGAAGCAATTAGTCCTAGTGCCAAACCAAGCCAACCAAAGTGCACAAGCATTACCTTCCATAAGCACATTAGAAGTGTCAACAAAGATAAAAACCATCAAATGTCTAATGTCCCTAATAATATAAATGGTCTCAGGGTCACAAACTGAGTCCACCTCATTAAATAAGTATTGAATATTAAGAGAAGGCTCAATCTCAATATTAATTAACATGTTGTCCCTAATTATGGTTTTCTAGTTAGCTGATTATCTAGTGCGATAAAAATCATACTTTATGATTAGTTTAAAAAATAGAAATTTTTCTAACTCATCAACTCACTCCCTTGAGTGTGTATATGCAAGGTTAATTTTCTTTAGGATCAACAACAATACATTTTTACTTAAGAAAGGTAAAGTAACAAAAGATTAAAAATATAGAGTATTTCTAGTCTACCTAGTCCGGAGCTGATCGAGGTGGCAAGTGAGATGTGATCCTAAAATGTTAATGAGCAGGGAAAATAGATATGCAATAGATTCAAATATCATAGTGGAAATTAAAATAATATTTATTATCATCATAATCACATGACTTAGGTGCCGATTTATAATAAATATATTGAGGTTTTTATGAATTATTTTAGAATCTTAAAAAGTCTCATATTTTTCATCCTATGGTCTACAAAATAAGTGCTAAAAAACTTAATCCAATCCCATTTTAAATTCTAACTTTCCTTCCTTTTACATCACTCCTTAAATTATAAATAAATTTTTTACTATTATTATAATTGAGAGTACTTGTAGGAAGCTTAAACTCCCTATGATGTAATTAACTAGGAAGGCTTGCCTTTGTAGGATATTTAAGTACCTAGATAATTGAAATCTCATCTCATTTAGCTCTAAAATAGGATGAGGGAAAATTTTACCTTTAAGGATAAATTGAAATTAAAGAACAATCATTATTATCATATTTAAATAATTAGTAATAAATGATATTCTCCTTTCTAATAGAGATATATATTTTTTCAATATTATTTTGAATATAAAATTAATGATAATACATCTAGATTACAATAACAAAATATAATATTGAATAATATTTTTAGTTTTCAGGGTCATATGAACTTTCTTCTTGAGTTTAACTATGATATACAAGATGAAATTAGTAATCCTAAATCTAAACTCATAAGAGAGTTTTTTTAACCTCCTAATGTGACATAACATTCATAATGATGTGTTTGATTTTACAATTAGAAATCCAAAAGATTATATTAATTTTTTTTTCCAAAAAAATACAATTAAATTTGATTTACACATTCCCAAATAAAAGAATCAAATAGCTATTTAGATGTATATGCATATTAAAGAAACTAAGATAAAAATCTTTTATTTATTAAGAATATATCCATCTTATTTTGCATTTATAAGTTGTTTGATTGTGTTTAGGATGTTAGCTAGTGGCTCACTCTAGGCAAGCATAAGCCTTCACTATACATGCCTCAATGCTTCTCTAAATTCCAAATAAATTATAAAGAATTTATTTCTTAAAATAAAAAGTAAATAAATCTTGAGATTTTTAAACTCAAATATTTAATCAAATCTTCATATAAAAACTATAATCCTCATTTCAATCAAGAGTTCTCTCTTTATAGATGTTATAAAACCTACTTTTGTTTTCTAAAAAGGTTAGAAATCTTTAGACATTGATTAAAGCTTATCACTCATCTCTCCAAGTATCCTAAGGAGCACAAAGTCTCATCCAGGCTGAACTGGTAGCTTCTAAAGAGGTTCAAAATAAAGCTCCAACTGAAGAGTCCAAAAAAGTTCAAGTAAGCCTAACATTCAAAGTTTTAAAGAAAGAGGAAAATAAATGAATAAATAAATCTATATCAGAAAATGTTGTATTCTTTGCATATGGGGGACCTAAATCCATTATGTTGCTTATGTTGAGAGAGAGAAAGAGTTTAGAGAAGAGATTTGGGATAGCTTTGGGTAGGAGAAAGGAGAGTTTGTGTGTGAGAGGTTTTTACACTATTGCTCTAAGCAAGCTTCTTCCTTATTTCTTCCGAGTGTCTTGCTAGATTTATTTATTGGATATGGGAAGAAGATCATCATCCCAAAGAACATTTATGTTCTTTCATTCACCATAAGTCTGAAAAAGGAGTGCAAGGTTCTCTGACTTTAACAAGAGGTTAAAAATAAGTGAAGCTTCTCAACTACACCAGGTTAGTGAAAGGATTTTAAGGGCATCTCTATCTATTTATGGGAGCTAAAGGAGAGACACTAAGGTTTTTATTTAATACTCAGAGAGGTGGAATCTAGGGAGTGGACGTAGGTCATTGTTTGACCGAACCAATATAAAATTCTTGTGTGCACTTTATTAATTTTAGTTTCTACAATATACTTTTTTGATGATATATTAAGTTGAGTTATTCATCATCATCATAACTAAACATTTTGTTTCATAATTTTGTTTCCATATTTTGTGATAATTTTGTTATTTTTTAAGTTAATAAAATTAAAAAAATTAAATTATAGTTTTGTGTTAAGAGTAAGTTTTTTTTTAAATTAGCAATTCATACCCCCCTCTTTGTGGTCCTAGGGATAGTTCTTTGAGGATTATCATCCTACATTAAACTTTCAAAGTATATTATCGACTTTATCTCCATTGATTATCCTACCAATTAATAACCTTTCACACACATGTCCAAATAAATTTTTCTTAAGCTTTATAGATTTATCTTGAAGAATACTTTAAATACCTAATGGTCAGAACACTTAATTTTTTATATATTAAACATATTATCATATAAAATCTCTAGGGTATTTATGGAATTATTCATTAATGAAAATTCATATAGTGCTCATATTTAAATGATATATTATTGGACATATCTATGACATGTCCAAAAATTTTAATGGAAATTTGAATTCTCTAAGGGAGAGAGTCCCATTTTTCCTAGGGAGATAATTTATTTGTTCAAATTTTAATCTTGATAAAAAAATTTTGACCTTTCTGTTATGGCAGCGGAAGGTCACCATCCTTCAATATTCATTATTTTGGAAGGTCTAAATTATCAATTAGAATGTAAAGTTACTGATGGAATGAAATATGTTTGTTTGGTTAGTGACTCAGAAATATCTTCATTTTTTGGAAATCAAATGAGGTTCATAAATGAACTCCCTTTGGTGATTAAAAATTTTCATCTTCTGCTATTAAGGAATTTGACACAATTGCTGGTAAAGGAAAATATGTTATTTCTAATGGCCCTTTAAAAAGCCTAGTTCTTTCAAAGGTTTTAAATCTAAGAAGGATGGTTTTAATGGAGCCAATTATTCTGAAGCTTCTTCTTCATTAGGAATGAATATTTTTGTGAATGTATTTGCTAATATAATTTCCAATTCTAGGTTAATAAGAGGCTCTATTACTGATGCTAAGGTTCAAAATATAGCTAAAGATATCAATCTAATTAAACCGAATGTTCTTATACTTAATTTTTAAAATGTCACTGAAGAAATTAATTTTATTAACAAGGGTATTAAGTCTAATGTTTTAGTAGAAAATAATAGTGTGAGTAATGAAATTCAAAAAGACTACACTAAATGCCCTAACATTAGATGTGTGAATTCTAATTTTGAATTGGTTCTTAAATAAGTTAATAAAGCTATTAAACTTCATGCTAAAACTTTGTTGGAAAATATGTAAGCTTCAAAATGCATTAGTAGTTAAAGTATTTGGGAAAAATATTCTTTTTCATTTGATTTTCTTGGAATTATGACATCAGTGGTGTCAACTGGGTCAATTTCATCTAATGATGCTTGAATTAGAGTGTATTTTATGTTATTTTCAATCATTGAAAGCTTCAGAATCATTTTTATTTAATGATCCATTATATATGAATGGGTATATTATTGGTCTTGATAAGTGGTTGCCTAGTTTAAGGGCTTATCAGATCAAGTCTAGATAAGAATGCCCCATGTCGAATTGTAATGTTGGGATGATGTTAATGTTAACATAACTGCTTTTAAGGTTTTCATACAACTTATAGTAGATAGTAACATGTTTTAATGGGAAAGAAGAGAATGTGCCAGAGTTTGTATTTGTATTATGCTAGATAGCTAGCTTCCATTGTGATTTTGGGTTAAAGATTTCTTAGGGCATCTCTTTCAAAAAAAAGGAATAGTAGAGAATTTGTTATTTTTTCTTTGATGGTGGTCAAATCAGTCATAACAAAAATAATTTTTTAGAATTACATATAAAAGTTCAGGAAGTTCTTATTGGTGCTATTAAAATAGTTGATATTATCTACCTCATGACCTATTTTAAAGATTTTGATGATAACAAACATATGCTTGGATGTTTTAATTTGTGTGCAAAGTATTTCAGGTGTAATGATATACATAGTAATTACTCATGAGATTTACATTGCACAACTCAAGTTCAATCAAATGTTGAGATTAAGATAGACCAAGGTGGAAAACTTGAAGGACTTTATATTACAGTAGGAGTATGTTAGTGGTCTATTAATATTTTCTTGCACGATTTGGTTTGCTCACAATCTAAGTATCAATTAATTATATATTATTCTTGATACAAAAATTAAAAAATTTCTTTATTAAATAAATTTTATAAACTTCATAGATTATATAATTGTTATAAAATTGGGAAAGATATATAATTAGTGAAATCAAATGTAATAACCTTATCTCATAAAACTTTTATTCTTTATTCATTTTAAATTGACTTGTTTCACATTAATTTATTAATGTATGATTAATTTTATATAAATTACATCATATTATTATATTAATATTAAATATATCCTAAAATACTTAAAAATGTGAAATGTTTCTATTTTACTGAATATGATATTATTTTGATAGCAACGTGGTTTAATTTTTATTTCATTAGATTTCTTGCTTTCTGTAGATAAAATTTGACAGGTTATATAACTCATTTGGATCTCACTTTAATTTATAATGAATTTCCAAATAGTATCTTATTTTAATATAATTAGCTAGGTTGTCATTTTTGCATTATTTTGGATGTATATGAAAACTTTTTGACTTTCTCATGTGACTAGCAGTTTTATAGCCATTTAAAACTTATATATATTTAATATAAATGAACTCTTGATTAAATATAATATTATTATTTTATAAATAAATATTAAATTAATAGTTTTATCAAATTTGGCTTTACTTACCCTTTCAGTTTAAATACCTATCTTCCTCTTCATGTAAGTGCTGCTCAAAAAAAGATAACTCCTATTATTCTTCCATTCTTCTTTTCTTCTTTACATGCTAAATTTTGAGAGGAGAAACTTTAATTTTTATTCCAAGAGCTCTTTTCATTTGAGAGATTAAACTCTTGGTTGGAAACCTTCAACAACATCACCAGGAGTTCTTGAGTTTACTTTCCTTCACTAAATCTTTACTTATTGTCCATTTAGCTTTTACCATATATTTCTTTCTTGAAATTATTTATTATTTGATGAAATACTAGTTGGGAATGTTATATTATGTTTTCTATATTACATTTTTTAAATCCATAAGTTAGCAAAGCAAGCATATTTATTTTCTTTAAATGTGGCATAGATTTAAATTAAAAATCTAATATATTTTTTGATTTGAAAAGTTAAAGTTAAAATCAAGAAGAATAGATTTTTATTTAAAATATTATTCTTATTTTAAATAAAATATAAATCTATTTTAAAGCGAGAAAATTTAATATTCCATTTACAAGTAGTGAGGTGAATACAATTAATTTGTATGATCATCTCAAATATTGTGGACAAGTTATTGCAATATAATTTGAGCATGTATTTACATCAAATTATATTTTTTATTATCTTGATCCAAGCCATTTGACTTAGTTAAGTTTAAATTGTGATTAGATTGGATTGTCTGTGTAGGAGAGTTTTTATGTTGTAAAGAACTTCTTTGGTTTAAAGAATTGAGGTTTGGAAGGTAAACATGGGATTAGTGAATTCTAGCCTGAAAGTTGGCTAGCGAGGATGTAGGTCGGATTAAAATCCAGGCTGAAGAATGTAAAACTATTTTGCCTTTTATTTTCATTTCTTGCAACTATTTTTCTTTATCTTTTTCATAAAAATTATGTGTTTTTTCTATTCTTTTTAAAATAGCTTTAAAATCAATTTAATTGCCTTTTTTTAATAAAAAATTTAAAAACTCAAATTCATCCCGTCTCCCCCTCTTAGGGTGCCATAGTCATCCAAAAATTAGTATCAGAGCCTTGGATCTTTTTATTTTGGCATAATATCCTAGAGTAGATCCACTTATAAACTATGGCATAAGGTTTTTCTTAGTGTTTATTTCCCGAAGGACAATCCACTCACCGACCACCATTATTAGATAATGTTCCTTTTAACTTTTGGAAAAATAGAATTTGTACTTTCCTAAGAGGATAAGACTCTCGTATGTGGCATATGCTTAGCTTACACACCAATATCATACACCCACAAAAGAGATATTGGAATTAAAATTAAAAAACCTTTTGATGAATGGACTCCATTAGATAGAGAATTAGATGAGTTAAATGCTAGAGCATGTAATAATTTACATTGTGCACTTATTCTAGAATATTACATGAAAATTTCCATGTTAAATTAATTAAAAGAAATTTGGGATAAATTAATTATAACTTATAAAGGTACTAGTGAGGTTAGAGATGCGCGCATAAATAGATTTTTTCATGAATATGAATTATTTCATGTCTCCTTGTGAATCTATTTATGATATGTATACAAGATTTATAAAAATAATTAGTACATTACATTCTCTTGGAAGATTATATAAGAATCAAGACTTAGTCTATAAGATTCTTAGATGCCTTCTCAAAGAATGGGATGCAAATGTAACTATAATTAGTGAGGCAAAAGATTTATCTGCTTATCCACTTGATCAACTTTGGGTTATTTGATAGAACATGAACATATTATAGCTCAAAGGAATAAATTGGACCATTTTTCTAATAAAGAGAAAGAGAAAGGTAAAAATATTGCCTATAAGTTGATGATAATGATGTACCTAGTTCAACAAGCTCTAATGAAGTTAGAGATGAGGTGACCATGCTTTCAAGAAGAATTGAGAGCTCACTAAGGAAGAAATTCAAACGTATAAGAAATCCAAAAATAATAAATTTTAAACTAAGAAATTTCCTACAGGAGAAGGGATTATTTGTCACTATTGCAAGAAGCCTGGACATATAAGAGGAGATAGTCCAGATCTTATTCATTCAAAGAAGAAAGGGATGGATGCGGAGAGAATGAGTGACAAGAAAGAAAAGAAGCATTTCAAGTAGAAGAAGAAGGATCTTTGGGCCAGCCTAGATTTAGATGAATTAAGTTCATCAGATGAAGAGGTGAACATTTTCCTTATGGCAGGAGGAAAATCGGATCATGATTCTCAAGAGGTATGCAATGATATTTCTTATGAATACTTAGATGATGATTTTAATAAATTAGATATTTAATATAAAAATTTAAAAAAGAAAATATAATATTTTAGAAAAAGAGCATAAAAATGTATATATACATTTTAATGAATAAAAAAATGAATGTGTTGATTTGAAAAAAAAAATTCTTTATTGGATAGTTCTTTACTTGCTTGTAAACTTGAAAGAGAAAATATTCTAATAAAAGACATATTAGATTTATGCATGAAATCACAAGTTCATTATAATGTTCCATCAAGTACAACATTAAATAAAAAAATTCTTCTTATATGCCACATGGACTTCATGCTAAGCCATATACAAATACTAATATTTTGTGTAATTATTGTGGTATAAAAGGACATCTTATTTGGTTGCTATTCTTTGAGATCAAAAAATGCTAAACAATCATCTTTTTTACGAGTTCCAAAATATATAAGCACTTCAACTACCATACATAATAGATATTATACTACACATTTAGAATGTGGACCAAAACATATTTGGGTTCCAAAATTTAACATTTGATTTACTTTTGTAGTATTGCCTTCAAACTAAAATTAATGAATGCATGCGGTACTTGGATAGTAAATGTTAAAGACATATGATGGGTAAAAATAACAACAACATCAAGCCTTTATCCCACTACATGGGGTCGGCTACATGAATCCTTTTTCTCCATTGTGTCCTATTAAAAGTCAAATTCTCATTTAAATCTAATAAAGAAAGGTTATTCCTAATATTTTCTAACCAAGTATTTTTAGGTCTACCCCTACCTTTCTTAACATAAGTCAAATCTAATACCTCTACTCTCCTAACCGGATCATCGGAAGGCAGCCGTTTTACGTGACCAAACCATCTAAGGTGACTATCTTTAATCTTATCTTCTACTGGAGCTACTCCAACCTTTTCACGTATATGCTCATTTCGAATCCTATCTCTAAGGGTAAAGCCACTCAAGCACCTGAGCATCCTCATCTCTGCCACACTTAACTTAGTATTATGCTTCTCTTTTAATGGCCAACATTCAACACCATATAGCATTGCAGGCCTCACTACCATCTTATAGAATTTTCCCTTAAGTTTGAGGGGTACATTTCTATCACATAACAAGCCCGATGCATTCCTCCACTTTAACCATCCAACTTGAATTCTACTGATAATATCCCCATCTATTTCACCATCACTCTGAACAATAGATCCAAGATATCTAAAACATGTACTCTAATTAATGACTTGATCGCCCAAAGTCACAATCCCCTCACTAGGTCTATTACTAATAAAATTACACTCCATATATTCCGTTTTAGATCTACTCAAGCGAAAACCTTTAGACTCTAAGGTTGACCTCCATAATTCAAGTTTACCTTCAACTCACTCTCTAGTATTATCAACAAGAAGAATATCATCAGCAAAAAGCATACACCAAGGTACATCCTCTTGCAAATGTCTAGTGAGAACATCCATGACTAAAGCAAAAAGATATGGGCTTAAGGCTGATCCTTGATGTAACCCAACCGAAATAGGGAAATACTTGGTCAATCCACCTTGTGTTTGAACACAAGTAATAGCTCCTGCATACATATCTTTAATGATTTGAATATAAGCATTATTGACTCCTTTCTTTTCAATAACTCTCCATAGCACTTCTCTTGGAACTTTATCATATGCTTTTTCTAAATCAATAAATATCATATGTAGATCCTCCTTATTTTCTCTATATTTCTCTACCAAACCTCTTAATAAATGTATGGCTTCCATAGTCGACCTACCCGGCATTAATCCAAATTGATTTTGAGAAACATTAGTATTATGCCGCAACCTATGCTTCATAACTCGCTCCCAAAGTTTTAAAGTATGACACATTAACTTAATACCTCTATAATTAGCACAATATTGTGCATCACCTTTATTCTTAAAAATAGGAATTAACACACTCATTCTCCACTCATCTGGCATCTTCTTAGTCTTCAAAATAGTATTAAAAAGTTTAGTAAGCCATGAAATTCCTTCATCTCCTAAGCATTTCCACACCTCTATTGGAATATCATCAGGTCCAACAGCTTTTCCACCCTGCATTTTCTTTAAAGCCTCTATGACTTCAGTTTTACTAATACGCCGATAAAAACAGAAATCTTTATTTTCATTTAGGGTGCTAAGGTCATTATAGTCAATCTTATTTTCACAATCTTCATTAAAAAGTTTAGCAAAATATCTCAGCCATCTTTGTTGAATATCATCTTCTAAGAAAAGTATTTTTTGATCTTCATCTTTAATACACTTCACTTGAACTAAATCCTTACTACTCCTATCTCTTTGTTTTGCTAACTTATACATATATCTTTCTCCCTCTTTAGTATCCAATCTATTACATAAATCACTAAAAGCTAATGTCTTTGCATCGCATATTGCTTTCTTAGCATCCTTACGAGCCACTTTATATATTTCCCAATTATCAAAATTTTTAAAATTAAACCAATTTTTATAACAAAGCTTCTTATTTTTAATCTTTTCTTGCACATTTGGATTCCACCACCAACTACTTTTACTATTAGGATCATACAAAGACATATGATGGGTGAAAAAGCAAAATTCTCTACATTAGAACCAAGTGATGAAGGATATGTCACATATCGAGATAATGCAAAGGGAAATATTATTGGCATTAGATCCATATATAAGAACTCTATTACTTTAGAAAAAGTCTTATATGTTTCTAGTTTAAAACAAAACTAAATATCAATTAGTTAATTATGTGATAAAGGTTTAAATGTTTATTTTTATTCTTACAATTGCATTATTAGAAATATTGAAACAATTTTTTTTTATAGAAAATAGACATTAAAATATTTATTTAATTGATTTAGAGAATGCAAATGATGTCAATTTGAATTTACTTTGCATGAAATCTACAAATGATGATGATTGGTTATGGTATAGAAGGCTATGTCATGCAAATATTCACACTTTAAGTAAAATTTCTAAACTTGATTTAATAGTTGGTTTACCAAAAATTAAATTTCATTATGATTATATATGTGATTCATGCATTCATGGTAAACATATAAAAATTTATTAAAGAGTAAAAATGTAGTTTCTACGAGTAGACCTTTATAATTATTACATATGGACTTACTTGGGCAAATTAACACAACTAATTTAGGAGGTAAAAATTATGGATTTATTATTGTAGATGATTATTGAAGATACACTTGGGTATTATTCTTAGCCAATAAAAATAATTCATTTGATGAATTTAGAAAATTTGCTAAGTATATTCAAAGAGATCAAGGTTATTTTATTCATAGAATTCAAACAGATCATGGTGGAAAATTTTAAAATAAATCATTTCAAAATTTTTGTGATGAAAATGGAATTAAATATAATTTTTTAGCTCTTAGGACTCCTCAACAAAATGGTGTAGTTGAAAGAAAGAATCGTACATTGGTAGAATTAGTAAGATCAATGTTAGATGAATTTAATCTTCCAAAGTATTTTTGGGAAGAATTAATAAATGCAGCATGTTATGTCATAAGTAGAGTTTATTTAAGGCCAATTCTTAAAAAGACCCCTTATGAAATATTTTTTGAAAGAAACCTAAGATTAGTCATTTACATGTTTTTTGATGTAAGTGATTTATTTTAAATAATGATAAGGATCCTTTAGGTAAGTTTTATAGTAAGTCTGATGATCATATATTCTTAGGATATTCAATTTTTGAAAAATCTTTTAGAGTTTTAAAAAAGAGAAAATTAATTGTTGAAGAATCAGTTCATAGAATTTTTTATGAAAATCTTATAGATTTAATAAGAAATAATATGAATGAAGATGATATTGAAAATATAAAAAAAAAATTGTAAAAAAAGGAGGATGATTCATTGCCAAAAGAATGGAGATATAATAGAAATTATCCTAAAAATTAATAATTGGTGATCCTTCCCATGGTGCTAAAACTAGGAGAAACCTTAGGGATGAGTTAGAACATTCTACATTTCTATCAGAAATGGAACCTAAAAATATAGAGAAAGCTTTAGAAGATAATTTTTGGAAAATTGCTATGAAAGAGAAACTTATCCAATTTATAAGAAATGATGTTTGGAAGTTAGTCACAAGACGTCATCATTAAAATATAATTGGAACTAAATGGGATTATAAAAATAAGCCAGATGACTCAAAAAGTACTATTAGAAGTAATGCTAGATTAGTTGCTCAAGGATACACACAAATAGAAGTAATAGACTTTGAAGAATCATTTGTATTTGTATCATGACTAGAATGCATTAGATTACTCCTTGCATTTGCTTATTTTAAGGACTTTAAAATTTTTCAAATGGATGTCAAAAGTATATTTTTTAATGGGTATATTAATCAAGATGCATTTGTAGAATAACCACCAGGCTTTGAAAGCATTAATTTTCCTAATCATGTATATAAATTAAAGAATGTTTTATATAGTTTAAAAAAGGCTCCATGTGCTTGGTTTGATAGGTTAAGTAATTTTTTAATTGAACATAGTTTTAGAAAAGGTATGGTTGATATAACTCTTTATATCTAAAATATTGGAGATTATTTAATTATTATATAGATTTATGTTGATGATATGTTATTTAGAAGTACAAATGAAGGTTTATGTCATGAGTTTTCCTCATTAATGTCAAAGGAATTTGAAATGAGTATGATGGGAGAACTCACCTTTTTCTTAGGACTTCATGTAAAACAACTAGACTCTGGCACATTCATTTATCAAACCATGTACATAAATGAATTATTAGAAAAGTTTGATATAAAGAGGTTCATATTGAGTAAAACTCTTATAAGATCATTAACTAGACTTGATTTAGATGAACGAGGAAAACTAATAGATCAGAAACTTTATAGGAGTATGATAAGTTAACTTGTGTATCTTATTGCTAGTCGACCTTATATTATATTTTCTATATGTTTATGTGTAAGATTTCAAGCTAATCCTAAGTAATCACACTTAATAACAGTTAAACAAATATTTTTCTATTTGATTGGAACTCATAAGTAAGGCTTATGGTATCCCAAAAATTTATTATCATGTAATTTAGTTGCATTTTCTGATGAAGACTATGCTAGTTGTAAGGCTAATAGAAAAAGTACATCTAAAACATATTACTTTTTTAGGATCATCACTTATTTCTTGGTCATCTAGAAAGTAAAATTCAGTCGCTTTATCCACTGGTGAAGCAATGTACGTATCTCTAGGTAGTTGTGTTGCATAAGCTTTATGGCTAAAGCAATAAATAGATGTTTTTGAAATTAAGCTTAAAACTCTTCCCATTAAATGTGACAATACAAGTGCTATAAGTTTAACAAAAAATCCTATACAACATTCATGAACTAAACACATAGACATTAGACACCATTTTATTATCGATCATGTTAATAAAGGTGATATGAATACAGATTTTGTAAACACAAATTCTCAAATAGTTGATATCTTTACAAAACCTTTAGCTTAAAAGAGATTTTGCATTTTAAGATGTATGCTTGGGATGTTACATCCTAAAATTTAAAGTTCTTTTATATTTTAAATTAATCTTTTTTGATGTTGCCAAAGGGGGAGAAGAATAATATATGTTGGTCATAATTCATTTTACATGCATATATTTAGGGAGAGAATTATTTGGTTTAACAAATTAACATTTAAAAGTATTTCTCAGTTATCATACATATTTTTGTAAGGCTTAAAAGTTATGATAAAAAACCAATTTACATTTTTGTTATAACTATACCCAACATAAGTTTGTCATCATAAAAAAGGTGGAGATTATTGATATTATCTACCTCATGTCCTATTTTAGAGATTTTAATTATAACAAATATATGCATGGATGTTATAATTTGTGTACTAAGTATTTCGGGTGTAATGATGTGCAAAGTAATTACTTATGGGATTTACATTGCACAACTCAAGTTCAACCCAATGTTGAGATTAAGATGGACCAATATAGACAACTTGAAGGACTTTATATTATCGCAGGACTATGTTAGTGGTCCATTAATATTTATTGATATGATTTGATTTGCTCACAATCTAAATATCTATTAATTAAATAGTAATCTTGATACAAAAATCTATAAATTTTATTTATGAAATAATATTTTAGAAGCTTCATTTGTTACATAATTGTTATCAAATATGCAATGACATATAATTTGAGAAATTAAATGTAATAACCTTATGTGGTAAAACTTTTATTCTTTTTAAATTGATTTGTTTCAAATCCATTTATTAATGAATGATTAATGTTATATAAATTACAGCATATTATAATATTAACATTCAATATATCCTAAAATACATAAATATGTGAAATGATGATATTTTATGGAATATCATATTATTTTGAGAGAAATGAGGTTTAAATTTTTTTGCAATAAATTCCTTGGTTTCTGTAGATAAAAATTGATAGCTTATAAAACTCAATTAGATCTCACTTTAATTTATAACAAATTTCCAAACATTATTTGATTCTAATATAATTTGCCAGGAAGTCATTTTTGCCTTATTTTGGATGTATATGAAGACTTTTTTACCTTTCCCATGTGAATAGCCTTTTTATAGCCATTTTAAACACATATATATTTAATATAAATGAATTCTTGATAAAATATAATATTATTAGTTGATAAATTAATATTAGATTAATAGTTTTATTCAAATTTGGCTTTACATAACCTTTCTCTTTAAATACCTCTCTTCCTCTTCATGAGAGGGCTACTCAAAAAAGAAAACTCCAGATATTCTTCCGTTCTTCTTTTCTTCTTTTCATGCTAAATCTTGAGAGGAGAAACTTTGATTTTATTCATTTTTTTGAGAAAATGCAACAAGTTTATAGAAATATTATTAAAAAAACCAAACAAAAAACTAACAAATACCATTAGATTCCCAATTTAATAAGGAAAGAAAAGTAGGATGAACCTTATTTAAAACTAAATCATCCCAAATAAAAGAGCTAAAAAGTGCATAATTAGCTCAAATATCCGCTATATTATTACACTTTCTATCTATACAATTAAAAATAACATTATTGAAATCTTTGAAAGAAGCTTCCAAGTCTTGTTTGTTCTTGTAGAAATTATTTTGAAGAGGCTTGATGACTTCTACATTGTCACTTTCAATGATGATCCCCTTGTAGTTTAACATCCATTCTTTGACAACATCTTTGAGTGATTGAATAGCTAAGAGTTCAAGCCTTGGTATATCCCAATGAACATAAGTGTGTCCAAAAGCTAAAAGAAATCTACCTTTAAAGTCCTGAAATACTCCACCAATCCCTGTTTTATAGGATTTAAGTAAAGAAGCATCAACATTTACCTTTATCCAATCGGGCAGAGGGGGATGCCAATGATTTTTCAACAGCTTATTAAGCTGATTAGCAGTCCATTTACTTGAGTTATATGAAGATTTAGATGCTAAAATTGTAGCATAACTGAGAGCTTCCAAAGAAATAAGTAAATGACTATCATCTTTACCATCGTAAACAAGCTTGTTTCTCCCCTTCCATGAAAAATAAATGGCATTATAGAACAAATTGATCTACCAGTAATTTTGTAAAGGTATCCATTTAAAGCATTCATCCAAGGAATGAAACATAAGAATACCAAATCCCTACTTGTTTAATTGCTGAAATATTTCATCCAGTTTTTTGCATTTAACTATCAAATGTTCGATGTCTTCTTGCATCTTACAATTCCTAGGATAGCCATTATGCATTTGAAATCTTCTATAATAAAGGAATTCATTCATTGGAATTTCTTTGTTGAACACTTTCCACCAAAATCCTTCAACACGAGGATTGAGCTTTGCATTCTTTATCCAAGTCCAATATGTTACCTGCTGCGATTTCTGATATGCAGTTTCATAAGCCATAGATGAAATTGATTTACTAGAGTATTTGGATATTAATTTTATGCTATCATTTGGAAAATATGTAGAAATGGGAATTTGTATAATCAAATTCATAAGATCATTTCCAAAAACCTTTTTAAGTTTTTCAAAGTTCTAGCTTCCTCTTGTTTTGAATATTTCAACTGAGATATCTTCTAACTCTTGAAGGATTACATATGTAGGCCAATTGATGAGGCTTTTATCCAATATCCAAATATCTTTTTATTATTTATCAAATTACCATTGACAATGTTCCATCTGACAATAGGCTTAAGAAACAATCAACCATCATATATAATTTTCCAAGCTGTTGAACCCGTCTTTTTTGAAAAATTATCCCCATATAGATGACCATATTCCAGAAACAAAGGTTTATGTAACAATGATTCTTCCTCTTGATTATATCTCCAAGCAAGTTTTTCTCTAAGTGGCCCAACATTCTCATGGCAAGAATGAGGTGCTCTTCCACCCCATTCCAAAGGTAAGCACATATTATTCCAATGCACATAATGAAGGCCGCAATTCCAATTCATCTTATTCCAAATAAAACTTCTACAAAGTTTATCAGTCTCATTAAGTATTCCTTTAGGAACCAAGGAATGTGTACAATGAAAAACTGTATAAGAAAGCAACATAGTTTTAACCAAGTTTATTTTTCCCACCAAGGATATGAATTTGCTTCCCCAAATGCTAATCATTTTCAAAGCCTTTTCAATAATAAATTGAAAATCTTCTCCAACTAACCTTCTTAGAGATATCATGGATCCAAGATAATGAAATTCGTTGACTCTTTTTATGCCCATAATAAGTGATATATTCTTTTTCCTCCTTCTTACCATTTTCCCGAACAGGATGCATGAATTATTGGTATTTATTTTTTGTTCAATCCAACAACAAAAGTCTACCACTATACGTTTGATCTTCTTTACCATCTTCAAATTAGAGAATATTATGATATCTTCTACATATAGCAAATGAGATATCTTGGGACTATTTTGACTTAGACGCACACCATATTACACACCTCCTTGTTTAAATGCATTGGATAAAAGTTGAGCACAAAGAATAAATGCAAATGGTGATAGGGGACAACCTTGACAAAATATGGATCTAGCCTCGATCCATCTTGAATTGTTCCCATTAATTACCAATTAAAATTTAGGTTCTTTTACACACTCCAAAATCAGATTTGATATAGTAGTAGGTAAACAAAAATACTTTAAAGCCTTCTCCAATGTTGGCCAACCCATGGAGTCATATGCTTGTTCCAAATCGAATTTAAAAGGAACTAATCCTTTAGAAGATTTTGAATATCTGAATTTGTGGATAATTTCTTGAGCCACCAAGATATGATCTGACATGGATCTACCTTTCAAAAAACATGTTTGTTCTTCTAAATAACTTTTGGCATGATGGATGTTATTCTATTCACAATAATCTTCACAGCCACCTTAAAAACCACATTATATAAACTGATTGATTTGAAATTGGAAGCAGATTTAGGATTGGATACCTTGGGAATCAGAACCACTAATGTTTCTTTCCACTTTGTATTCATTCTACCGGAATTAAAAAACTATTTTAAATCATTCCAAAGATCTTCCTTAATGATTCCCCAATACCCTTTAAGAAAGGAGTATGTAATTCTGTCATTCCCTGGAGCAGTAAATTTCCCAGATAATTTAATTACCATTTCCACTTCTTCAATATCAAAATACTTATTCAAAATGTAGATATCATCTTCATTCAAACGGTTGTTAGGTTTGGGCCTGCCTTCTAATTTGCAATTTCTGAATTTCCATTTTTTCTAAAAAATACAACTAAAATGTCTTCAATTTGATGTTGGTCTTCAACATCCAATCCATTAGCATCTTTAATTGTACTAATAAAGTTGGAATTCCTTCTAGCACTAGAAAATACATGAAAGAATTTGGATTTATAATCTCCCTCTGTTGTCCATTTGACTTTGGCACGCTATCTCCACCAAGTAATATTCTGAGCTAAATTAGAGTTGAATTCACCCACCTTGACTTTGAGTATCAAGCTGTCATCATTTGAGCGTCCACCTTCTATGCATTCTTTTTCCTGAAGCTCTAAAATCTCTTTAAGAACACTATCCTTTGCCTGAACAAGGATTTATGTTTCTCCTTACTCCAATAATACAATGCCTTCAATGATCTTTTCATTTTGTAATTCAAAACAAGCCCGTAGTCACCCACCACTTTTTTCTTCCAAATATTCTTCGCCACTACAAAAGATACTAGATTGGAGACCCAAATGTTTTTCAAATCTAATAACCTTTTTAAATTCTGAATTATATTTCAAAAGGTTTAAATGAATTGGACAATGATCCGAAGCAATTCTAGCCAAGTGCTTTAGCATCAAACAGTGGGGATAGCATAAAGATGATGAATTTAAGTAACATCTATCCAATCTTTCTATAATTCTATGAACTCCAAATTTGTTATTACACCAGGTGAATTTAGGTCCAACACAACCAACTTAATGAAGATCATTATTAGCAAGGAAAAGTTCCATTTTTTTCTCTCCTAGGGAGTAAATGAACCTTTTTCTACCTCTTTTGTCTTCCTTATTGAGAAGACAATTAAAATCTTCCCCAATCACCATAAACACCTCCTTTGAAGAATTAAGCTGTAATTTTTCCCAAAGAAATCTCCTATTTTATGCTTCTTTACTGCCATAGATAGTGGCAACTCTCCAACATCCTTTATTTAAGACATCAACTCCCCAATAATGAATTGCTGAGAAGATTCCAAAACTCTAAATGTTGCTGAATTGGATCTCCATACCACCATTATGCCCCCATATAATCCTTCAGAAAGGACTTGGAAATATTCCCAATCTGCTCCAATTAACAAGTCTACATCTCTTCTATCAAACTAGGAAACCTTAGTTTCAAGCAAACCCAAAAATAATACCCCATTATCTTTCAGAAACTCCTTAATGTATAGAGAAGCTCTCCACTTCCTAGTTCCTCTATAATTCCAATAGGATATGGATGACATCATAGTAAAATGGGGGAAATGATTCCCCCTTCTATCTTTAAGATCTCCCTCAATTCTTCTACTCCTTGTAGCTACTTTTATAGGACCTAAACCTTTAAGTTTTTTAAGTCCTTTCCTTTTAGATCATGTTTTTTTTTCACCTTCAATCTCAACTGCCATCCAGCTTCCATACTACATTTTTCCGGGATACTTTAAATAGAGATGTCTTCATGAGATGCATCCAAAACAGATGCTACCATCTCTCCTTCCTCAACTTCTTCTTCTAATAATTTAAATTTATATTCATAAGAGGAAATTATAGAAGAGTGAAATACATACCCATATCATTTTTTCTTCCACTAGTTGAATAGAGGTAGCTTGAATATCTACACGATCTTTACCAACTTCATTCACAACAACAGTAATTGCTTCTATCTCCATGTTTCCACTATCTTTATAAATAGTTTTATCAACTTTTTTACAAATTTTCATTGAAATATTATTTCTTCTAGCACTTTCGTTCTTGTGATGTTGTATATTTTTCCTTTTTCCTTATGTTATTGATTTATTTCTCCTAAAATTTACATGTATCCATGGTCCATATTCAACATTATTTTGATCAACCAAATTAGTTGATAATACTCCTTGAATTGAATTAACTTTTATACCCGTAGATTTAGCTTCTTTAATTGGGTGGATAGCCTTTAAATTCAGATCAGGGCAGTTACTCTTCAGATGACCAATTTTAGCATAGTTGAAGCACAAGTTTGGAATCTTCTCATATTCAATCCTTTGGAAGAATTTCCCTGAGCATCCTTCAACCCAAACACCCGAAGGGAGCTTTCCATCTAAGTTAATATGAATGCAAATTCTACCAAATTCCCTTCTACTCCATTGGAACATATTTTCATCAATCATATATGGTTTCCCAACTATAGAAGCTATCTTGCAAATGTTGATTTCATCCCGGCATTTGAGAGGTAGGTTTGGCATTTTAATCCAAATCAGTGCCAAAAGACATTTCAAGGGTAAAGGAGAAAATGATGGAGACCATCTATCCAAACCAATAATGTTATCCTTTACATACCACTGCACATTAGAGAAGACCAATTCCAATGCTTCTTGTTCATCAAATGTAAAAAGCACCCATCCCAAACCAAGCATTATTAATTGAAATTTACCAAAGTGTGCCCGTTTTCTTCTAAACTCCATGCTAATCATTTGAAATGGAGTATTATACCCAAAGACTTTGATAACCAGAGATTTATGAAGCTTGTTTGAGTTCTCTAATTCATTTGCTGAATGAAGCTTTACCACAACATCCTCTCCTACAAAGTCCTTTCTAAAATCTAGATTGGATACATTAATATTAGCTTTTTTAATCCAAGCATTTTTCGGCACATTAATGGTAGGTATCTTAGGAGTATTAGGTTGAATATCATTCATACTACATCTAGCTAGATCACCTTCATCATATGAGCAAACTTTTTTTTAAATCATTTGATTTATCTCAGCCTTATTTGATAATATTTTCCTCAATATCGACATCCTTTGTACTTGATTTTGCGAAAGCTTGATACACAGAACTAGCAACCATAGATTTGATATTTCCTTTATGAATAACCTCAGGACTATCTGATCCCAACATAAATTTATTAGGAATCAATTTTGAAATAGAAGATGACCCATCAGCATCCATAGAATTTAAGTTCTTTCCTAAATCTGGAGAGGATAAAGAATTTTGAAATTCTATACCTTTCTCAATGATTATCAACTCTCCATTACCTATTAATTCAATAGGTTTCTTCTACTTGATCAATCCACCTTCATTTATTATCAACGGCTTTCCAGACATTATCCTAGCTTTCCTGTCCCCTTGATTTACAAAATGATCATCGCCGTATGCTGGAGGGGAAGAAGTCAATTTAGATCGAGAAGAAAATAGAGGGGTCAAATTTGCATGCCAACCTTCATTTGGACTACTAGTCATTATCGGAGGCTGGTGACCCTCCGCCGCCATCACTAGCGTGAGCCAGAAATTTGAAAGAAAAAGGTGTCTCTCTTTAGAAAAAATCTAGACCTTCTCTCTCTAGAAAAAATGGATAACTCTCCAACTTTGATTTTTATTCAAAGATATCTTTTCTTTTAGGAGATCAAATTCTTGGTTAGATAGCTTCAATTACATCTCTTGGAGTTCTTGAGTTTGCTTTCTTTCCCTAAATCTTTACTTGTTGTTCTTTTAGCTTTTATCATATATTTCTTTCTTGAAAATATTTATTATTTGATGAAATACTAGTTCGGATTGTTATATTAATTTTTCTATATTACATCTTTTAAATTCATAAAAATAACAGAACAAGTATTTTGATTTCTCTAAAAGTGGCATAGATTTAGATTAAAAGTCTAATTAATTTTTGACTTGAAGAGTTAAAGTTAAAATCACCAAGTGTATATTTTTATTTAAAATATTATTCTTAATTTTAAAAAATATATAAATCTATCTTAAAGTGAGCAAATTTAATATTCCATTTGTAACTAGTGAGGTGATTAAAATTAATTTGTAATATCATCTCAAAATTGTGGACATTTTATTACAAGATAATTTGGTCTTGTATTATTTACATCAAATTATAATTTCTCATTTTCTTTGATCTAAGCCATTTGGTTGGTACTCGCCTGTGTAGGAGAGTACTTAGGTTGTAAAGAACTTATTTTGTTTAAAGAAGTTAGGTTTGCAAGGAAAACCTTGGACTAGTGAGTTTTATCCTAAGAGTTGGCTAGCTTGGAATCCTGGCCAAATCACGTAAAAATATTGTGCCTCTTATTTTCATTTCTTCCATATATTTTTCTTTATCTTTTTCATAAACATTGTGTGATTTCTTATTCTTTTCAAAATAGCTTTAAAATCATTTTAATTTCCTCCTTTTAATAAAAATTTAAAAACCCCAATTCACTCGCCCACTTGGAGTGCCATAGTCATCCAACAAAAACATCTTTTGTTATTAATTTTGTTGTAAAATCAAACGGTCTAATAAAATTTACTTTTAATGAAACATTTAAATCTACTTCTGAATGTGTTGTGGTTGATGCTGAGATTTTATTCCTATTAATAATGAAAAAAATTCTATGTATGGGCTTTCGATTCAAATCATTTATGGCAGGAATAAAGTGAACTCTTCTAATAGAAGAAAAGATTTTTTGAATAATATCTTGATTAATAAAAGTCTGAAGATTGGTTTAGGTAATGAGACTAATAAATTAAGAGGAAATTTGAATGATAATTCTATTAAAAATGCTAAATTGAAAGTTCAAATATAAAAGATTGATGAAGTGGTTACTTTTATTGTGAAAGGATCTACATTTTTCTCTTACAAAATTAAGCTGATGACAAATAATTTGAAGGGCTCTTCATTACAATTTTGATCTGGATCTTATTATGGTATGGATTCTCTTCATATTTCATCATTAATTCCCACTGAGGTTAATAAGCATAATTCCATAAATTAAATTTTGATGAGGGAGTTGATGGTGAGGAGCTAGTGGGAGGTTCTACTTAAATTGAAGTTGAAGTGGATGCTAAGACTGGGCATTTTAATGATAAAGATTTGAAAGATTCTATTATTGATGTTTCTAAGGGAGGGGGTTATTTTTCCGTTAAAATGAAACTTAATAATGAGCAAAAATATTTAGGTCCTATTAAGTTTCTTCCTAAAAATAGTTAATATGATGTGATGAATAAAGAAAAGAGTGGTGGTCCTTTCTCTAAAGCATAACCATGTCTTCAATTTTCTTTTGGAATTGCAGAGTAGCTGAAAAGACTAGCTTATATATATTTAAAATTGTTTGTAAAAGATTCTGATGTATTTTTTGTTAGGTTTTTAGAAACAATATTATCTTCCATTGATAGGATGGAGGTTAATAGGCTCATTTGTGTTTATTGTGATTTTTAAATTTTCCTTCTTAGGGGATGTCGGGTGGTATTCTTTTTTTATGGAAATCAAACATTACTTATTTCTATATGTTGGAAGCTTCTTCAAAATATGTGATTGGTGAGTTAATTGTTCTCAATAAAGGTGTATGGTTGATTTCTATATTGTGGGAACAAGGATATTTACAAAATGAGAGATTTATGGAATACACTTGAGTTTTATTGTTCCAAAGATATTCCTTTATTTGTGGTGGGAGAATTCAATTATAATTTACCAAAAGATGATAAAGGGGGTGGGGAGAGAGAGAGAGAGAGAGAGAGAGAGAGAGAGAGAAATTTATTTTTTTTTGAAGGACCTCAAAAGATGAAGATATTTATTAATAATAATAATGATTACCATGGATGAAAGGTATTATGGCAAGTGATGCTTAAATCGTTAATAAAAAAACCTTAAAAGGTCTTTCAGAGTATTATACTATTGCAGTAAGTCTAAACTCAAAGACTTCATGTAATTAAAGGAATGTATTGAAAAGGAGATTTCAGAAATGCAAATGGAGTCAGTTTTAGGATGTATTTTTGAAGAAAATTTGTTTTACTAAGAACCAAGGTTAATGATTTGAATACTACTCTTGCTCAGCTAAGCACTTGGTGGAGGAAACAGTCTAAAGATAAATGGATGGAAGTGGGTAATACTAACTCATTTGTGAGTTCTAGAAGAAATGGGAATTGAATTAATCAAATTAAATATCATAATGTGTTGATTGTTTACGATAAAAAAGGTATTGTAGATTTTTGTTTTTTTAATTTCTTCAAAAATATATGGAGAGATAAAAGTTATTTGCATCATTGGTGGCCTTGTCCAGTAAGTATGTTTGTTGATGTTAAAAAAGTTTTATTGGTATCTACATTCTTCAAGGAGGAAGTCTTTGATGTCCTAAAACAACTAGGAAGTAATAAATCTTTGAGTAATGATGGAATTATTTATTCTTTTATTAAGTCATATTGGCGCGTTGTAAATGAAGATATTTGGAAGGTTATTAACAATTTTGTTATTTCTGGAATGTTGTGTGGCAAATGGAAGGTTACTTTAATAGGTCTAATTCCTAATGTTCATAATACTTTGATTCATATAAATTTTAGGTCAATAAGACTTTGTATGTCCATTTACAAGATTGTCGCTAAAATTTTACTGAATAGATTTTAACTCATTCTTTAAAAAATTATTTCTAAAGATCAAGCTACATTTGTGAAAGGCTATTCATTATTGTGCCATGTTTTACTTGCTAAAGTAATTCTTAAAAATAATTTTGTAAAGATAGAAAAGGATTCTTAGCAATCAAAATTGATATGGAACAAGATTATGACAGTTTAGGGTGGTCTACATTAAAGAAACTATAGTATTATTTTGGCTTTCCAGCCAAATTTTCTATCCTTATTATAGAAAGTGATGAAGATCCTAGATTCTTTATTTTGGTTAATGTTAATACTTATAATTGGATTAAAGCAATGAGTAGATTTCTACCTTGTATGTGTTCTTATTTATTTTATGTTCTCAATTGTTATCAAATGCTTTACTTCAAAGATGCAGGGCAATTTGGTATTAAAATTGATCCAAATGCACAAAGGATATCTCATTTTCTTTATGTAGATGATATTCTCATTTTTTTGAAGCAAATACCAAAGTTGTAAAAAAATGAAGAGAATTGTTGTTTATTTTTGTAATTGATCTCGGAAAAAAATTATTACTAAATAAACTTCCATTTATACGGTAAATAAGTTAATATAAGGAAGAAAAAAGAAGAGTTTTGGTATTATTGGTTTTAAACCTGTTAATGAAATGAATAATCTTGGTGTGAAGATTTCTCTGAGAATTGCTTATTCTTTCAAACTTTCAAAACATATAGATTAACCTTTGAACAAATTGAATGCATGGGGAAATTAATTTATTTCCTTAAATGGCATATTTGTTCTTGTTAAATCTTTTTTTTTTCTTTCTCTTCTTATTTCTATATCTACTAATTCATTAGTTCTAAGAGGGTGATTGAATGATTTAGAGAAGATGTGGAAGAATTTTATTTGGCATAAGCAAAATAGTAAAAAAGGTTTTCATTATGTAGCTTAGGCTATTCTCTGTAGTTTAATAAAAAAGGGATGCCATTGTCTTCATTCATGTAAAAGAAAATTGGGGCCATTGAGACCAAAATTTGCTTGGAACATTATAAAGAATCCTGATTCTCTTTTAAACAAAATTTAAATTTTTAAATAACTAACAAATATTATGAATTCTAACTTGAAGAGAGGTTGTTATTCTTCTTGGAAAATTTTAATAGATGAAGCAAAAATTCTCTTTCCAATTACAAAATGGAAGGCTTCTTTAGGAAATTCTATTAATATCTTCAACGTTGTATGGATTCTTGATAGACGTATTTATAAATGGCCTACATTTGTTGAGGATTATAATAATATTGAAGTTATAGTAGATATATTATTGTTGAATGGTGAATGGAATGATGTTGAAATGAAAAGTTTCTTTAGCGATCAGCTAGTTTATCTTATTCGACAAATTTGATTTTTTCCTAAATTACTAAATGTTCAGATGGAACTAAGAAACCTGAAATTTGGAAAGTCGGTTGCTACATTAGCTTTTAAGGCTTCGTTGGATGAAGATTAAGTATTGGAAAATTGATGAAAATTAAGCTTAATTCGCATTTTGAGTTCTTCTTGTTATTATTATTCTTTTTTTTTAAGTTACAACTTGCAATAGATTACAAGTAATAAAAGGGTCACATTCCTTCTTTAACAAACAAAGCAAAGATGAAGGAACGTTGAAAAATGATAAACTATCAACAAAAAAACTATCTCTAAAGCCAAAGTAGCACATAAATCTACTACTTTGTTACAATCTCTATGAACATGGTGAAATATCACCTTATTGAAATCATTTACATGGAATAACTCCTTTGCCACCCAATTTTCCACTTGCCACTTTGATTTATTCATTGAATCCTAAATGATGTTAATAATGTTGAGATTGTCACCTTTGTTTATTACTCCTTTGCTATCCATCATCCAATTTTGAATGAACTCCCTTATTACGAAGATCGCCTCCTAGTTGAGTTGTGCCACATCCCAATGAATTATTTTCTTTCCAAAATGAAAAAGAAGTATTCCTTTATGATCTTTAAACACTCCTCGATTCCCATCTAGATTAGATCCCAAAATCGAATCATCTACATTTATTTTAAACCAATCTAGCGGTGGAGTGTGCCAAATATTATGAAACACATTAAGGAGATTAACACCTCAGTTATCTAGCATTGGACATGATTTTATCATAGTTGTAGACATCACATTGTATGCAACTACCAAACTTGAAAGAGCAGGCTTACAATTTCTTACCTCATTTCTATTTTTTTAAGATAAAAAAATTGATATATAATACACCTTCAATGTATTAGAATACTGAAATGAAATACTTCTAAGTTCCTCTAAACAAATTTCTAATGAATAAAAAATTGGAATGATAAAAACCCAATCTCTTAGCTTTAAAATAATCTCAAAAAGAATTTGCAGTTAACTGTAATATGATCAAAAGTTCCTACTTTTCGATGACCTTTAGCACATAACTCATCATAACATAATTTTCTATATTTAAGAAAATGATTTGTTGGAATATCATGCTTACTCAATCTCCACCAAAAAAATTTCACTCTCAGATTGAGTTTAAATTTTTGTATCCACCTTGAATATCAAAAATCATCCTCCTTGAAGCTTCCTTTCAATACTTCTTCATAAGACATAACCAACATCGATATTCCAGAATAATAGAACATAGTTTCCACTTGATCATTTTCTATGGTAGAATTAATTGAAATATGCAAAATCAACAGAATAAGGTCATTATGAAAATATCGTTGGACCTCCATTACGTTCTTGGTACCACCATTGTATATGAATTGGTGAAGCATCACACCCTCCAACCCTGCATAATCAGCCAGGGTTGGCCAAGTATTAAAGTATTTATCTAGAAGCCAAATATCTTTCACAGCATTGATTATATTTCCATTACCCATTTTCCATTTAACAATGTGTTTAAGATGTTTACCACCGTCCACTAGAGTTTTCCACACAATTGAAGCACCTTTCTTGCATTCTCCCTTCAAAATTTTTTACCATACTTAGCAACCATATACTTATGGAGTAAGGAATCTGGATTTCTGATGAAATTCCAAGCCAATCTTGATCTAAGTGGGCCAACTCTATGAGAAGTTGAATACAACCCAAGTCCTCCAGCATTCCTTAGATTACATACATCATCCCAGGCTACATAATATGATCATTTTCTCCCATTAGGTTTGTGCCAAATGAAATCTCTACTAAATTTATCCAATTCATGCAACAATTTCTTGGGAACCAAAGAATGTGTTGTCAAAAAATTTGGCAATGATAAAAGAGAGGACTTAATAAGAGTAATTCTTCCTACCATAGATAAAAGTTTATTTCCCCAAGCATTAAGTCTTTCAAATACAAGATCTAAAATACCTTTGAAATTTTCCATTCCCAATCTTCTGAAAATAATTTTAATTCCCAAGTAATGCATCTCCTTCACTACTTTGAAACCCAATCTTCTAGCAATTTTATTCTTTATTTGTGGTTTATAAACCTTAACAAACATGATATAAGACTTGTTGTTATTGAAACATTGTCCCGTCCATCCACAAAAATCAGCAATAATGCCCTTCAATAATCTGGCTAATATTGTCTATTCTTGAGCAAATACTAGCACATCATCAGCATAAAGAAGATGTGTAATATTTTGGAATTTTGGTGAAATATGAACACCCAACTCTTGGCCGCTTTGGTTGATTTCATTGGATAAAAGATGAGAACACATAATGAACAAATATGGTGATAACGGACACCCGTACCGAAAACCACTCTTTGCATTAATCCATTTTGATTTTTTACCATTCAAAATGATAGAGAACCTAGCATTCATCACACATTCTATGATGAGCTCGGAGAACTTAGAAGGGAATCCATACCATTTTAAACTTTATTTAAATGTCGGCCATCCCATGCCATCATAAGCCTGCTTTATATCTAGATTCACCACCATTATTCCTTTTTATTCTTAGAGATCCTAAACTTGTTGAAGATCTCATGAGCTAATAAACAATGTTCTGACATGGATCTACCTGGAAAAAGTGCAACTTATTCTTCAGAAATTATCTTGGAGCTACATTTTTTCAATCTATTGACCATCATAGTTGTAACAAACTTGTAAGTTGTTTAACATAGACTTATTGGCCTATAACTGGATGGCACAACTGGATTCTTCACCTTAGGGATTAACACAATCAAAGTATCTTTCCACTCCTCATGCATAGATCCAAAGTTAAATAAACCATCAATAACTTTTCACGTAGCTTCGTTCATAATGCTCCAATAGAACTTGAAAAAGGAAGTTGTAATCCCATTCGAACTAGGTGATTTATTGTTTCCTTCCTGAAAAGTAGCATCTATGAACTCCTCCTGGATGAGTTTGGCATTCAACACATCAATTTCTAAAGAGGTTAACCTCTAATTTTTAGTAATCAAAGGCCAATCACTAAGTTTGCCATCTCTGGCTCTCTATTTCTTCATAAAGTTTTTTAGAAAAATATATTTAATCTATTCAAACTCCTTCAACATATTGTTATCTTCTTCTTTAATTTGTCTTATACAATTCCCATTCCTCCTTGCCGAAGAAAAGTTATGAAAAAACATAGAGTTGGTATCCCCTTCCTCATGCCACTTAGCCATAGCCCTTTGATTCCACAAAGTAGATAACCTTCTTAAAGTAACATTTAGATCATGCACCATACTTTGAAGTATATTTAGCTTCTCATTTATAAGACATTCCTTTGTGGATTCCTCCATTTGTATCTCCAAAATTTCTTTCTTTAGCTCTTCCTTCAATAAAGATGAATTTTTGTACTTATTCTTATTCCAAAATAAAAGTGCCTTCAGAGTTCTTCAGTGCTTCCTATGCATAACATCCACATCATTACCAAAATTAGATTTCTTCCAAGACTTTAGCAAAATACTCCAAGCCACTATATAAGACCTCCAAGTGTATTCAAATCTAATAATATTGGACTGGCTATACTATTTTTCTCCTAACATGAAAACTATAGGACTACGATCAGAATCCACCCTTGCTAGATGTATAATATTTGCCAAAGGAACCATCTATAAAGCCGCTGAATTCAACAAGCATTTATAAAGTCTTTCCCAAATTTTTGTGGCAACTTCCTTATTGTTAGACCATGTATATCTTTGTCTAATAATCCCTAAATCATGAAAATCATTAGTAGTCATAAAAAACATTATTTTTTTAGGCCTTTTGGAGAAGAAAAACCTCTTTCCACACCCACCCAATTCTCAAGCATATTTCACATATTCCAATTCTGCAAATTCCTTCTCTCACAAAAAGACTTATCCCCATATACCGTCGAAATAGTTCCAACAAATAAATTTCACTTGTATAAGAGATTACTTAATTCTAATATTTCTCCTAGAGTATGTTGTGCAATTAAGGATTTAGATCATATTTCATTTAATTTCTTTATTATTATTCAGGTGATTCATTACTTTAATATATTGGGAATTCATATTCCGATTTTCTTATCTTTAGATGATTATTGTGCTGGTCTGAAAATGGTAACTTGTAAAAATCTTCTATATCCAAAATGTATTATACAACTATTTATTTATCATGGAAGAGTAAGATAATGCTAGATATGGCGGATTTGAAGATAGTGCTATTATAATATATGTTAATGTAATTAGTCAGGCTATTTCCTCTAAATTTATTTTTTTTTTCTCATGGCCATTGTGATGTTAATCAGCCTCATCAGCTAAATAATAATTATTAGCATCCTCCTCTTGCATGGATTAAATTCAAAATTGATCATCTTTATTAAGTTCTAATAAAGCTAGTATTGGAGGGATGTTCAAAGATCATAAAGGAAGGTTTTTTTTTATACTTTGCATTTAATTGTTTACATTGAGATATATCTCAATTAGATTTTTTAGCTATTCAATCATTAGGGAAGATAATTTAAGGTTGGATATTTCAATACAAAGGTATTATTATTGAAGGTTACAACTATATTATCGTATAACTTCTTCAAGTTTCTACAAGAGATGTTGATTTTGTTCATAAAGATCAATGGATGAAAGGCCTTTCCTTCTTTAAAGATTTCAATCAAGTTTAGCTTAATTTTTCTTATAGGTATTATTAGAAGTTAGCTTATTTATGTTCTAACTATGCTATTATTAGTAATTTTTATTGGGATGATGTTACTTGTAATAATATTCCTCCTTATTTTCTTATTTTGTTAAAGGATGAATGTGATAAAATTTCTATCATTTAGTAGTTTTGTACTAGGTTTCTTTATTACTGCAAATTTAAATTTTTTTAAAAAGGGATTATATATAGCACAATTTAATTTTTATGGCCATAATTTGACCTTAAATTAAAATTTCCCTAAGAACGAATCTATAGGGCTTTAGGGTTTAATTATTTGTGGTTTGTTAATGTGAGGTATAAAGGTTAAAATGCCACTAATTTTATCCCAATCGCTCTATTTTTTAACCTAAAATTCAATTTCCAAGTGCATAGATATATGTAGCTTTGTGATAATAGGGAGATCTTAAGACTTCTAAAGTTTTATCTTACAGTTTTATTTAACCCATGGTTTAAACTTCAAGTGATTGGGAGTTCATATGGTCGATCAACTAGTGAACTCTTATTCTTATTGCATAACAGACCTATGATTTTTAATAAATCATTAAAATTCAAGTTAAATTAAAAATACAAAGTAAAATCCTTTGAAGATCATTATGATTTTGAATCTTAAAGAAAATCCTAGATCCTACGGATAAAGGCTAAAGTAAGCAATCATATTTAAATCTGCATTATAATGGATATAGAGATCCAAACCTATTGTGCTGGAATTTTTTCACTTCCTTTTTAGTAGACCCTAGTTTGTTCTTTATAGTATAAAATAAATAAATAAAAATAGAGCTATTTATCCTATTGAGAGGTTACTCTACGTGCTCTCTGGCAACTTGTTGGGGATTTAGGGTTTCCTCTCACCAACTACTATTTTTGATCTCCTGGCATGGATTTTATTGTACTTTTCTTTTTGATTTGCTTCCTTGTTCTTTTCTTAGCTCGATCTGTCCTTCGTTTTGAGGTTCTTTTCAATTTTTTCTATCTTTTGGAGATGAGGACTCCGTCATCATCCATCCCTTTGACTTCTTCATTTCTTGATCGCAAATCTGATTCTTTTATGGATGTTTTGGCTGGTTCTTCTTCTTTTGCTGCTAAACTACATTTTGTTCAAACATTGTTTAAGGGTTGTCATTCTTTGATGTTCGATGATTCCGTGTTTTCTCATGTGGCAGCTTCTTTTGCTTTAACATTGGTTCCTAAGTTCCTTCTTCAGTGACCAAATCTAGATATTATTCAAAAAAATTTTGTTAACTTGAATCTTTCAGGCTTCTTTGATATCAGTTTACTGGATTAGAGGCACATTGCAATTCAACTTTCTCATGATCTTAATTATAGCTAATTTTTTTAGGAGATCTTACTATATTCAAGCTTGCCAAATGTGTTCATTCAAATGGACACCATATTTTGATGTTCGTGAGGAATCTCCTATTTTTCCTTGGTGGATCTCCTTTATGAACCTAATACTTCATTTCTTGAATTCACAAAATTTATTTACTCTAACATTGATTTTTGGTTTTCCTCTGCAGATGGACCATGCTACTGCATCTATCTCTCATCCGTCTGTGGTTAGTGTTTTTGTCAAGTTAGATATCTCTTAGAAACATCCTAATGAGATACGGATTGGGTCAAAGTTGAATGGTTATTACATAAAAGTTGATAATGAAAATTTTTCCATTTTTTCTCACTATAAAATGCATGGCCATGTTTTAAATGAGTGTTACAGGTTACATCCTCATCTTCGTAAGGCGAAGAATTCTTCCAAATAATCACAGTTAAATGATGTTATTTCAGCTTCTCATAATCATTAGACTCCAAATATTTGAGAGGTTATGGGAAATATTCCTAAACCGCATGAATATTGAGTTTCCAATACAACTTTCTAGTGTTCATAATGAATTTCCCTCCACCAATGTTGATGTTCCTATCTTATCTACTGGTTATGAAAATATGGATGAGCAAATATTAGAAATCACTAATAATCAAAATAATTTTATTTCATCTTCTATTAGTCCTTATTTTATTAACAAAAGTTTGCCTGATATGGATTTTATGATGCTCACTATTAATTGTACTAATACTACTATTTTTCAATATGTTGTGAATGTTCAGGACAATGTGGTGTAAGTTAATGTTGGTATTGACATGAGTAGTAAAGAAAATGTTAGGGTTAGCTATACCTTGGACGAGGGTGAATTGGATTGGGAGGAGGATGGCTAGCCCATTATGGAAGAAAATGTTGAGCTTGTCATGAGTAGTAAAGAAAGTGTGGAGGATGGTTTTATTTTTGAGGAGGGTGAATTGCCTCAAAAGGTAAGGCAGGTTGGCTTGCATAATGATAGTAAACTTCCCTCTAACTCTCATTATCATAGTGATTCTTTTACTGATACAGAGGATATGAATACTGTTGCTAAATGTTTTGCCAAAGATGATAATGAAACTAGCTATACTAAGTTTCAAAATAGGAGAGGTAGGAAAAACAAGAACATCATTTTACAATCTCCTAGGACCACACATTTGCAAACTAGTTATTAGCACCTTTTGTATGCTCAAATCTATTTTTTGGAATGTTAGGGAAATTGGATACCCTCCTCTTGGTTGTGGGTTAAGAACTTATATAATATTTACAATATTTCTATTCTTATTTTGCTTGAACCACTTATTTCTGATTCTAAATTTTTTAACACTACTAACTAGATTATTGGGCTTTAAGCATTTTGTTTTGAATTCTACTAATAAGATTTGGGTGTTATGGAAGGATCCATTTTGCATTGATGTTATTGGAGATTTCACTCAAGTCTTGTATTGTAATATTGAATTTTTAAATTTTAACTATATGTTATGCTTCTTTTATCTATGCTTGTTCTTCTCGTAACGTTAGAAAGTGTTATGGAAGCAACACATTAATTTTCATAGTATTTATAACATGCATTGGATTCTGGGTGGTAATTTTAACACTATTTCTAATCCCTTTGAGCGTATTAGAGGCTCTACTCCTATCTATCACTCTATGAAGAGTTTTAATAATATGATTATATATTTTTATTTAGTTGACATATCTTACTCTAGCAATAAATTCACTTGGAACCATGGTCATTTATGGCAACAGTTGGATCAGGTATTATTTAATGATAGTTGGCTTAACTCTTTTAATTCTATTTAAATTGAGAATCTTAACATAACTCTTTCTGATCACTCTCCTATGTTTAATAGTCTCAAGAGAAGGCATATGAGCTCTTTGCCTCATTTTACTTTTCAAAACATGTGATCACTTCATGATTCCTTTCTTGATGTGGTTTAAGAAAATTGGCATGCCCCTTGCATCCTGAAAACTCTGCCTTGATATGAAGAGATTTTGATTTAAAATAAAAAGATTTAAGCAAATCATCAATTTGTGGAATTACAATATTTTTAAAATATTTTCACCAATATCTTGAATACTAAAGACAAAGTGAACACTATTGAGCTTAACTATCAATCGTTTCCTTCTGATGAAAATTTCAGTTTGCTTAGGGGGGCTAAAGTATGTCTCTTTAAATTACATGCTCAGGACGAAGCCTTTTGGAAACAAAAAGTGAAGCACCTTGTTGAATGTGATAAAAACACCAAATATTTTCATTCTTTAGTTAAGAGGAAATATACCAAAAACTCAATTAAGAAATTTAATTGTGATGATGGTTCTATTACTGAGGAAGTTAAGGAAATTACAAATCTAGCGGTTTAGTATTATCAAAATTGTCTCAATAAAATTTTTACTCATGGCCATATTGATAACCCCTCTATTATTGATAATCTCATCTCTAAAGAGGATAATGATTTCTTCTCTAAACCCCTTCTTTAGAGGAAATAAAAGAGATTGTTCATGGCATGAATGGTGACTCTATGGCTGGGCCAGATGGTTTTACCACTATGTTTTTCTAGAAAGCTTGGCATATTATTAGTAATTATCTTTTCCTCTATTCCAACTATCTGGTAAATCAATTTCAACCTTGGCTTATGTTGAAGTTATCAAATACAGTTTACAAGATGAAGATTTCAGCTTTTCTAGTTGGTTAAGGAAGTTAAAGCTAAAACCAAAAGTGGAATTATTTTGGTGGAGGATGAGAAGGTATGCCTTACCAACCAATGAATTTTTGAAATATAGAAGACTTTGGCATAGTGATCTTGTGGTAGAGGTTGTCAAGAAATTGAAGGCTGTTCACACATTGTTGTCTACTGCAAATACCTTACTGACATCATTCGCAAATTAAGAAATTAGGTTTTTAATTTTCCTATCTTCCATTCCTTGGAGGATTGCTTATCCCAGCTTAGAGAACTTTCCAAAGATTGTTTGAATATTGTAATGATCTACTGTACTACAGTTTTTTACTCTTAGAAATGTCAGAATGACAACAAACATGGTAACTCTATCTTACCTACATCAGTTGTTGTTGCTAATATTCTATCCACCCCCCACAAATAGATTTTCAATGCTAGTTGACTAGGGTGCTTCTCTCCGATTGGAGTGTGGTATTTATTGGCACCCCCCACCACTAGATTGGATAAAAATAAATGTGGATGCATCTTTATTGGACTCTAATAGAGAAAGCATTGGAGGTATTATCTGAGACTCTAAAAATAGACTACTCCTTGCTTTCGGTAGACAAAAGATGCATTTGGATATCAATCAACTTGAGTTGGATGCTATTTCTACTTTTAATGATTTCTTACAAGATTGGATGTTTGAGAGAAAAGGTGTAATAATTTAAGGTGACAACTACAATGTGATCAAATCTCCTTCAAGATTCTATGATGAAATGAACATATACGACTTATATTTTGATTTCGGAGAAGATGTCATTTCTCAATGACTTCAACAAGGTAATTTTTCATCATACTTCTAGAGACTGCAATAAAGCTGCAGATTTGTGTGCTACCTTAGCTTTGGATAACAATTTTTGATTTGATTCTACTTCTTTTTTTGATATTCCTTCTTCTTTGTTTAGTATTTTGAAGAAGGAATATGATAGTAGCATTAATTGATTAGTTTGTAATAGTTTTTATTTCTCCTTAATGCATTTTTGCAATTCTAAAAAAAAGTAATTATCTTTTCTCTGTTGTTTTGGATTTTTTTTGTGGTCACACAGCCTAAATTTTTTACTTCTACTTCTATTATTCTCATCCCCAAAAGAAACTCTGTTGGTAAATGGAATGATTTTAGACCTACTAGTATTTGCACTTTTTAGTAAGTCAATTTCTAAAATTCTTATGAGTCGCTTAACTTATATTCTTCCTAAAATTATCTTTCCCTATCAAATGGGTTTTGTTAAGAGGCGGCCTATTGCTGATAATATTCTTTTGGCCCAAGAATTTTATCATGACCTAGATATTTGGGGGAGAGGTAGCAACATTATCTTGAAACTTGATATTTCTAAGGCTTATGACAATATTGATTGGAATTTTCCTTACAATATTCTACATTTATTTGGCTTTAACTTGTTTTCCATCAGTCTTATCAAAAATCATATTGAAGGATCCTATTTTTTATTATTGTCAATGGAAAAAGCATTAGTTTTTTTTTTAAATGCTCTCACAGCTTAAGACAGGGTGTTCATATTTCTTCTACCCTTTTTATTATTGTAGCTAATTATTTATATAGAGTCCTTCCCAACCTCTTTGAAAATTACCCTACCATCTACTTTAGAACCCTGAGTGGATTTCCTATCTCCCATTTAAGTTTCGCCAATGATTTTATTGTTTTTATGAATTCTTATTTAAATAGGATTAATTGCTTTTGGGTTTCTTTCTTAATTTTGAAATTTTTAGTGGGCTCTCTTTGAATAAGCTTAAGTGTTATTTTATTGCCTTCAACAAAGTGCCTAATGCTTATATTGTGGCTATCAAATCCCTAACTCGTTTTGTGCATTCTCAATGATCTAATAAGTATGTTGGGTTTCCTCATTTTAAAGGTAGAAAGAAAACCTTTCTTTTTGATGGTTTGATTACTTCTATGTAGAATATACTTTTCTCCTACGATTCTAATTTTTTGAGTTTTTGAGATAGGCTTATTCTCATTAGAAGTGTTCTTTGCTCTCTCCCTATTTATACATTCCAAATTCTTCAACCTACTAATATGGTTTGCAATAGAATTGATAAACTTATCAATAATTTTTTTTTGGAAAGGGGCTAATAGCAATTCTAAAATTATCTGGTCCTCTTGGGACAAGTGTTGTAGTGTGTTGGATGAGGGAGCCTTGGGGTGTAAGTGTATGTTTGATTTGGCCTATACTTTTTTCTTTCAAGTTGTGGTTCACCTTCATCCTAAAGTAAGCCTTTGGGCTAAGTTTATGATTGCTAAATATTGCGTGGGTAAGCACCCACTATTTGCTATTTTAATAAAGGTCACTCTAATGTGTGGCAAAGACATTGCAAGGTTAAATGGGTTGTTGAGCCTCTTCTTTCTGGGTGGCTTGGTTGTGGGAACATCTTCTTTTTGCAAGATCATTAGGTCGGTGCTCACTTGATTATTCCATTTCTAATACTTCTTCCACTACTGCGGTTAAGGTAAATTTTTGCATTTCTAGAAATTGTTGGGATTATGATAAACTTGCGAATGTTATTCATGACTCTATTATCCAACAAAATTTTAACCTACCCTTGAACACTGACACGTAGGATTTATTATTTTATAATTTTTTAAAGATGGAGCTTTTAGATTAAAGGAGTTTTGGAATGATTTTAGAACCAATAATGATGTTACTAATATTTTTTCTATGATTTGGCATAAAAGTATTCCTTCCATTGTTGCTTTTTTCATTTGGAGAATTTTACATAAGTTCATTCCTATAGAAAAAAACTTAATTAAAAGAGGTTTAATTTTGCCATCAAAATACCAATGTTGTTATCATGTGGAGAATATACATCATGTTTTTCTTTTTGGTCCTTTAGTTGTTAAAACTTGGACTTATTTTGATGATATTTTAGAATTAAATTACTTTAATGTTAAACTATCTATTAATGTTATGTTTGATTTTTGGTTTGTCAAGTCTTAGGGCTATATTAGAAATGTTATTCCTTCTATTATTTTGTGGTATTTATGGTTAGATAAGAATAATTCCTTTTTTAATCGTGTTAGTATGAACCATCATAGGATTATCAAAAAAGTGAAAAACAAAGTTCTGAGACTTTTTTCTATTAATTTACTTTTTGTTAAGAACTTTAAGAATTATTACTTTTTGGATTCTAATTTTGGTCTCAAGTTTGAAGATGATCATCCTCCTTCTAAACCTAGGTTTACTTACTGTATCAAACCCCCTAATAACTCTTATAAACTGAATGTGCATGGTGTTGTTAAAGGTTCCATCTCAGGGTTTGGTGGGATTATTAGGGACAGTCATGGAAGTATTGTTATGTCTTTTGCCGGTCCCTTAAGGAAATGTGATGTGAACTTTGTTGAGCTCTTGGCTATTTATTATGGGATTAGATAATATATTTCTATTGATATTTCTAACATTGGAATTAAAGTTAATTATACTTATAGTATTCAATGTTTAAATAACGTTGATGATTCTGTGTGCAATTCTATTCTTTTTTATCTTGTAAGGGATATTAAATAATTGTTGATCTTTGTTAATGACTCCTCTAATATGTATAGGGAGGAGAATGCTTGTGCCAAATGGCTTGCCAATTTGGGGTGTGATTTTGATTTCATCATTGTTCTTTCTGGCTTTTGCCTATACACGCAGTATTTAACTGCAAACCTGCAGCATTTAGCTGCAAACTTATCGGGCCTGGATGACTTTGGCCCAATGAAAACTAGCCATTGAACTGGATAAACAATCCGGAGTACCTTAATACTCCCACTTGGGTTACAAGCTCATGCCACCGAGCTCAGCAAACCCCACATTGTGGGATAAAGGCTTGTTGTTGTTGTTGTTGTTTTATTGATCTTTCTGCTACTAAATTACCTATCCACTTAAAAGGGATTTTAAGAAAAGATAAAGGTTGTATTTTATATTTTAGACTTTAATATTATTGAGTGGCTAGAGCTTGTGGCCCTTATCCTTTTTGGCTTGGAGGCTGCCTCTTTTTTGGTCTGCTGGTAGTTATCCCAATTGAGTAGTTTCTTTTTGCTGCTTGTTTCTATTTGGGTGCCAGCTTTTTTCTTATGTGTTGCTCGAGGATCCCATAATGCCTTTCCTGGATGTATTTAGGTTTTTGCTGGTGCGTGTTTTTTGGAGCCTCTCTATTATTGATTTTGCTCGGTTTTGTGGCTCTAAGTTTTGTTGCTTTGGCCTCCATGTATTTGGGGGCCTTAATTTTCATGTGGTGTTATGCTTAGCCTTTTGGTTATTTTATCTAGCTTTTTTCAGCCATGGAAATCTTATCATTTGGGTTTCCCTGTTGGGGTATTTCTGAAATGTCAATTGTCTTTTTATATAAATTTTTTGGTGTGGTAATTTTCCTATGTTCTACTCGGTGACAACTATAAGGCTTGTCATGGATGGCTTTGGGTGATGCTGGTGGGTGTTTCCTGGAGCTCCTCCCTCTATTTTTTATTTTCTTGAGTGGTGTGGCTCTAATTTCTATAACTTTGGCCTTCATATGTTTGGCGGTCTTTTTTTTTCATGGTATTTTACTTTGTTGTTCCCCTCTGTATTTTAGTTCTCTTGCTCTGTTGTATCTTTGTTGTTGGTGTTGGCTTCTTTTGTTTTGGCCTTCATTCTTATGCTTTGATGCAATGGTATACTTGCAATTTTACTTGGTTTTATGGTATATGGCATCCTTTGGAGTGGCTGGGGTTAGTATTGTGCATGTTTTCGTTTGAAGTAATGATTTTTTTTCTAAAATGGAGGTTAACTGGTTAATTAACCCGTCTATCCTTTCCTATAGTATTGCCATTGTATGTTATGGGATTGCTTTTGGTAATATTTTCTTTGTGGATAATTTTTTGGTGCTTGGTAATACATGGTTGATCCTCTTTAGAATTTGCTTTGTTGATAACTACTAGGACTATCTACCTGCTAGCCTTTATTTTTTTTATACTATTTCTTTCCTGGCTTCATCCTTTTTGCAGTATTTTCTTAGTGCAGGTGTTTATGGTGGTCCCAATCTAGAAGGGAAGCTTGATCTAGTTGCTTCTTATAGATTTTCTCCTCCTTTTAAAGTGCAGGTGCTCATTCTTGTGTACCATAAATTGTACATGGTTATAGTGTATTTTTGCTTAGTATGGACCTCGAGCTCTTAGGATTTTTTGCCTTCGTTTTGTAGCTCATTTGAGCTTTAGTGAGCTTGAGGTCCCTTTAAGGACCGTGTAATTTTTTCCTAAATTAATGCGTAGGCCCCTATGAGGATTTCCCTTAAAATATGAAAAATAATGTTTATTTACACACTTCTCTTTTATATATTGCTTCGTATTACATGCATTACATTCGTATGTGTGGTAGACTTGTATTAGAGCATCCCCTATGACAATTTGCATGATGTAGTAATTTTCTATGGCATAGAAATTGAAGCAATGGGATATCATTTCTATTCAATCTCCACCAAAACATATCCACCCGAGCATTCAATTTAGCCTTCCTGATCCAATTCCAGTTCTGAGAATCAGCATTTTCTTGTGCAACAGCTTTAATGACTAATCCCGAAATAGTCATTCCAGAATTTTGATTTATCAGCTCCATATGATCGTCTTCTTCCTCCTGTATAATTTTAAATTGAATGATCAAATTAACTAGCTCCCACTCGAAGCATTTCATCACCACTATTTCATTCCACGGCCATCCAGAATAAATTTTTTTTACAAAAGCAGAGCCAGCCTCATTTGGGACAATAAATGTAGGCCATATATCTATAAAATTATCCAATATCCAATTATCTTTAAATGCATCTACAGATTATCCATTTACTATATTTCATCTCACAATCGGCTTCAGCATTTTTGAAAACTTCACTCAACAGTTTATAAGAGGAAGAACAACTACCTCTGCTGTTTCCCTTTTCTAGCCTTTCACCGTATTTTGTTGCCATTACCTTGTGTAAGAGTGACTGTATGTCTTGTATAAATCCCCATTCCAATCTAGATCTCAAAGCAAGAGTTTTTGTAACATTTGAATGCAATCCACGGCCCCCACTTTCAATTGGCTTGCACATCTCAGTCCAACTAACATAGTGCATCCCCATTGAACCATTCTTCTTATTCCAAATAAAGTTTTTGAATATTTTATCCAGTTCTTCCAGCACCTGTTAAAAACTAATGAGTGAGAATCATGAAAGCTAGGAATTGCTAGCAAAATAGACTTTACCAATATCAGTTTACCCGACAGCGATAAGCACTTGCTTCCCCATTGATTCAGCTTCTTCAATGCATTATTTATGATAAACTGAAAATCCTCACTTTTGAGTCTTCTCAATGCTATCTTCAAACCAAGATAAATGAATTCCTTAATGGTTTTGAAGCACATAATTCTTGAAATGCTATTTTTCTTTCTCCTTCCCTCATGCTTCCCGAACATTATGACAGATTCGCTATGGATTATTCTTTGGCCAGTCCATTCACAGAATTTGTGGAGGACGTTCTTAACACCCAATACATCTTGCCTATTAGCTTTAGAGAACATGATTACATCATCCGCATAAAGTAGGTGGGAAATTATGGGCCCTTTTGAGTTAATCTTGATACAACAAGAACTTTGTTCAAAAGAATTTGAGAGTAATTGTGAGCAAACTATAAAAAGTACGGGAGACAAGGGACACCCTTATCGAAAAACACTGTTTGATAAAATGGAACATTGTATCAATTGGCTTGAAACTAATACTATGAAGAAAATAATATTGGTTAACCTGTATTGCAATATAGTATTCCTTTCATGGAAAAGTAGAAACAAGATGATTCATGAAGGTGTAGGGGACAATCCTAGTTTGATAGCCTCAAATGCTATTTTCCATGCTTCAATTTCTAATAACTTTAGTCAATATAATTTAGGCTATTGGGATGTTAATCAGTCATTTAAACTTTCTAATACTTGGGATCCTCGTCCATCGAAAATTATAAAGGTTAATGTTGATGCTTCTCTTCTTTCATCCAACAAAGTAGGAATTGCTGCAGTTTTTCGAGACTGCAAAGGGAGATTGCTTTTTGCTTATGGAAGAACTTGTGTACATTGGGACATAGCTCCATTAGAGTTTCTAGCTATTCAATCTCTAAAGGAGGAGATCAAGGATTGGATGTTTAAATATAAAGGCATTATTATTGAAGAAGATAATTCAAATATCATTTCTTACTTTCAAAGAGCTTCGAAAACAGCAAAGTTTAAGGATGAAGGTATGGAAATTCTTACAAACTTTAATTTTGTCATTTTCAATTGTAATAGTAGAGAAAGTAATAAGTTAGAAAACTTATGTGCTAACTATGCACTTTTTAGTAGCTTTAGTTGGGACGATTTTTTGTTGAATAAGGTTCCTCCTTCATTCTTCAACACTTTGAAGGAGTCAAGCTTGTAGTTGTTTTTTATTTTTATTATTAATATAATAAGCTTTGGCTTTTTCTTCAAAAAACGACTTGTATTAGAGCATAGACTTTTCATAGTTTTTATGTGCATGTTCCAAACTTTGTAAGAACATTTATACAAATTCTAGGATGATATTGTTGTTGTATCATATACACAAAGACGTCTATCCTGACATGAATACATATATATATATATATATATATATATATACCATTAGCCCAACACATAAGCCAATGACATGGAATGAGGAGCCTAAGAGTCAATGCTTCGATAGTTTTCTTATTGGCTAAGGATGTTATGCAGTCAAATATTTTTAGAAAATCCAGAAAAATAAATTTTTGAATTTTAAATTTTATTAAAAAAAAATTGAAGTTTCAAATGTCTTGGAGTCAGATTGCATTAGATTGGTGAGTTTACATATTTTAAAGTTTTCTTTATTTTTTTTTTTTAAACTAAAAATCACAGATTCCTTAGATATAGAACTATCCTATCTTAGATTCATAAGGCAATAAAATGCTTTCGTGATGTTAGCTTACAGCCCACTCCAAGTAGGCATAAGTCCAAGATGTATACACATTTATCTAAATCTTCTCCAAGGGGGTTATCCAATTCTTAAATAAAATTAAATAAAAACATAAATTCCTATCAACTCTTATAATTTTTGAAGTAAAATCTTTATTCAATCCTTTATAAATTACAAAATTATAGTCCCCACTTTAATAAAAAGTATTTTAGGACTTAACATATAATGTACTTAATCCCCCTTCGGGAGTCTAGAACCTAGTAAAAAAAAATCCCTATCTATGTTACTTTCTAAGATAATGGAAGAATTTTGTAAATGTATATTAGGTTTATACCTTGGTTTATAGATTTTTATTAAAAATGATAGGTCGCTTCTCATATTTCAGGATGAGTTGAGCTTAAAGCAAAAATAAATGGTTTATCTTTTTAAATTTTTTGTCAAGCATCAATTTTCTTTTAGGGAAATAGATTTATGATCTATGGATTTGACTAGAGAAATATAAAGAAAATTATTGGAATACTTATTTATCCACAGAAATTTTCTTGCAACTTCACTGAGAATAGACTTATCTCTTCATCTTTAGTGGAGACTAGACTTTTTTATGATTTATAAAGGTTTGAATAAAAACTTGTGTTCATAAAAGATAAATTATTGTTTAAACTCAATTTTGTATACCAAAGTCTTTTGGATTTGGGTCCAATTATAAATCTCTTAAAATACAAATTCTAGTTTAAACTTATTTCCTTATTCCAAGATCTTTTAGGCTTGGTCCAAATAGAAATCTCTTCAATTCAAAATTTCAATATACACTCATGTCCCCAAGTTGAAGTCTTTAGTAAAGTGATAAAGGAGTTCAATTATCTTGGAGTCGATGTTGCTTTGAGAAGGCTAGTAAGGACGGACTTTGAATTCATCATTGATAAAGTTTTAAGGATGCTGAACACTTGGGCCGGCAAATTTATTTTCTTGTCTAGGAGAATCACCCTTGTTAAAACGGTATTGCTTTCTTATTCGACTTTCCACTCCACACTTTTTATGATTCCGAAGTGTATCTTAAATGATATTGATAAGTTATGTAGAAGTTTCATTTAGAATAAAATGAATGAAGGTTTATGCCTCAATAATGTGAGTTGGAATATATTGTGTGAACCTATGGAGAATGGAGGGCACGGGTTACACTCATGCTCTAGCAAAGTTGGCCCATTAAGGGCTAAACTTGCATGGAAGTATACTCAAGACAAAGATTCATTGCTACATAAGGCCCTATACCCAAAATATGGTTCACTTTCAGACTATAATGTTGCGAAGAAAGCAAGTTTTCCTGCTTGGAAATTAATCACGGATGGAGGCAAATTTCTTAAACCAATAGTGAGGTGGTGTATTTAAAATGGTGATTCAATAGATATCCTTAAAGATATTTCGGTCTTGGATAAATGTTTAAATATGTGGCCAACATTTTTGTTTTCTAAAGTATTTAATGAAGAGATAAGGATGGTAAACACTTTCATTTCTGACGGAAAGTAGACAATTAATGAATTGAAGAATAACTTTGGAAATGATCTTGTGGAATTGATTAGTAAGATAGAGATTTATTAAAATCTACATGAAGATGTTGGTGGAATTTTGAAAACATGTTTTTAAAATTATTAGTTTTCTTTGGGAATTTTAAAATTGAGATTGAATTCTAATTCTAGAAGTCGAATCAACTCGTTCGGAAAAGTATATCACCCCGAAGGACAAAAAAAAAATTCCATAACGGTGTTCAGACATAGAATTATGTAATTCATCTTGAATACCATAGCTAGATTCTAAAGAGAACTTCACACGGCCCCGAGGGGACGAGGTAGAGTTCAACTAAATAATCTAGTTATGGTATTCAAGTAGTATGATTGCCGAATTCATATCCAAAGCCTTATCAAAGAAGGATGTATCTCCCCAAAGGGGATAACACCTTTCAATGATAATTCTTCTAATATGATAACGTCAATCTTTCTTTAACTTTTCCCAAAGAAATCTAAGAAGATTTTAAAAAGATTAATTTTGAAATCAGGTGTGTGTGGTTCCAAATCTCCTACGAGCGCAAGCCCTCGTAGTTAATTACATCGTAGGGAGACAGAGTCCCCTACGAAAAATCTCGATTAAAATAAGAATGAAATTTTGTTAGATTTTCTAGGAGTGATATCAAAAAAATCGAATAGAATCTTTTGGAAAATCAAAAGGGAATGGATCAAGATTGAACATTTATTAACAGAATCAAAGGAAGAGAGGTAGGGGACACCTTGAGATTCCAGAACCATCCAGAAGTGTCCCAACTTAATCTAAGTGTTG
Organism: Dendrobium nobile; assembly: GCA_022539455.1. Taxonomy (NCBI): domain Eukaryota; kingdom Viridiplantae; phylum Streptophyta; class Magnoliopsida; order Asparagales; family Orchidaceae; genus Dendrobium; species Dendrobium nobile. The sequence continues at coordinate 34,919,830 of CM039719.1, forward strand.
GGCTTTACATTTTAGGATTGAACGAATATTTAATTTGAGTTGAGCATTTTATTAGAAATTTGGGATTATATTCCCGAAATTTGGGGTCTTATAATCAAAGATCTACCCCGGATCCTAAATCTAATTTGCACGCTGGACCACAGTAGTCCGAACCTAACTAATGCAGTGTAGAACCTGGACTTACCCCGGCCTGGATTGGGGAACCAGCTAACCACCTAATCGATTTAAAAGAGATGAATCCAGTCATTTTATGAAAGAGTGGTAGGGACGTTGTACTTAAAGTTTTGGAGAATCGGGGCCAAAATCTATAAATTTTCCTAATTGGCCCCTTTGACTTATATTGGGTGCTAAAATGCTAAAACTGATGCAATTAAAATTTTGACTCTTTTAATTTGTATCTAATGCAATGCATGCTGGTCGACAACTTCCAAATTAAATATGCTTGAAATTTTAAAAAACAGGCTTAGAAAATAATTTTTTAGAAGACTGGGCTTCCCCAGGTCTAGCACCTCATCCTCGTAGGTCAGACTATCCGGACTCTACCCGCAGGCGAGGAAGGGTCTAAAACAAGGAAAGAGTAATGCAGTAATATGCATGCGACCCCGGGGTCGATCCCCGGCTAATTCCCTAGATTCATTATCTTTCTATCTTATTTAGACTCACTAAAATTTTAGACTTTTAAAGTTACGAGTAGAAAACTTTCACACCCTCACGAGTCTCACGTATCCAGGCAAAAACAAAAGCGGCACACAATCGCCAAAAAACTAAGAAAAGCAGGCAATCCTAAAGGAAATCAATTCATCACATCAAATATTAACTAATTAATAAAAGTCCATAGGCAAAGTTGCCTTGCTTATTACAAACTAGAATTTTGCAAAAAGTAATGTGGCCGGGCACCACTGACAACAATCTAGATTCTAGGCCTAGTAATGATGCAAGGAATTTTGAGTGGGATACTCTCAATCTTCAAGTCTTCAATCTTGTTCTTCTTTGGACTCCTTTTTTTTTAACTCCTTAAATTCTTCGTGGTAAACTACCCAAATGGATAAGAGGGCACTTCCCTTTTGAGGGGAAGGCCACTCTATCCTCTTTGGGTATTGGAGAAGTGTGATCCAAATTTGGATTTCCAAATGGAAAAGGAATACTTCCCAAAAGGGCATCCTTTCCTCTTTTGAATCCAAGCTTTGGACCTATGTATCCCAACTCAAAATTAACTTTCACAACACTTGACAATTACACAAATTACATTTATATCAAAAATAAAATCTAGACTCACCTGCAGGGTTATCCTAAGCAGTTTAATAAATAAGAAGCAATTATTCCCAGGTAGTTATATATGTGCAGAAAGGAAAGTAAAACACACTGGCCACACTCTTTTTAATTGGGGGCTTTAGCAGCTGAAGCACCTGTGCAAGCATTTATAACAATTAATAATTTTTTTTATTGATTTAGCCCCCTTTTATTGCCCTGCATGAGCGTGGCCTCCTGCAGAAAACTATGTGAACATCCAGATCGTACCTAACCTAAGGGTAATATAGTCACCAAACACATCAATCCATCCACAGAGTGCAGAAAAGTAAGCAGAAATAGTAAAGCAATTTCATCCACAACATGCAGTGAAAACTACGAAAAATCCGGCACACAGCAGTAAAGTAAACACTGGCCTAACCTAGATTTAGAGTCAGTTGTCCTAGCACATCATCTAAAGTGTGTGTAAAAGGTCATGTGGCTGGGATAAATCCTAAGTTGTGTGATTAGTCAAAGTTATCTAAAGTTCTGGGTTTGTTAAGGCTCAAAAGGGAGATTTGAGTTAAACTTTAAATATTAATAAATTAGAAATTTTAATTAAATGTATTTTAAAGGTTAACTGATCACTATCTTTGTTTCACACTGAGTCCATGAAGTTTATTTCCCCTTCCTTGGGGCTAAGCTAGTAGCCTCGTAGGCCTGGGTTACCCAGTATCAATCGGGGTTAATAAAGCTATTTTTAGTTGGTTGAGATTAAGGAGTGGATTAATATAAAAATGAGTTGGTTACTGATTTTAATGGGTTAGTTGAGAATTTTATTGACCTATTAAGAAAATTTTTGGATTAGGAAAAGTTAATAGATTTTAAAGGATTATCCGGATAGGTTAACTAAGGGGTCAAAATTTGACTTTCAAAACTAGAGTTAATCTTAAGGGTTTCATATTTTTAATAAATAAAAGGCCTAATTATGAGTTGTTAGACAGATGGCACACTCAATTTGGAGTTTTCTATGAAAAGTTATGATTTTTGGAAGTTCTGGCCCGTTTTGACCTAAGTTCACCTAAGATGCTGAGTCCTTGACTTTGACCAAATCATGGAGGTTTAATATTTTTAGGGAGTAATAGATTCTAATTGAAGTTATTAGCCATTAAGTTTGATTAGTCAAAAATTCTTCTATAATTAACAGTGAATTTTAGAAATTATACATATTCATAGGGATTATCAAGTTATTACGACTAAGGGGGCTGCTTAAGGGTTTGAACCCAAATGAGTTTTAAACTCCTTGGGATCAATTCCAAAGGTCATAAATGACCTAAGGACAGATCAACAAGTGTTTAAAGCCCTTTTGGGATTTTTAAGAATTTTTGGGATTAATCAAAATTGGTTAAACCTTAATTACCTAAGGATCAAACTAAGGCAAATCTAGAAATCAATTTAAGAGAGTTTCAATTCTTATTGATTAGGGGATTAATTAGGGACGATTAAGGACATTTTAATGGATTTTACAAGTTAAGAATAGTTCATTATCAATTGATTAGGGTTAACAGACCATTTCTAAGAAGGATTTTGAGGCTCCTACTTGGGGAAACAAATGAACTCCAAATTTGATGAAATTTGGACCATAGGATCACCTGACTCTAAGGACTAAACCCACCAAATTTGAGCTCAAATGGAGTACTCTAAGGTGGTTAACCAACCACCTAAGGTGAGCTCTAAGTCACCTTCAAATCGCTATAGGGGTCTATCCTAAGCTTGAATTGGGGCAAAATTAGTGGCTCTACACTCCTTATCTTACACATCATCAGCACACCAAAAATCACACCCTAAATCCCATTGGATAGGTCTATATCCCCTTTTGAATTTAAGGGTCAAACTATGACCCTTAAACTTAAAAATTGGGGAAAATGCCCTTGAACAACTTAAAATAGAGAGATAAATTTGGACATGTCAGAAACATGTTCAATTTCAATCTCCCAAAATTCCAGACCTGGTGGACTTGTATTTAAAAAGTAATTAAAGAAATTCATAAAATGCTCAAATTGAAATTAAGCCTAACACTAACCTAACCAGAGTCTGGAACCATAGGGCTTTTGTAGATCTCCCTGAGACCTTTCCAATGAGCCTAAGAACACCTAATTTGGACAAGTGTGGAGGGAGTTATGATTTTTTGAAGTTCCCTTGAATTTTTGGATTTATTAATTCGGCAATTATAAAGTCAGCGGCTCTTTACATGCGCCGCGCGCTGATTGGTTAAGCAATCATTGGCGCTAACCGTTAACGGCCGGATTAACTACAGCCATCGGATGGTGGATCGAACGATTGGGATCAAAGGCGCTCGGATACCGTGGGGTCTAATCCAAGCCGTTGATCGAGATCAACAGCTGAGATTTCATCTTCAACCTCCCGCTCGTATCCGAGACCGCAGAGCTTCTCCGGCTTGATCCGGGCGATCCCGCCGGCGAACTCTGATGAAAATTCACAGGGAGGATCAGGACGGTGGAAACCTTCAATCCAACGGTGGAGATCCGTTGGGGTGAAGGTTTCCTTCACACTTGACCGGACTTCCTAGCTAGGGAGCTCGGGATGGAGGGATTACCGCAGAGAAGGCCTCAACGAATGAGCTTCTCTATCAGGAAGCTTCAGGGAATGATGGCGAACTATTCTCCTTCAAGTATCAGGACCGGAGGACGGCTGGAGGTGCGACTTCGAGCGGGACGCCGAAAGCTTTCATGTGCGTTTGCTCGAACGAAAGGAAAGATCAATCTGGGAGCTCAAAGGGAGCGTCTGGGAGTTTGAAGGAGCTCTGGGAATCGATTGTGAACGAATGCCGATGCTTCTGGCGATTTGGCGAGCTCGAGGGTATTCGGCCAACTTTGGGAGCTTAGACGGCCGAGATTGAGCTGGAGAGGGCTCGGATCGCTGCCAGGTGGATGATGGCGACGTCCTGGGGAGATCGTGGGGATTGTTGCAACCCATGACCCCGAGCTTGAGATTTTGATGATGCCAAATGATGAGTGTTTTGGAACAACCTTTCATTGAATATTATTTTATTTGCTATTTTCCTTTAGCACTAACATTTCAGGAAGATCACAAGTGACTCAGGAAGAAAGGAAGACTCAAGACCGGGTAGATTAGGAGTATGAGTCAAACATTGTATTTTTCCATTTATTTTATTTTTTTACTTTATTGAGTCTGGCCACAAAATGCGTAAGAGTAAGAGCAACCATGCACACACACAGAGGGAGAGTTGTTTTTTTAACTGCAAAATGTAATTAAAATTCTTCTCTGGAGATCGTACTGTACGATTTTAATTCGTACCGTACGATCCAAACTATGTGGACAATTCTGTGAATAGATCGTACGGTACGAATAACTTTGTACTGTACGAATAACTTCGTACTGTACGATATGTTCAAATCCAAAACCCTAGCCGCTGTTTAGTTTAAGTAAGTGATTTTGCGCCGTTCGTACTGTACTAACATGTTCGTACTGTATGATCTATTTTAAATATTTACTTAAATTAACTCGTGATTAGTGCATGTAATCCAGGCCTAATTAAATTTTGAACATCGTACTGTACGAACTAGATCATACCATACGATGAACAGAGACGAAGTATGATAGTCCTGGATATCGTCCTAGACGATCTCTTGGTTTTTGTCACATCGTACTGTACGATATTAATCGTACCATACGATGAACAGAGATGACATCCGATCGTCCAGACCAGCGTCCTGTACGAATAGTACCTTGTTGGATCGTACCGTACGATATTTTATCGTACAGTACAAATTATTTTTGATCTGTTCGTACATCTTCGTACCAGGACGACGTCTTTTTATGAAGATCGTACTGTACGATGTTGAATCGTACTGTATGAACAGTAACAGCTACTTTTGAATTCAAAGGTTTTTGGAGCCTTTTTTAGATATCAATCAAGTCCTTTTTCAGTAAGATTTACGGAGGGGGTGAACGTGGTTAGAAAGGGATTCCAAGGGAGAGAGCTCTAGAGAAATTCTTGAGGATTGAGAGAGGAAGGAGGAGGTGAGCGTTGTGAGGGAGAAGAGGTGTGATGGAGATCACACGGTTGCTCCAAGCTTGCGTCATCTTGCTCCTCCTGTGGCCCGAGAAGGATTTGAGGGAGGATCTCCAAGGGAAAGGCTCGTCTACATCCGTTACCTCGAGGTTCTCTGCCTTCTCCAGGAGGGAGAAAAACGAGAAGGTTCTCTGCCGTCGCCAGGAGGGCGAAAACAGAGGTTGGCACTCCGCCACGCCGGGTTGGTGAAAGGGAGGTTTGTAAAGGCTTCTCCGCCTTGCCGAGGGGGGCAAAAGGAGAACTATTTTGATAGTGAAAATCCCGGAGTGGAGGACTCCGGGGAGTGGACGTAGGTCATATTTTGACCGAACCACTATAAAAATCTTGGTGTGTTCTTTCCTTATCGTTATTTATGTTTCACTTGCTTTTAATTTTTCATATCTATTGCATGTGAAATTTTGTGGAAGAAAAAATTGCTTAAAGTTTTGTTATAAAATTTCAAAAAAAAAAAAAAATTAGAACTCTTATTTAGGGTTACTGTCATTAAGAAAAAGATTTTTACAGTTCACCCCCCCTCTTGTCGTTTAGTAATTTCAATTGGTATCAGAGCTAGTTTTTCAAAAATAGTGTTTTAGAAAACCTTGAAAAAAAAAACGATCATGTCGAATTTTGGTAATCGTAACACTGCGGAGGGTTATTCAATAACTCGTCCACCACTTTTTGATAACATACCATTTGATTTCTGGAAAATTAGAATGTCTACATTTTTGCAATCTATAGATTACCGCATGTGGATGTTAGTAAATGATGGGTATGTTGAACCGTTTAAAATTATTAATGGTTTGAAAACTCCTGTACCGTTTATTGAATGGAGCAATGAGGATAGGGAGTTAGCCCAACTTAATGCTAAGTGCTTAAACTATTTTTTTTTTTGTGCATTGAAATCTGAGGACTATATGAGAGTATCTACTTGTGCTTCTGGTAAGGAGATTTGGGATAGACTGTGCATTACATACGAAGGAACAAATGAAGTAAAACAGTCTAGGCTTAACATTCTACTGCATGATTATGAATTATTCCGTATGAATCCTAGCGAAACAATTTCTGACATATACACTAGGTTCACCCAAATCGTGACATCCTTGCATGCATTAGGTAGAGAAATTTCAAATTCTAAGAAAGTGAATAAAATTCTTAGATGCCTACCTAGTTCCTATGATGCTAAGATAACTGCTATCACTGAGTCCAAAGATCTTAATGTTTATTCTATTGATAACCTCCTTGGGTCACTCATTGCATACGAGCAAGGAGTGAGCCAAAGGAAAAGTGATGCAGGTGAAAAGAAAAAGGAGCAGACGGTGGCATTAAAAGCTAGCAACTCAGAAAGTGAAAGCTCTACAGGGGAGGAAGACGATGAAATAGCACTAATGACCCGACAGTTCAAAAATTTCTTGAAGAGAAAACAGAAGCGTCATCAGAACAGCTGGAATAAAGGTAAGAGCTCAAGGTCCAATAAGGTTTCATCTGATACAATTTGCTTTGAGTGCAGGAAACCAGGTCACCTTCGAGCCGATTGGCCCAATCTGAAGAGTCAACCAGCAAAGGAGAAAGGAGATGACAAAGCTAAATACAAGAAAGGAAAGACAAAGACACAGAAAGCTTTTTGGGTCGACTCTGCTTCAGAATCATCAGAAGAAGAAGCATAGGAGGAGGTAACAAATTTGTGTCTTATGGCTAATGATAACCTTGATCAATTGGATCAGGATGAGGTATGTCAACTTTCTTATGATGAATTATTGCTTATTTCTAAGAATATTCATGATTCGTATAGGAAACTGAAAAAAATGCATGCTAAACTTAATATTGAATTTAGTTCTTTACAAATTAAGCATGCTAACTTAATTAAAGAAAATTCAGATTTAGATAAAGATCACATGTTACTTCTTGATGAGTATGATGCATTAAATAAGAAGCATATTGAACTAATTGAAGCTCATGAATCCTTGAAAACATCGCATATTGAACTAGATGAAGAGTTTGAAAAACTAACTGCACTTGCATTAGAAGTAGATCATAGTGAGCACTTGCTATTGATAGAAGTTGATGGATTGACAGCTCAAAATAAAACTTATAGTGAGAAAATAAAAGAACTAGAAAATGAAATTGCATCACTCACAGTAGGCCATCCTAGAAAACTCCCAACACAGCATGCATCACAAAACTTTAGGAAGAGGCACCACCACCCACATAGATTAGTAAACCCATTTCCTAGTGTTAGGTGCTTCTCTTGTGGCATGTTAGGTCACATAGCCCGCACATGCACAATTCATCGTAGGACACACTTAGTATGGAGACCTAAATTGCATCCATCACAGCATAACATGCATACATCTCATTCATGCAAGCATAAGGAGAAACCCAAACTCACTTGGGTTCCCAAATCTAATCTTTGAATGAAATTGTAGGGATGCTCTCATAAAAGACCTAGTGAGAGCATGTGGTACCTGGATAGTGGCTGTTCGCGACACATGACTAGAGATATAAAGAAGTTCATCCTATTGGAGACCAAAACTGGAGGCAAAGTAACGTTGGGAGACAACACTACCAAGAAGGTGATAGGCTCAAGAATCGTTGGTAATGCTAAGAATTTTTTAATTGAAAATATTTTACTAGTTGATGGTTTGAAACATAATTTACTTAGCATTAGTCAACTGTGTGACAAAGGTTTTGATGTTAAATTTTTTACAGATAGATGCCTGATTAGTTTATTTGGTGAAATAATTTTAGAAGGAAAACGATTGAAAAATATTTACATGTTAGACCTTGATTGCGTAGATAACTCAAAATCATTGTGCTTGAAAACAATAGTTGATGACTCGTGGCTATGGCATAGGAGACTATGCCATGCTAGTATGAAAACTTTTAGAAACATCACTCAGAAAAACCAAGTTAGAGGTGTACCTAAGTTAGACTTTACCAAGGATCACTTATGTGATGCTTGCCAACTAGGAAAACAAGTCAAATCATCCTTTCACTCAATTAGAGATGTGATCACCTCTAGGCCACTAGAAATTCTACACATGGACTTATTTGGACCCGTTAGTACAGCCAGTCTAGGTGGAAAGAATTATGGATTTGTGATTGTAGATGACTTCACTAGATTTACTTGGGTAAGATTCTTAGCACACAAGAATGAGTCTTTTGAGAAATTTAAAGTTTTCTCCACATGGATTCAACAAAAATTAGGTTGTGAAATATCAACAATCCATAGCGATCATGGTGGAGAGATCCAAAATGATAGGTTTGAGTCATTATATCAAGAGATAGGAATAAAGCATAATTTCTCAGCTCCTAGAACACCCCAACAGAATGGCATAGCAGAAAGGAAGAATAGAACTTTGGTAGAAGCTACTAGGGCAATGTTAGTGGAGTATACCCTTCCTAGATACTTTTGGGCAGAAGCAGTCAACACAGCCTGTTATGTTTTGAACAGAGTAAACATTAGATCGAAGCTGAATAAAACTCCATATGAACTCCTTAAGGGTAGGACACCAAACCTTTCACATTTACATGTCTTTGGGTATAAGTTCTTCATCTTAAATAATGGTAAACGTCCCTTAGAAAAATTCGATCCCAAGTCTTTTGAGGGTGTCTTCTTAGGCTATTCTTCTGTAGGTAAGGCCTATAGAATTTTTAATAAGAGAACCCTTGTAGTAGAAGAATCCACCCATGTGGTATTTGATGAATCAGATATGCCCTCAGAAACTAAAATTGAAGATGATGAAATAGAGGCAATTCAAGGAGTAGAGACTATGACCTTAGGAGATAGGGTCGAATCTCAGGAGGCTTTGCCTAGAGAATGGAGATATTTCTTCTAGTCATCCTAAAGAGTTAATTTTAGGAGACCCTTCAGAAGGTGTAAGAACTATGCATGGACTTAAGAAGGAGGTTAGTCACTCAGCTTTCATCTCTATGATAGAACCTACAAGTCTAGATCAAGCTTTAGGAGATGAATTTTGGATTCTAGCAATGCAAGAAGAGCTGAACCAATTCACCAGAAATGATGTTTGGGAGTTAGTCAAGAGACCTAAAGAGTAAAGTATTGTTGGAACAAAATGGGTCTTCAAGAATAAGGTGAATGATTCAGGAACAATAATAAGGAATAAAGCAAGATTAGTAGCTAAGGGGTACAACCAGATTGAGGGGATAGACTTTGAAGAAACCTTTGCCCCGGTTGCTAGACTAGAAGCCATAAGAGTGCTCTTAGCCTTTGCTTGCTTCAAGAACTTTAAGTTATATCAAATGGATGTAAAGAGTGCATTTCTGAACGGGGTAATTAAAGAAGATGTTTACGTTGAGCAACCCCCCGGATTTGAAAGCTCACAATTTCCAAACCATGTATTTAAATTAAAGAAGGCACTGTATGGACTAAAGCAAGCACCTAGAGCATGGTACGAAAGATTTAGCTCATTTCTTTTGGATAGAGGATTTAAAAAGGGTAGTGTAGATACTACACTCTTTTTACAAAAGGTCAAAGAAGAAATTCTCATTGTTCAAATATATGTAGACGACATCCTGTTTGGATCTTCGGATAAAAACTTATGCGATGAATTTTCAAAAACAATGAGTAATGATTTTGAAATGAGCATGATGGGAGAACTTAATTACTTTCTTGGCTTTAGTATAAAACAAATGGATAATGGAACCTTTCTTAGCCAATCAAAGTATATTAAGGATATTTTAAAGAAATATGAAATGGATAGTGCAAAACCTATGAACACCCCAATGAGTTTGACAATCCAATTAGATAAGGATCCTAGTGGAAAATCAGTAGATCAGAAAAAATATAGAGGAATGATTGGATCCCTTCTTTACCTGACTGCCAGTAGACCGGACATAATGTTTAGCGTGTGCCTTTATGCTCGTTTCCAAGCAGATCCTAAAGAATCTCACTTAACTGCTGTCAAAAGAATTCTTAGATATCTACTAGGCACCCCAAACTTAGGATTTTGGTATCCCAGACACAGCACTTCCTTTGAAATCCTAGGGTACTCAGATTCTAACTTTGCGGGATGCAGGATAGATAGAAAGAGCACCTCTGGTACCTGCCAATTCATCGGACAATCATTAGTTTCTTGGTCCAGTAGGAAGCAAAACTCAGTAGCACTTTTCACAGCCGCGGCAGAATATATTGCAGTAGGAAGTTGTGTTGCACAAGTACTATGGTTAAAACAACAAATTCTTGATCTTGGACTACCTGTTGGAACCATCTCGATCATGTGTGACAACACAAGTGCAATTTGTATCTCTAAGAATCCAATTCAACACACTAGAACGAAACACATAGACATTAGACATCATTTCATTAGGGATCACGTCGCTAAGGGAGATATAGAATTACATCACATCGCTACAGGAGATCAATTGGCAGACATATTCACAAAACCTTTAGCTTTTGACACCTTTAGCACCTTGAGGACTAGATTAGGTGTCATAGATATAAATGCATAATAATAAAAAAAACAAAAACAAAAAAAAACAAAAAAAACAAAAAAAAAACAAAAAAAATAAAAAATTTAGGGCTGCTCCTGATCACCACACACTCACCACACCAACACTTTGCAATGACTGTTCATCGTACTGTACGACCTATATCGTACTGTACGATATATCACAATCTACATACATCCACCAATAGGCAGATTTCAGCTCTGTTGATCGTACTGTACGATCTACATCGTACTGTACGCTAATCTTCCCGCATAATTGCCTACCGTATTGTACGATATCTCTTCTTCGTACAATACGATCCATGTCAGTAACGGATTGGGACGAATTAAATCCGGTTGGTACGACATTATTGAGTATCGTACTGTACGATAACTCCGTTTCGTACGGTACGATCCACATCAGCATAAAGGACAAATTTGAGTTAAAGCGGTTCGGTACGATATTTATTATGTATCGTACTGTACGATACACCTGTTCGTACAGTACGAAACTTTTGGTCAAAAGTCGTACTGAGGCCTCGGGACGATCGATATTCACCTGATCGTACTATACGATACCTATCGTACTGTACAATTTGACTGCCTTTCCCGAAACGACCGGTCAGAATATTAATTGTCTATCGTACTGTACGATCCTAGATCGTACTGTATGATTTCTGGAATTTCCTATAAATACCCTTGCCTATGCTGTTCAATTAACTCAATCCTCTCCTCACTCAGCCTTCACTTCATTTTCGTGTCCTCTTGCGATGTCTAAACGAGGTCGGACGACTGCTGGAAGCTCGTCCTCGTCGAGTCGCCAACCTGATCACTTTCTTAATAGTGAGAATGAGGAAGCCTACCACCGATACAAAGCCTACAAAATTTTCCCTTTGAAAATGCTTAATCAGGCTGCTCTCAATTTCGAGGTAATGGGCCTCTTTGCTTCCACCACCTTTCAATTTCTAATCACCCTGGCATTTCCATATAATTCTGAACTTCTTTTTGGATTTCTCGCCAATCTCGCCTACACCGTCGATAACACCACTTTTCACTCCTTTGTTTGTGGCCGCACCATTGAGATAACTAGAGCTGACATCGCCCAATATATTGGGCTGTCCACTGAAGGACCTATGGTTCGCTCGTTTATTACCGATGAATTTGATTGGAGCGATGTAAATAGAGTCCTTAGGAATACTGCTTTTCATCAACACCAGCCTCTTATTCAATCCTTAACCTGAAATGCCTGTATAATTCAACATGTTCTTCGAACCTCTATCATACCCAAAGGTGGCGACCGTATCAATCTGACCCCTACCTTATCCGTCACTACCTACCTTATTATGTCCAACATTAAGTTTGATGAGGTCGATTTGATTACCAACTATATTCGCCACATAACTTTTGTTCGTCTACCTACCACCCGACGGAAACAGAATCTGGCTCTTGGTCACCTAATAGGATATATCCTCCACCATAAATATCAATTATCCTACCCTGGTGAACCCGACATGCTTCCTATTTTTTATACGGATGCTTCCTTCTGTATTCACTTTCATCGGGGTCACGAGCCTGAAGAACTCGTCTTTGATGAAGAAGAAGGAGAAGATGCCCCAGCCGCAGCTCCAGCTCGACCACGACGCCATGCCGCACCCCGAGCACCTGCACCAGCACCAGCACACCCTGATGATGATTTAGTCGCCCGCTTCGACCAGCTGTAGACTCGTCTCGACATGCATATTCAAGAACAACATCAGCAACACGAGACTGATATGCAATGGTTTGGAGAGCGTTTCACTGCAATTGATCACCGCTTCGATGCTCTATTTTAATATTTTCAGCCAAATCCACCTCCACCACCAACTGATCAGGACCCGTCTGACTAGATTGTCTGTGTTTGCATTCTAGTTTTTCTTCTTTTGCTTTTTTGCTTTTAGTTGCTCCTCCTTTTTGTGCTGTCAAAAGGGGGAGAAGTTTGTTGTAATGCTTGTTATCTAAATGCATTCCTTTTGTTTCGTACTTGCTTTAAGTTTGTTGTAATGCCTGTTATCTAAATGCATTTCTTTTGTTTCGTACTTGCTTTTAGTATTTTTTTCCCGTGTTTAATTAAAAAATATATATATAAAACAAAAACAAAAAAAACAAAAAAAAATGTTTTTCTTTCTTACTTGCAACAAATTATTTGACATCATTAAAAAAGGGGAGATTGTTGCAACCCATGACCCCGAGCTTGAGATTTTGATGATGCCAAATGATGAGTGTTTTGGAACAACCTTTCATTGAATATTATTTTATTTGCTATTTTCCTTGAGCACTGATATTTCAGGAAGATCACAAGTGACTCAGGAAGAAAGGAAGACTCAAGACCGAGTAGATTAGGAGTATGAGTCAAACATTGTATTTTTCCATTTATTTTGTTTTTTACTTTATTGAGTCTGGCCACAAAATGCGTAAGAGTAAGAGCAACCATGCACACACACAGGGGGAGAGTTGTTTTTTTAACTGCAAAATGTAATTAAAATTCTTCTCTGGAGATCGTACTATACGATTTTAATTCGTACCATACGATCCAAACTATGTAGACAATTCTGTTAATAGATCGTACGGTACGAATAACTTCATACTGTACGATATGTTCAAATCCAAAATCCTAGCCGCAGTTTAGTTTAAGTAAGTGATTTTGTGCCGTTCGTACTGTACGAACATGTTCGTACTGTACGATCTATTTTAAATACTTACTTAAATTAACCTGTGATTAGTGCATGTAATCCAGGCCTAATTAAATTTTGAACATCGTACTGTACGAACTAGATCGTACCATACGATGAATAGAGACAAAGTATGATCGTCCCGGATATTGTCCTGGACGATCTCTTGGTTCTTATCACATCGTACTGTACTATATTAATCGTACCATACGATGAAGTGAGACGACATCCGATCGTCCAGACCATCGTCCTGTACGAATAGAATTTTGTTGGATCGTACCGTACGATATTTTATCGTATAGTACGAATTGTTTTTGATCTGTTGGTACATCTTCGTACCAGGACGATGTCTTTTTATGAAGATCGTACTCTACGATGTTGAATCGTACTGTACGAACAGTAACGGCTAATTTTGAATTCAGAGGTTTTTGGAGCCTTTTTTAGATATCAATCAAGTCCTTTTTCAGTAAGATTTACATAGGGGGTGAACGTGGTTAGAGAGGGATTCTAAGGGAGAGAGCTCTAGAGAAATTCTTGAGGGTTGAGAGACGAAGGAGGAAGTGAGCGTTGTGAGGGAGAAGAGGTGTGAGGGAGATCACACGGTTGCTCCAAGCTTGCTGCATCTTGCTCCTCCTGTGGCCCGAGAAGGATTTGAGGGAGGATCTCCGAGGGAAAGGCTCGTCTACATCCGTTACCTCGAGGTTCTCTGCCTTCTCCAAGAGGGAGAAAAACGAGAAGGTTCTCTGCCGTCGCCAGGAGGGCGAAAACAGAGGTTGGCACTCCACCACGCCGGGTTGGTGAAAGGGAGGTTTGTAAAGGCTTCTCCGCCTTGCCGAGGGGGGCAAAAGGAGAACTATTTTGATAGTGAAAATCCCGGAGTGGAGGACTCCGGGGAGTGGACGTAGGTCATATTTTGACCGAACCACTATAAAAATCTTGGTGTGTTCTTTTCTTATCGTTATTTATGTTTCACTTGCTTTTAATTTTTCATATCTATTGCATGTGAAATTTTGTGGAAAAAAAAATTGCTTAAAATTTTGTTATAAAATTTCAAAAACAACAAAAAAAATTAGAACTCTTGTTTAGGGTTACTGTCATTAAGAAAAATATTTTTACAATTCACCCCCCCCCTCTTGTCGTTTAGTAATTTCAATTGGTATCAGAGCTAGTTTTTTAAAAATAGTGTTTTAGAAAACCTTGAAAAAAAAAAACGATCATGTCGAATTTTGGTAATCGTAACACTGCGGAGGGTTATTCAATAACTCGTCCACCACTTTTTGATAACATACCGTTTGATTTCTGGAAAATTAGAATGTCTACATTTTTGCAATCTATAGATTACCGCATGTGGATGTTAGTAAATGATGGGTATGTTGCACCGTTTAAAATTGTTAATGGTTTGAAAACTCCTGTACCATTTATTGAATGGAGCAATGAGGATAGGGAGTTAGCTCAACTGAATGCTAAGTGCTTAAACTGTTTTTTTTTTGTGTATTGAAATCTGAGGACTATATGAGAGTATCTACTTGTGCTTATGGTAAAGAGATTTGGGATAGACTGTGCATTACATACGAAGGAACAAATGAAGTAAAATAGTCTAGGCTTAATATTCTACTGCATGATTATGAATTATTCCGTATGAAACCTAGCGAAACAATTTCTGACATGTACACTAGGTTCACCCAAATCGTGACATCCTTGCATGCATTAGGTAGAGAAATTTCAAATTCTGAGAAAGTGAATAAAATTCTTAGATGCCTACCTAGTTCCTATGATGCTAAGATAACTGCTATCACTGAGTCCAAAGATCTTAATGTTTATTCTATTGATAACCTCCTTGGGTCACTCATTATATACGAGCAAGGAGTGAGCCAAAGGCAAAGTGATGTAGGTGAAAAGAAAAAGGAGCGGACGGTGGCATTAAAATCTAGCAACTCAGAAAGTGAAAGCTGTGCAGCGGAGGAAGACGATGAAATAGCACTAATGACCCGACAGTTCAAAAATTTCCTGAAGAGAAAACAGAAGCGTCATCAGAACAGCTGGAATAAAGGTAAGAGCTCAAGGTCCAATAAGGTTTCATCTGATACAATTTGCTTTGAGTGCAGGAAGTCAGGTCACCTTCGAGCCGATTGCCCCAATCTGAAGAGTCAACCAGCAAAGGAGAAAGGAGATGACAAAGCTAAATACAAGAAAGAAAAGGCAAAGACACAGAAAGCTTTTTGGGCCGACTCTGCCTCAGAATCATCAGAAGAAGAAGCAGAGGAGGAGGTAACAAATTTGTGTCTTATGGCTAATGATAACCTTGATCAATTGGATCAGGATGAGGTATGTCAACTTTCTTATGATGAATTATTGCTTATTTCTGAGAATATTCATGATTCGTATAAGAAACTGAAGAAAATGCATGCTAAACTTAATATTGAATTTAGTTCTTTACAAATTGAGCATGCTAACTTAATTAAAGAAAATTCTGAATTAGATAAAGATCACTTGTTACTTCTTGATGAGTATGATGCATTAAATAAGAAGCATATTGAACTAATTGAAGCGCATGAATCCTTAAAAACATCGCATATTGAACTAGATGTAGAGTTTGAAAAACTAACTGCTCTTGCATTAGAAGTAGATCATAGTGAGCACTTGCTATTGATAGAAGTTGATGGATTGACAGCTCAAAATAAAACTTATAGTGAGAAAACAAAAGAACTAGAAAATGAAATTGCATCACTCACAGTATGCCATTTTAGAAAACCCCCAACACAGCATGCATCTCAAAACTTTAGGAAGAGGCACCACCAGCCACATAGATTAGTAAACCCATTTCCTGGTGTTAGGTGCTTCTCTTGTGGCATGTTAGGTCACATAGCCCGCACATGCACAATTCACCGTAGGAAACACTTAGTATGGAGACCTAAATTGCATCCATCACAGCATAACATGCATACATCTCATTCATGCAAGCATAAGGAGGAACCAAAACTCACTTGGGTTCCCAAATCTAATCATTGAATGAATTTGTAGGGATGCTCTCATAAAAGACCTAGTGAGAGCATGTGGTACCTGGATAGTGGCTGTTCGCGACACATGACTGGAGATATGAAGAATTTCATCCTATTTGAGACCAAAACTGGAGGCAATGTAACGTTGGGAGACAACACTACCAGGAAGGTAATAGGCTCAGGTATCATTGGTAATGCTAAGAATTTTTTAATTGAATATGTTTTACTAGTTGATGGTTTGAAACATAATTTACTTAGCATTAGTCAACTGTGTGACAAAGGTTTTGATGTTAAATTTTTTACTGATAGATGCCAGATTAGTTTATCTAGTGAAATAATTTTAGAAGGAAAACGAATGAACAATGTTTACATGTTAGACCTTGATTGTGTAGATAACTCAAAATCATTGTGCTTGAAAACAATAGTTGATGACTCATGGCTATGGCATAGGAGACTATGCCATGCTAGTATGAAAACTCTTAAAAACATCACTCAGAAAAACCTAGTTAGAGGTGTACCTAAGTTAGATTTTACCAAGGATCACTTATGTGATGCTTGCCAACTAGGAAAACAAGTCAAATCATCCTTTCACTCAATTAGAGATGTGATCACCTCTAGGCCACTAGAAATTCTACACATTGACTTATTTGGACCCGTTAGTACAGCCAGTCTAGGTGGAAAGAATTATGGATTTGTGATTGTAGATGACTTCACTAGATTTACTTGGGTAAGATTCTTAGTACACAAGAATGATTCTTTTGAGGAATTTAAAGTTTTCTCCACATGGATTCAACGAAAATTAGGTTGTGAAATATCAACAATCCATAGCGATCATGGTGGAGAGTTCCAAAATGATAGGTTTGAGTCATTCTGTCAAGAGATAGGAATAGAGCACAATTTCTCAGCTCCTAGAACACCCCAACAGAATGGCATAGTAGAAAGGAAGAATAGAACTTTGGTAGAAGCTGCTAGGGCAATGTTAGCGGAGTATACCCTTCCTAGAAACTTTTGGGCAGAAGCAGTCAACACAGCCTGTTATGTTTTGAACAGAGTAAACATTAGATCGAAGCTGAATAAAACTCCATATGAACTCCTTAAGGGTAGGACACCAAACCTTTCACATTTACATGTCTTTGGGTGTAACTTCTTCATCTTAAATAATGGTAAACATCCCTTAGGAAAATTCGATCCCAAGTCTGATGAGGATGTCTTCTTAGGCTATTCTTCTGTAGGTAAGGCCTATAGAATTTTTAATAAGAGAACCCTTGTAGTAGAAGAATCCACACATGTGGTATTTAATGAATCAGATATACCCTCAGAAACTAAAATTGAAGATGATGAAATAGAGGCAATTCAAGGAGTAGAGACTATGACCTTAGGAGATAGGGTCGAATCTCAGGAGGCTTTGCCTAGAGAATGGAGATATTCTTCTAGTCATCCTAAAGAGTTAATTTTAGGAGACCCTTCAGAAGGTGTAAGAACTAGACATGGACTTAGGAAGGAGGTTAGTCACTCAGCTTTCATCTCTATGATAGAACCTACAAGTCTAGATCAAGCTTTAGGAGATGAATTTTGGATTCTAGCAATGCAAGAAGAGCTGAACCAATTCACCAAAAATGATGCTTGGGAGTTAGTCAAGAGACCTAAAGAGCAAAGTGTTGTTGGAACAAAATGGGTCTTCAAGAATAAGGTGAATGATTCAGGAACAATAATAAGGAATAAAGCAAGACTAGTAGCTACGGGGTACAACCAGATTGAGGGGATAGACTTTGAAGAAACCTTTGCCCCGGTTGCTAGACTAGAAGCCATAAGAGTGCTCTTAGTCTTTACTTGCTTCAAGAACTTTAAGTTGTATCAAATGGATGTAAAGAGTGCATTTCTGAACGGGGTAATTAAGGAAGATGTCTACGTTGAGCAACCCCCCGGATTTGAAAGCTCACAATTTCCAAACCATGTATTTAAATTAAAGAAGGCACCGTATGGACTAAAGCAAGCACCTAGAGCATGGTACAAAAGACTTTGCTCATTTCTTTTGGATAGAGGATTTAAAAAGGGTAGTGTAGATACTACACTCTTTTTACAAAAGGTCAAAGAAGAAATTCTCATTGTTCAAATATATGTAGACGACATCCTGTTTGGATCTTCGGATAAAAACTTATGCGATGAATTTTCAAAAATAATAAGTAATGAGTTTGAAATGAGCATGATGGGAGAACTTAATTACTTTCTTGGCTTTAGTGTAAAACAAATGGATAATAGAACCTTTCTTAGCCAATCAAAGTATATTAAGGATATTTTAAAGAAATATGAAATGAATAGTGCAAAACCCATGAACACCCCAATGAATTCAACAATCCAATTAGATAAGGATCCTAGTGAAAAATCAGTAGATCAGAAATAATATAGAGGAATGATTCGATCCCTTCTTTACCTGACTGCCAGTAGACCGGACATAATGTTTAGTGTGTGCTTTTGTGCCCGTTTCCAAGCCGATCCTAAAGAATCTCACTTAACTGCTGTCAAAAGAATTCTTAGATATCTACTAGGCACCCCAAACTTAGGAATTTGGTATCCCAGACACAGCACTTCCTTTGAAATCCTAGGGTACTCAGATTCTGACTTTGTAGGATGTAGGATAGATAGAAAGAGCACCTCTGGTACCTGCCAATTCATCGGACAATCATTAGTTTCTTGGTCCAATAGGAGGCAAAACTCAGTAGCACTTTCCACAGCCGAGGCAGAATATATTGCAGTAGGAAGTTGTGTTGCACATGTATTATGGTTAAAACAACAAATTCTTGATCTTGGACTACCTATTGGAACCATCTCGATCATGTGTGACAACACAAGTGTAATTTGTATCTTTAAGAATCCAATTCAACACTCTCAAACGAAACACATAGACATTAGACATTATTTCATTAGAGATCACGTCGCTAAGGGAGATATAGAATTACATCACATCGCTACAGGAGATTAATTGGCAGACATATTCACAAAGCCTTTAGCTTTTGACACCTTTAGCACCTTGAGGACTAGATTAGGTGTCATAGATATAAATGCATAATAAAAAAACAAAAAAAAAACAAAAAAAAAACAAAAACAAAAAAAAAACAAAAAATTTAGGGCTGCTCCTGATCACCACACCAACACTTTGCAATGACTGTTCATCGTACTGTACGACCTATATCGTACTGTACGATATATCATAATCTACATACATCCACCAATAGGCAGATTTCAGCTCTGTTGATCGTACTGTACGATCTACATCGTACTGTACGCTAATCTTCCCGGATAATTGCCTGCCGTATTGTACCTCTTCTTCGTACAATACGATCCACGTCAGTATCAGATTGGGATGAATTAAATCCGGTTGGTACGACATTATTGAGTATCGTACTGTACGATAACTCCGTTTCGTACGGTACGATCCACATCAGCATAAAGGACAAATTTGAGTTAAAGCGGTTCGGTACGATATTTATTATGTATCGTACTGTACGATACACCTGTTCGTACAGTATGAAACTTTTGATCAAAAGTCGTACTGAGGCCTCGGGATGACCGATATTCGCCTGATCGTACTATACGATACCTATCGTACTGTACGATTTGACTGCCTTTTCCCAAAATGATCGGTCAGAATATTAGTTGTCTATCGTACTGTACGATCTGAGATCGTACTGTACGATTTCCGGAATTTCCTATAAATACCCTTGCCTAGGCTGTTCAATTCACTCAATCCTCTCCTCACTCAACCTTCACTTCATTTTTGTGTCCTCTTGCGATGTCTAAACGAGGTCGGATGACTGCTGGAAGCTCGTCCTCGTCGAGTTGCCAACCTGATCTCTTTCTGAATAGTGAGAATGAGGAAGCCTACCACTGATACAAAGCCTGCAAAATTTCCCCTTCGAAAATGCTTAATCAGGCCGCTCTCAATTTCGAGGTAATGGGCCTCTTTGCTTCCACCACCTTTCAATTTCTACTCACCCTGGCGTTTCCATATAATTCTGAACTTCTTTTTGAATTTCTCGCCAACCTCACCTACACCGTCGATATCACCACTTTTCACTCCTTTATTTGTGTCCGCACCATTGAGATAACTAGAGCTGACATCGCCCAATATATTGGGCTGTCCACTGAAGGACCTATGGTTCGCTCGTTTCTTACCGATGAATTTTATTTGAGCGATATAAATAGAGTCCTTAGGAATACTGCTTTTCATGAACACCAGCCACTTGTTCAATCCTTAACCTGAAATGCCCGTATAATTCAACATGTTCTTCAAACATCTATCATACCCAAAGGTGGCGACCGTATCAATCTGACCCCTACCTTGTCCATCGCTATCTACCTTATTATGTCCAACATTAAGCTTGATGAGGTCGATTTGATTAGCAAATATATTTGCCACATGACTTTTGTTCGTCTACCTACCACCCGGCAGAAACAGAATCTGGCTCTTGGTCACCTAATAGGATATATCCTCCACCATAAATATCAATTATCCTACCCTGGTGAACCCGACATGCTTCCTATTTTTTATACGGATGCTTCCTATTTTTTATACGGATGCTTCCTTCCGTATTCTCTTTCATCGGGGTCACGAGCCTGAAGAACCCGTCTTTGATGAAGAAGAAGGAGAAGATGCCCTAGCCGCAGCTTCAGCACGACCACGACGCCATGCCGCACCCCGAGCACCAGCACCAGCACCAGCACCAGCACACCCTGATGATGATTTAGTCGCCCGCTTTGACCAGCTGCAGACTCATCTCGACATGCATATTCAAGAACAACATCAACAGCACGAGACTGATATGCAATGGTTTGTAGAGCGTTTCACTACAATTGATTACCGCTTCGATGCTCTATTTCAATATTTTCAGCCAAATCCACCTCCACCACCAACTGATCAGGACCCGTCTGACTAGATTGTCTGTGTTTGCATTGTAGTTTTTCTTCTTTTACTTTTTTGCTTTTAGTTTCTCCTCCTTTTTGTGCTATCAAAAGGGAGAGAAGTTTGTTGTAATGCCTGTTATCTAAATGCATTTCTTTTATTTCGTACTTGCTTTAAGTTTGTTGTAATGCCTGTTATCTAAATGCATTCCTTTTGTTTCGTACTTGCTTTTAGTATTTTTTTCCCGTGTTTAATTAAAAAAAATATAAAAAAAAATAAAAAAAAAATAAAAGAAATATTTTTCTTTCTTACTTGCAACAAATTATTTGACATCATTAAAAAGGGGGAGATTGTTGCAACCCATGACCCCGAGCTTGAGATTTTGATGATGCCAAATGATGAGTGTTTTGGAACAACCTTTCATTGAATATTATTTTATTTGCTATTTTCCTTGAGCACTATCATTTCAGGAAGATCACAAGTGACTCAGGAAGAAAGGAAGACTCAAGACCGGGTAGATTAGGAGTATGAGTCAAATATTATATTTTTCCATTTATTTTGTTTTTTACTTTATTGAGTCTGGCCACAAAATGCGTAAGAGTAAGAGCAACCATGCACACACACAGGGGGAGAGTTGTTTTTTTAACTGCAAAATGTAATTAAAATTCTTCTCTGGAGATCATACTGTACGATTTTAATTTGTACCGTACGATCCAATCTATATGGACAATTCTGTGAATAGATCGTACAGTACGAATAACTTCGTACTGTACGATATGTTCAAATCCAAAACCCTAGCCGCAGTTTAGTTTAAGTAAGTGATTTTGCGCCGTTCATTCTGTACGATCTATTTTAAATACTTACTTAAATTAACCTATGATTAGTGCATGTAATCCAGGCCTAATTAAATTTTGAACATCGTACTGTACGAACTAGATCGTACCATACGATGAACAGAGACGAAGTATGATCGTCCCGGATATCGTCCTGGACTATCTCTTGGTTTTTGTCACATCGTACTGTACAATATTAATCGTACCATACGATGAACAGAGACGACATCCGATCATCCAAACCATCATCCTGTACGAATAGTATCTTGTTGGAGCGTACCGTACGATATATCGTACAGTACAAATTGTTTTTGATCTGTTTGTACATCTTCATACCAGGATGACGTCTTTTTATGAAGATCGTATTGTATGATGTTGAATCGTACTGTACGAACAGTAATGGCTACTTTTGAATTCAGAGGTTTTTGGAGCCATTTTTAGATATCAATCAAGTCCTTTTTTAGTAAGATTTACAGAAGGGGTGAACGTGGTTAGAGAGGGATTCTAAGGGAGAGAGCTCTAGAGAAATTCTTGAGGGTTGAGAGAGGAAGGAGGAGGTGAGCGTTGTGAGGGAGAAGAGGTGTGAGGGAGATCACACGGTTGCTCCAAGCTTACTGCATCTTGCTCCTCCTGTGGCCCGAGAAGGATTTGAGGGAGGATCGCCAAGGGAAAGGCTCGTCTACATCCGTTACCTCGAGGTTCTCTGCCTTCTCCAGGAGGGAGAAAAACGAGAAGGTTCTCTACCGTCGCTAGGAGGGCGAAAACAGAGGTTGGCACTCCGCCACGCCGCGTTGGTGAAAGGGAGGTTTGTAAAGGCTTCTCCGCCTTGCCGAGGGGGGCAAAGGAGAACTATTTTGATAGTGAAAATCCCGGTGTGGAGGACTCTGAGAAGTGGACGTAGGTCATATTTTGACCGAACCACTATAAAAATCTTGGTGTGTTCTTTCCTTATTGTTATTTATGTTTCACTTGCTTTTAATTTTTAATATCTATTGCATGTGAAATTTTGTGGAAGAAAAAATTGCTTAAAAATTTGTTATAAAATTTCAAAAATAACAAAAAAAATAGAACTCTTATTTAGGGTTACTGTCATTAAGAAAAATATTTTTACAATTCACCCCCCCCCCCCTCCCTCTTGTCGTTTAGTAATTTCAGGGATCAAACCGGTGGACAGCAGCCTTGAACTAGGAATTGTCTGGGAGACCACCGCAACTCATTTCCCATTGGTTCCAACCACCGCCGGCCATGGTCTGGGTCGGGTTGACTGGGGGAGGCCAATGGGGACGTGCTAGAGCCAAGGGTGGAGTCAATTTGGTCTGGGAAGGTCTGGATTGAACTGGTGGCTGGGTTGGACCCAAACCTGCTCGATTCGAGTCGAATTGAGCTTGATCCAGGTCAAGTCAGACCCTGGGTTTGGTATGGGAGGTAGGTCTGGGTCTGGTGCACACAATGCAAGTGGCAATTTGATACAATTTGATATGGGTTAAAAGATGGCTCGGGTTGATCCAAATCTGCTCGGTTCGGGTCGATTTGAGCTCAACCCAGGTCAGGCCAGACCCTGGGCTTGAGGTGGGAAGTGGGTCTGGGTCTGGAGGACCCAATGCAAGTGGCAATTGGATCCAATTTGATCTGAGTTGGAAGATGGCTCAGTTCCTTGTGTTTTTGGCTACTTTGGGTTAGCCTAACTCTTGACCCAGGTTAACTCAAGGCATGGGCTGGCTGGAGGAGGTGTGTTGGACCTAGGGCCACCTATGGGAGGTGTTGGTCAAGTTCAATTGGGCTTAGATTGAGAATTGGCTCAATCCCAAGTGATTTTGGGCACTTTGAGTTAGCCTAACTCTTGACCTAAGTTAGCCCAAGGGTTGGGCTGGTCAAGGAAGGTGTATTGGGTCAATGGGAACTCAATGGCACCTTGATTTGGATTCAATTTGATTAAGGTTAAGAGATGGCTCAAGGGAGGCCTCTCTTTGGTCACTTGGGTCAAGCCATATGGCTAACCCAAGTGAGCCCAAGGCTTGGGTCTCCAAGAGGGGTATCTTGGGTACCCAAGTGGTCATCCCTTACATTCAAAGGACTTGGAATGGACTTCATTCAAAGATTTGAAAGGGAAGGGGTGTATGGGTTAATGGGTCAAACTTGGTTGACTTGGTGAACCAGGTTGAACCAAGGTCTGGATTTGAGTTCAACAAGTTGGGTTCAATATTTGAAACTTTTTGAAAGTGGTTTCAAAGAGTTTGGAATTGATTTGAGTTGAAATGGGCATTTAAAATCCCATAGGGTATTTTGGTCAACTTTGACCCATTGGTCAACTAGGGTCAAAGATGGGTCTGAAAAATGCAGTTTACTGCTCAATGGGTCACAATCAAGGGTCTGGAAGAGATTGGAGGCTTTGAAAAGGACTCCAAGATCAAAATCTTCAAGGTGTTAAGTCCAATGGCATAGGCTATAAATATTTGAAGGTTTTACAGCCTTTGGATTTTAATTCAGATTCTGGAGTTAGAGACCTCAGAATGGGCTCAAAAGTGGAGGGTAGCCTCTAGAGACATGTCTTATCACTTTGTAAATGATAGACCCTGAATTAGAGGCCATTTGACTGGGTTTTAAAAGGTTTGAAAAATCTTTGACAAAACACTTTAGGACAAGGCCTTAAGACTTTTTATTTGAGTCTGGGTTTCTGGATTTGGAATGGATTTTAAGTTTGAATGATTGGAGTATCCAAATCATTTACAATCATGTGGTGATTGTTAATGAATGGATAGGGTCAAAGCTAGATCAAAGGTGGAATCAAAGTCTAGATTGAAATTTGGATTCTCAAGTGGGTTGAATCAAAGTTTGGATATATTTGAAACTTGAATTAATTTGGATTTGAATTGAATGAAGCTTTAGGTTTGAATTGATCAAGGGTAGGGATTTACTTGAAGTTGGAGTTGATCAAAGGTAGGAATTGATTTGAGGTTGGAATTGATCAAAGGCAGGGATTGATTTGAGTCTAGATTGGTCCTAAGATCTAGAGGGGTTCTAGGATCTAGGATCTAGAGGGGCTCTAGAATTTGAGATAGAAGAGAATCCTAAGCTCTAGAATAGGCCCTAAGGTCTAGCTCTAGGAGAGGATCTTAAGGTCTAGAGTGGATCCTAAGGTCTGGCTCTAGGAAAGGATCTTAAGGTCTAGAGTGAATACTAGGATCTAAAATTATTCTGGATTTTGGAAGGGCCTTAGTGACCTCATACAAAAATGAAGTCAACAAATGGACCCCCAATGTGTGTGGTAGAAGGAACTTCTACTGCACACATTGGCGTTGACCGAATAGAAGTGGAATCTTAAGAGTGTACGGGAGGTCATCACCCAACCTTAGGCCTATAGGGTGCTAATAGATGTCTTACACCTAATGGACAAGAGAACTGGAGAAACCAAGGTAGGGAATACCTAACCTTGGGTCTAAGGAAGGGAATCACCCAACCTTAGGCCTATAAGATGCTGATAGAAGACTTACTCCAAATAGGTAGATTAACTGGAAACAAAAGTAGGGAATACCTTGCTTTGGGTCTAAAGAAGAGCATCACCCAACCTTAGGTCTACATGATACTGATAGAAGACTTACTCCTAGTAGACGGATTAACTGGAAACCAAGGTAGGGAATACCTAGCCTTGGGTCTAAGGAAGGGCATCACCCAACCTTAGGTCTACAGGATGCTGATAGAAGACTTACTCCTAGTAGACGGATTAATTGGAAACCAAGGTAGGGAATACCTAGCCTTGGGTCTAAGGAAGGGCATTACCCAATCTTGGGCCTATAGGATGCTGATAGAAGACTTACTCCAAATAGGTAGATTAACTGGAAACTAAAGTAGGGAATACCTAACTTTGGGTCTAAGGAAGGGCATCACCCAACCTTAGGTCTACAGGATGTTGATAGAAGACTTACTCCTAGTAGACGGATAAACTGGAAAACAAGGTAGGGAATACCTAACCTTGGGTCTAAGGAAGTGCATCACCCAACCTTAGGCCTATAGGATGCTGATAGAAGACTTACTCCAAATAGGCAGATTAACTGGAAACCAAAGTAGGGAATACCTAGCTTTGGGTCTAAGGAAGGGCATCACCCAACCTTAGGTCTATAGGATGCTGATAGAAGACTTACTCCTAGTAGACAGATTAACTGGCAAACTAGGATGGTGCCACGGAGGGCGTACTCCACCACTAGGGAATGGTCATGTGGGGAGGAAACTTGCTCCACACAGAGGACCGAAACTGGCAAACTAGGATGGTGCCACGAAGGGCGTACTCCACCACTAGCGAATGGTCATGTGGGGAGGAAACCTGCTCCACACAGAGGACCGAAACTGACAAACTAGGATGGTGTCACGTAGGGCGTACTCCACCACTAGCGAATGGGAATCAGGATGGTGCAACGAAGGGCGTAATCCACCACTAATCCCCAGGTCAAATGCCAGGGTGGTGCCACTGAGGGCGTACTCCACCACTAGCGAGGTGCGATTCTAAGGGAGGGAATGATCCGACCCTAAGAAAAAGGAGAAGAGTGTTAAAAGTAAAAGAATTTAAAAGGAAAGAACTGGGTTGCAAATCAAGAATAAAATTTCATTAATTGATAAAATGAGCTACATCAAGCATAGTATTTCTTAAGGAAATGCCCATTGACAGGTAGCATTGGATGATTTCCTTTAAAATCTACTAACTGATACGAGCCTCCTTCGTAGACAGTCTCTATAACAAAGGGTCATTCCCAAGTAGGTTCAAATTTTCCTCTCAACTTTCGATGGGCTAAGATAGGCCTCCGAAGGACCAACACCAAGTCTCCTGCTTGGAAGGTCCTACGTCGCACTAGCTTATCATGGGCTTGAACCATACGGGACTTATATAACTCTAACCTTTGTTGAGCTTGGAGATGTCGCTCTTCAAGGCCTTCAAGTTCTTCCAACTGCAGTTTTGCATTTTGTTCATTTGTGATTTGATTCTGAACTGCAATCCTGAGCGAAGGGATTTGTATTTCCAAGGATAGAACGGCCTCAGATCCATACACTAGTACAAACGGGGTGGATTGGGTCGGGGATCTATAAGTGGTACGATAAGCCCACAAAGCTTCCACCAACCGCTCATCCCACTGTCGTTTGTTATCATCAAGGGTCTTTTTAACAATTTGTACCAAGGTTTTGTTGAAGGCCTCAACCAATCCATTTGCCCGAGGGTAATAGATTATCGAGTATCTTCAATCAATATTATGGTGCCTCATAAAAATGTTAATTTTTGTAGACTTGAATGCGGATCCATTATCTGATATGATTCTGCGGGGTACGCCGAATCGATATACGATATGGTCACGAAAGAATTTTAAGACATGGTGTGATGTTACGTTGCGTAGGGGAATTGCTTCCGCCCACTTTGAAAAGTAATCAGTCGCTGCTAATATGAAACAATGACCTCTCGCGGAGGGAGGGTCAATCGGCCCAATGATATCAGTGCCCCAACTCTCGAACGGCCACGAGGCTATCGTAGGGTGTAGCACATTAGGCGGCTGATGTAAAACCATACCATGGACCTGACATTGATGACAGTGCTTTGCAGTATTCATGAAATCGTCAATCATTATAGGCCAGTAGTATCTAAGTCTTTTAATCTTAAATTTCATTTTTGGACCCGATTGATGTGCACCGTATAGTCCTGAATGAACCTCATTAACAGTCTTCAGGGCTTCTCGCTGGTCCAAACAGCGCAGCCACATGTGATCGAAGGACCGACGGTACAACAGGTTATTGACCAGTGCATAAGACAAGGCACATTTCTTAATCTGGTTGGAGAGTGATTTATCCTGGGGAAGCTTCCCTTCTTTAAGGTAGTCGATTAAGGGTCATCTCCAATCGCCTTCTTCGTCGGCTGTCGAAGAGGCAGACAGGATCTGAAGAGGAGTCTTACTAATGTGTTCCAAATCTATAAGAGATAGGGCTTTACGACCCTGAATCTCTATAGGGATGGAATCCTCCTCAGGACATGCAAATTCCTTTATAAGTTTTGCTAAGGCATCCGCCGCAGAATTGCTTCCACGGGGAACCCTATACAAAGTGGCGGTAGGAATTTGTTCCAACAAGTGAAGTGTGTACTGGTGGTATCTTAGGAGATTAGGATTCAAGACTTTATAAGTTCCGGCCACTTGGTTAATCACCAACTGGGAATCTCCAAAGATCTTAATCTCTTTAATTTCTATTAGAATTGCAAGTTCCAAACCGGTTATCAGAGCTTCATATTCATCTTCGTTATCTGTACAGGGCTTCGATAAATGGTAGGAAAAGTGCATCATTCCTTTTTCCGGCGTTATGAAAATTAGACCGACTCCAGCCTTTCTAGGAATTACAGATTACTGGGTTGCATTCCTACGAGAGGATGCTGCTCCATCAAAATACAATTCCCAGACGGCCTCGCCAGATTCTCTCAAACTCATGATTTGTTCGTCGGGTAGATCATCGTTCAGAGGAGAATCTGCCGGCAGCGGGTGTGCTGCCAGAAAATCGGCAACGGCTTGTCCTTTCACAACAAGAAGAGGAGTGAAAGTAATCTCAAATTGCAGTAATATTATAAACCAACGAGCTAAACGTTCTGACAACGTAGGCCGGGTCATAAGATATTGCAAGGGATTAACTCTTGAAATAAAGCTGATTGAGTGGAAGAGCATGTAATGCCTCAGTTTCTAAGCTGCAAAAACCAAAGCAAGACAATGCTTCTCAATTGATGGGTATCGAATTTCAGTAGAAAGAAGTCTTCGACTAAGGTAATAGAGAGCATTCTCCTTCCCTTCGTTGTTGACTTGAGCCAACAGGGCGCCTAAAAAATCATCTAAGGATGTAGTGTAGAGAATTAACGGCTTTCCCGGAATTGGAGCTGCCAAAACTGGCGGATTAGAAAGGTATTATTTAATGTCATCGAAAGCATTTTGGCACTTCTCGTCCCATACAAATTTGGTGTCTTTTTTCGCAAGGACAGAAAAAGGTTGACATCTCCCAAAAAGATTAGAAATAAACCTCCTTATATACGCCAATCTACCTTGTAGAGATCTTAACTGTGTAAGGCTCTTAGGAGATGGCATATTTAAGATGGATTCAATTTTAGCAAGGTCGATCTCGATTTCGCGGTGCCTCACTATGAATCCTAAGAATTTCCCTGAGGTGACGACGAAGGCACACTTCAAGGGATTCATTTTCAAATCGTAGATGTACAACCGCTCAAATACAAATCTTAAGTCATACAGGTGAGCCTCTTTGACCTTGCTCTTGACAACTAAATCGTCAATATAGCACTCAACTTGATTGTGAATTAAGTCGTCAAAGATACGGGTCATGGCCCGTTGGTAGGTTGCTCCGGCATTCTTTAAGCCAAATGGCATCACCTTATAACAAACGATTCTAATAGGGGTTCTGAACGCAGTATTTCTCTCATCTTCTGGGGTCATCTTGATTTGGTTATAACCCGACGAGCCATCCATGAATGAGAAAATGGCATGTGAAGAGGCAATGTCCACCATGAGTTCTGGTATTGGTAGAGGGAACTCGTCCTTAGGACATGCCTTATTCTGATCCCTATAATCGATGCAAATCCGAATTTGACCGTTTTTCTTTCGAACCGGCACGACGCTGGCCATCCAAGAGGGGTATTGTTCCTCTCGAATAAACCCAGCTTCGGCCAATTTCTTAACTTCAGAAATGACTTGTTGCTCGATTTCCAAGCGCATGCGTCAAGGAGCTTGTTTGACAGGAATGACATCGTGCCAAACTCCAAGTTTATGAACCGCTACCTCAGCAGGTAAACCTGGCATTTCGTCGTATGTCCAGGCAAAGAAATCCCTAAACTCAGACAAAAGTTGAATCAAATCTTTGGTTTCACCCTCGCTTAGTAGAGCATTTATGAAGGTTGGACGGGGGGTCATCATCGGTTCCCAGGTTAATTTCTTTTAATTCATCGACTGTCGATTTAATTTCTTCTTCTAATTCAGGGGGTGCATCCCAAACTTGAAGGTCATCGGGATCATCTAAAGTCTCCAAACAGAGCCCATCAAGAGCACAGAAAGGATCTGTAGGGACATTTGGCGATTCAAGATGGTAAGTTATCATTAGGCAATACTCATCATCATCGAATGAACTAACAGTTCCAAAGCCGATACCCCTTGTAAGATTATCCTTAATTTTTGTTTGCCAAATATTTTTGTGGTATCTAGCCTATCCCTTAGTCCATCGGTATGGTACAGGACCTTTAGAGAAAGTATTTTTCACACAAACAGGGAAGTAGTCGAAAGGTAATTCCATTAATTCATTGAAATCTGCCTCCTCAAGGGTTACATCACTTTCATCCCTTACGAAGGAGGAGCCAGGAAAGAATTTCTGGACTTTCTTTACTTCGCCGTTCAAGTTGGGGGCCACTTTAACTTCTAATCCTGCCAGCTGACAGTGGGGTCAGGGAAAGGGCCTCAATCCTTCTACTGAGCTTTTCGTACATTGTTAATTCAGGCTCACCACTTTTCACCTTTACAATTTCTTCCTCAATGTCACTGTCCTCCTCTAAGGTGAGATCAAATTTTGGAGAAGTATTTGCATTTTTATAATTGAGGGAGAAGGCAGAACCTTGGTCCTTGGACTCAATGTCAGAATTTGATTCCAAATCAATATAAACAGGTGTTGTTCTCCTCTCTGATGAAGCACGGCCTCGACCTCGTTCCCTTAAGGCCATCCTCCCACCTCTTTGAGGTAATGCGTTTGGAGGCTTAAGGACAACGATGTCAGAGTCGTCTTCACTGCTTAATTGTATCATTTCTTGATCAACAAATTTTTCTTTTTTTTTTCTTTTGATTGGACTTTTGTCCAACCAACTTCTCCTCAATCTTGATCTCTAACTTAGAGCGGGACGAGGAGCCTTTTGGAACAAAATATGTAGCATCTTCGTAGATCCCGCTTTCTTGAATAGAAAATGGTTGCAGATCACGCATAATCACGTGTTCAATGCCATCTCGTTGGTACTTGATGCATTGGTGAATGGTAGATGGAACCATTCTATATTCATGAATCCAAGGTCTACCTAAAAGGGCATTAAAGTACGTCGCCGAATCAATTATATGAAACTTAGCTTCAGTTTTCAAGTCTCCTATTTGTAAGAGCAAGGTGATTAAACCTAAAGCCCTCTCGCCCTTTTCATTGAACCCACGAAGCACCAACCTATCGGTTGAGAGCTTGCTAGTATCAATTCTGAGGTATGAGAGGGTCTTTATGTTCATTATGTTGACCGATGCACCCGGATCAACGAGGACTCTTGATAACTTAAAATTTCCCACTTCTACAATAATGTAAAGGGGGCGATTATGGTCAGCAGTTCTCAAGAGCAAATCTTCATCTGAAAAGGTAACTCCAGGAACCTCTTTGAAGTAGAATGCCTCACCTTTTGAAGTTGCAGCCAACTGGGTTAAACAAATCTCGGGGTCGAGAAGTGCTTTAATTAAAGACTCCCTGATTTCTTTGGAGAGAAGGAGGGCGTCATAAATACTTAATTTTGCTGGAAACTTCCTAAGGTGGGCCAAAATGTTGTAATCAACCTTAGGAACGACGGACTCAAAACCCGGAGGAATTAAAGGAAAGTCTGGTTGCTGAAGGGAATTTGGATTTAGATCTTCGAAGGAAATTTGCTTGCCTTTCTCCTGAGGGGGAAGCCTAGGGGGTAAGACTTTACCGCCACGGAATTGCACCTGCTCGATATCTTCGGGAGGGCAAACTAGGGCAGTGTCTATGCACACCATAGGCATTGGATCATCATTTCCCGAAAATGAGTCAGAATCTGAAAGTTCTATCAAGATAGGATTTCCTTGAAAATTGATTTGAGGGAAATCACTTTCTGATAAAGCTTCACATTCGACCTCTTCTTGAATAGCTGATTCGGGAAGGTCAATTTCTTTGATATTGAGACTTTCTTCACCAGAGCTTTGATTTAAAACAAGAGAGTCATCAACTTGCATTTCATTTCCATGGTTACTCATCAAGACAGAAGCAGAAGGATGTTTTTTATTCATCTTCTGACCCTTCGTCTTTGATGGGGCAAAGTAAAAGTCAGATAACAAAAGAGGGGAGAGGGTTTTAACACCCCCATCCGCCCTCCTAATACATCTCTCATCTACACACTTCCTCTCTATAAAATCAACTTCCTTTTCTCTTAAACATTTGACAGTAGTTCCTGTGACTACTGGAGAGGAAAGTGGCTCAACATCCTTCTACGAAGCGTCCAGGTCAACCTTCCACGTCGGGGCCTGGGCTATCGTAGTCAGCTGTTGAGAAAGATGAAAATACTTGTTAATCGACTTTTTAAGTGCCCTGAACAAAGCAATGTCCCAACCATCTTCAACAAAATAAGGAGAGTTAAGAGGGTTACCTGAAATGGTTTTAATTGAAGCTTTCTCTGGATCGACCAAGTATTCCTTAGGTATTATAATGTTACCTTGGGTGTAGTTCATCTCAAGCCAATCTTTGAACACAACACAATCTTCAAGAGGGTGACTAAGCATCCGTTGGTATGGGCAATACTTGGGATCATCTTTCTTACTTTCATCTTCAGGCCTTCTGGCCTCTAGCAGCTGAAAATCTGGTTTCTTCAGCAAACTCTTTAAAATCCTCTTAACTGATTCCCTCTAAAATGGATATGGTTTTGCCAATATCTCTCTAAAAGGGACAAAGTTAGGATCTCTGGTATACTGAGGAGTGACCTGAAAGGGCTGTCTCTTAGCTGGCTGTGGTGGCGGTGGTGGAGGAACACTGGGCTGACTAGCCATTGGCCTCTTTCCCTTGTCGACTGCCGACACTACTGCCTTTTTTTCAAAAGTCTTAACCAATCTAGGACCTTTCTTGTCTTCAGACTACTCTCATAGGAATGGCATCTTATGATCCTTTTCCTGCAAATTGCTAGCCTTATTAAGAAGTTTTTCAAAAGTTTTAATGGTGAAACCCTTCAGGAGAAATGCAACAGGGCAGTGGATATTCTTAAGGAGGATCTCCACCGCATGTTGCTCTTGCAGCTGGGGTTCACACTTCATCGAGAGGTTTCACCACCTCAAAATGTACTCAACCAGAGACTCTCCCGGCTTTTGTTTCTCAACAACAAGATCGCCCACAGTAGTTTGTTGTTGCGCTCCAGAAAATCTTTTAAGGAAAAGGTTTTCTAGATCGCTAAAGGTTTTTACTGAACCATTAGGCAGATCAGCGTACCATTCAAAAGCAATGCTGGATAGACTACTTACAAATTGGCGAAATAGTAGAGCATCTGACCCTCCCGCATTGCAACAACTTGCTCTGAAGTGGGCTAGATGCTGTCTCGGGTTTTCTATTCCAGCGAAAAATTTAAAAGTTGGTAGCACAAAGCCTTTTGGGTAAGGAACTGAATCATATTCTTCGGGGTAGGGTCTACCCTTTGGAATAGATGCTGTTCCTTGGGAAAAGGCTAAGGCCTCCCTTACCTGGTCCTCAATCAATTGCTTAATATCTTTCTGAGGCAGAGTTGGAAGAACAGGGGAAACTGTAGGTGCTGCTGGAGATGACTCTGGTAGGCATGGAGGAATCACTGGTGTTGACTCGGGAGGCTTCGAATTAGATTCTGTTTTCCTAACCCTTTCAATAATCTCTCGAGCCGTTTGTTGAATCTTAAATGAATCCTGCTCTGACTTGTCAAATCTTTCTTGCATTTCTTTGACTTGTGACATCATAGTTGTCAACTGATTCTCCAAATCTTTAATATGCTCCTCACCCCTAGCCCTTACAGACTCATCTGAATCGGACCCGACAACCTGTGGATCATCATCTCTAGCAAGCCGACGCCTACCAGGTTCGGCCTCCTTGTTGGAGCCTCTAGTTTCGACCATGG
Source organism: Dendrobium nobile (assembly GCA_022539455.1). Classification (NCBI taxonomy): domain Eukaryota; kingdom Viridiplantae; phylum Streptophyta; class Magnoliopsida; order Asparagales; family Orchidaceae; genus Dendrobium; species Dendrobium nobile. Next base: position 34,953,936 of record CM039719.1, read on the forward strand.
AGACACTACCGACATAGTCATCTTCCTCTCCAAGGAGGTCATCCAGGTCTGGATCAAAACAAGCCATTCCCTCTTTATTTAACAGGATATTTCTTATTTCTTAAACTACCTCCTCGACCGGTCTATCCTCAATTGACTTAGGATCATGGGGTAAGTATCCCTTATACTCAGCCATATCAAATAACTCTTTAGAATCCAGGAGGGCAATGATTTCTGTAAGTTTCGGGTTAGGATCTGATTGAGACTCTGTAACTAGCTCTTCTTCTATCTCAAGATCTAGGTCAATTCCTTCCTTCTCGACTGTCCCAAGATTGGTAGTCTGAGAAGTGGCATTCTCTACAGGGAGAGGGACATATACCTCAGGAGGTGAAGCAGGAGCTTGTAGAGAAATTGCTCCTACATCAGGTAGGGTAAGGTCCTCAGACTCTTATGTAGGAAGCCTAGGAATGACACATAAATCTAGGCTGTCAACCACCGGATCATCAATGGGAATCATAACTGAATAAGGAACTGGACTGACTGCAAGAGAACTATCTATTGCAACAACGGGAGCACTAGGTTGAACATCCATCGACTCAATCAAAACTGGAGGAGATTTAACTGGGACTCGTTGGAGTTGGAGAATGAACTTTGGGGTTCCTGGAGGTGGTGGTAAATTCTCCAACTTAGTCCTTTTTGGGACAAACTTCTTCTCAGGGGATTTGGGCCTCTTGCCCTTGATATCCAGATGTCTTAGAGTTTCATTCCCCTTAGGTTTGACAACTACTGAGGCCAACCTTACAGCTTTGGAAGGGGGTACCGGGGGTCTACCATTAGAATGGCGGCCTCTCTCGGACCCAGTCAACACATACCCTCCGTCTTGGAAGAAGGAGGGCATGTCACCTAGTGGTATCCATCAACTAGTACTGAAGTGGCGGGCTGTCTAACATACTTCTTATTTCTCCTAACAGGTTGTGGAGTCAAATACTTCGCCTCAGACGCCTCTTCCTTTAACACTTCTTTTTGGAAGCGATGAGAGACCACTCCCTTCAACTGTTTCATGTACTGCTCCTTTGTTTGCCCAGATTGCGCAGCACAGGTATGGATTATGTTTCTCAAAGCCCTTGTTTTCTGCAGATGCTTTTCTTTTGGAGTCTTTTTAGTCGAGTAGTTGACCGGGCATGGTGGGGAACGGGCTATCCTAGATATCCTCTCCTCCCCTTGAGCAGAAGCTAAAGGGTAGAAACTGTTGAGTCTAGTAATTAGGTTGTTAAGCCTAAGTGAATGTCCCAAGGCTACCAAGAAGGGGGGTGAATTGGTAGTTTAAAAATTTAAGTCCCCTTTTGAAAATTATTGAACCGAAATAAAAATTTCTTTTAAATTTTGTAGAAAAATATTTTTCAACCACAGAGTTTTTAAAACTAAAATTTAAAGTGCGGAAACGTAAAAATAGTAAAGTAAATGATACCAGATTTATAGTGGTTCGGTCTAAAACCAGACCTACATCCACTCCCCAGAGGCACCCTCTGAGTATTGCACTAATACCAATAGTGACTCTCCTTTTGCACCGACAGCAAGGCGGAGAAGCCTTTACAACACACTCTTTTCACCACTCCCCGGTGCGGCAGAGAACCGTCCGTCCTTTTACACAATCCCCAGTGTTGGCAGAGAACCGTCCGTCCTTTCACACTATCCCCAGTGTTGGCAGAGAACCGTCGTCCTTTCACACTCTCCTAGTGTGGGCAGAGAACCCTTCGGCTGTTTACACTCTCCAAGTGTAGGCAGAGAACCCTTCGGCTGTTCACACTCTCCAAGTGTAGGCAGAGAACCTTTCGGCTGTTCACACTCTCCAAGTGTCGGTAGAGAACCGAATCTCCTTGACAGATCTTCTCACAAGAATCTAGAAGGAAGAAGGAAAAGAGTGAAGTAATCCCAATTCACGAGTAGAGACTCTTACCTTTGAAATCCAAGTGAAGCCTTCTCGCTCCAGTGGTAGGAATCCTCCCTTGAATGCTCTCTTCCACTCTCTCCTTGGCTATTCTCTCAAGAGGCACGAAGATCAAATAACAAAAAGATTGGGTGGCAGTCTAATTTGGACTATTTATACAAAAGACAAGAAAAACCGCCCAAACACTGCAAGTATTCAATTCTGTATACAGTGGATCGTCCCGTACGATCGTGGATCGTCCTGGACGATTTTACTTAAACGATCTGAAACGACCCTATTTGAATATGTGTACGAAATTTCTTCGTATAGCTAATCGTCCTGTACGAACTAGGTTCGTATTGTACGAACGGTTATTACAAGGTCGGTTCTAGAAACTGCTGAAAACTGTTCTAAGTCGGTTAATCGTTTGGACGAGAATATGTTCGTCTGGACGAAATTTTTACAGAGAACCGATCGTCCTGGACGATTCTTGACTTCGTCTGGAAAAAAATTTTCCAGAGGACCAATCGCCACGGACGATAATTTATTTTCGTTTGGACGAAAATTTTCCAGAGACCATATCATCCTGGACGATTATTAATTTCGTCTGTACGAAAATTTTCCAGAGGACCAATTGCCATTGACGATAATTTAATTTTGTCTGGACGAAAATTTTATAGTGAACCAATCGTTCTGGACGATAATTAATTTTGTCCTGGACGAATAGGACTTAGAAAATATTTTCGAGCCAGTTCCTATTCGTTCCATGTGCTCTATAGGAGATAACTGTCTGATCGTCCAGTACGAACGGATATCGTCCCGTACGATCAGTATAAATTTTTTTTGATCTCCTTATGTCTGTGTGTATGTTTTTATTCACTCAAAATACAATCACTCCCTTTCAATTTGATTTCTAAGAAAAGTGCAAGCTTCAAATTTTACAAAGTATCTCATGCTGAATTTAATTTGAAGTTTTCATAGTCTGGAGTTCGTTTTTCCTGAAATGTTAGTACACACAAGAGCAAATACAATTCTTCTAAAAAATGTTAGGAGATAACTACACATTTGAACAATAATGTTTTGAATCATCAAAACTTCATAAGTTGCAAAAATGTAAAGCATGCAAATAGCAACTATCTTAACAATCTCCCCCTTTTTTATGATGGCAAAACGATTATTATTTGTATGGTTTCAATTTAAACAAATCTCCTATCTCCTAAACTCCCCCTAAATTGATGAATACATGAAAATAAGGAGGCATTTTGAAACATAAAATAAAACACAATTTTTTGTTTTAAAAAAAAAATTAAATAAAAACAAACTAGATAACCTAGAAAACAATAACACACAAACAAAACATACAAACATACAAACACAATGATTTCTCCCCCTTTTTGACAACAACAAAAAGTGAAGAAGAAATAGACGAGAAATGTAAGTAATTGTATGAAATTCATTTGAAAATTTAATCTAAATGGTGATTGACACAAGGTATGCAATTTTAAACTAAAAACATTAGGTCAATCATAGAAATTCATAAAATTTAAGAAGTGATATAACATTGTAAGTAAGAAGAATTTATCAAAGACATGATTCAATTTAGACATTCCAATATAGAAAATCATTACAAGAGAGATGTAAAAAAAAAAAATTCAATATTTTAAAGTTCAATAGAATATAAATGAACATAAGATCAATTTGAATTAAGAGATTGAAAGAATTTGGAAAGAAGAGAATTACCACATGTGGCGCTTTGCGCATCTTTTTCAAAATTTTTGGGCACATTTTTGTGCATCTTTTGATATTGGGCTAATTTTGTGTCTCTTTTTCATATTTGCGAACCTTTGCGCATTTCTTTTGATTTTTGTACTTTTTGTACAATTTTCAAGAGTAATTGAGACCAATTCTTTCCAAAATCAATAATCTAAAATTTCAAATATTTCTAAGTGCATAAATATTACTTGAGCAAAGAAATACAAAATAAGAAAACATCTAAATTGCAATAATAATATTAACTTTTATGTAGTATAAATTAATAGACAAGAATTTAAAAGTTCTAATTACAACAAGTTATAAACAACTTTTAAATTTAGAAAGACTAGATTTTCTAATGTAAATAATCTTAAATTACAATCTAATTTAAGCACTATGAAGATTAAATAATATTAATGAAATTCATAAAAATTAACCACATTTCAAAAAACAAATCAAATTTGAAATAAGTACAACATGCATTGATATTAATGAAAGGATTACACATTTCATAATATCTAAAAGCAAATAAGAAAATACACTGAACTTAAAAGTAAAAACAAACATAAAAACAAACACTTAATATAAAAACTGACACAACAAAACATAAATCACGAGTACAGCAATACACAACGAAGTTCATCTCTACTGTTCTGGAGGAGGAGGAGGAGGTTTTGAATTTTAATTTAAGAAAATCAAACTAAACATTCAAAAACACAGAAAACATACAACAAAACCATAGATCCCAAAACAAATTCATTCAAAACACACAAAATTTCACAAAATCAAAAACAAAACAAAAAACATAAATATCAATGTTGCAAAGACATTTTGTTTAGGCATTCAAATCAATAACACCAAGCATTGTTCTTAAAGTACTGAAGGTATCAAGGGCTAAAGGTTTTGTAAAAATGTCTGCAAGTTGATTTTCAGTTGAAACATGTGTGAGTTCAATTTCTCCCTTGGATACATGATCCCTTATGAAATGATGCCTTATATCAATGTGTTTGGTTCTAGAATGTTGAATAGGATTTTTGGAAATGCAAATAGCACTAGTATTGTCACAATAAATTTGAATAGTGCCTACAGTTAATCCTAAATCAATCAACTGTTGTTTTAACCAAAGTACTTGTGCCACACAACTTCCTAATGCAATGTATTCTGCTTCTGCAATAGATAGGGCTACTGAATTTTGTTTTCTACTGGACCAAGAAACTAATGAATTGACATGTTCCAGAAGTGCTTTTCCTATCCACTCTACAGCCTGCAAAGTCAGAATCTGAATAACCAATAATTTTAAATGAAAAGCTAAACTGAGGATACCAAATTCCTAAGTTCTGAGTTCCTAGTAAATATCTTAAAATCCTTTTCACTGCTGTCAAATGTGATTCTTTTGGATCTGATTGAAATCTAGCACATAAGCAAACACTAAACATAATATCTGGTCGGCTAGCAGTCAAGTAAAGTAAAGATCCAATAATCCCTCTATATTTCTTTTCATCAACAGATTTTCCCTTAAGGTTCTTATCCAACTGAACTGAGGAACTCATTGGTGTAATAACAGGTTTAGCATTGTCCATTTCATATTTTTTTGAGGATGTCCTTAACATATTTAGTTTGACTAAGAAATGTACCTTCCTCAAGTTGCTTAATGCTAAAACCTAGAAAGTAATTTAAATCTCTCATTAGACTCATTTCAAATTCACTACTCATTGTTTTAGAAAAATCATCACAAAGATTTTTATTTGAAGATCCAAAAATGATATCATCCACATAAATTTGAACAACGAGTACATCCTTTCCAAATTTCTTTAAAAAGAGAGTTATATCCACACTTCCTTTTTCAAAAGATCTTTCAAGTAGGAAGGTGCTCAATCTCTCATACCAAGCCCTAGGTGTCTGTTTCAATCCATAAGGTGCCTTCTTTAACTTAAAAACATGATTTGGGTATTTTGAATTTTCAAATCCTGGAGGTTGTTCTACAAAAACATCTTCTTCAATAACACCATTCAAAAAGGCACTTTTGACATCCATTTGAAACAATTTAAAACCTTTAAAACAGGCAAAGGCAAGTAAAACCCTAATTGCTTCAAGTCTTGCTACAGGGGCAAAGGTCTCCTCAAAATCAATTCCTTCAATTTGATTATACCCCTTAGCAACTAATCTGGCCTTATTTCTAATGACTACTCCTGAGTCATTCATTTTATTTTTGAACACCCACTTGGTTCCAACAACACTTTGATCTTTTGGCCTTGTAGTTAATTCCCAAACTTTATTTCTTACAAATTGATTTAACTCTTCTTGCATGGCCAATATCCAAAATTCATCAGAAAGTGCCTGATCAATATTAGTGGGTTCTATTGTTGAAATAAAGGCTGAATGATTGTCTTCCTTATTTAATCCACACCTAGTTCTAACACCCTCACTAGGTTCTCCTATAATTAATTCTCTTGGGTGGTTTTTAGAAAATCTCAAATCTCTAGGCAAAGGATTTTCTCTTTCCAAATTTTCTTCCAAATTTAATCTATCAATCTTTTGGGAGTTTTCCTCAATCTCTTCTTCAACAATATTTGGCTCTTCTGAAGTTTCAGATTCATCAAATACAACATGTGTGGTTTCTTCAATGACTAAAGTTCTTTTGTTGAATACCCTATAAGATTTTCCAACACTTGAATATCCAACAAAAATTCCTTCATCTGATTTTGGATCAAATTTTCCTAAGGCAGATTTTCCATTGTTATGAATGAACACCTTGCAACCAAAAACATGCAAATGAGACAAATTTGGTGTTCTACCTTTTAGTAACTCATAGGGTGTTTTATTTAAATTCGATCTCACATTCACCCTATTCAGAACATAACATGCAGTGCTAATCGCCTCAGCCCAAAAATATCTAGGAAGTGAGTATTCTGCCAACATTGCTCTGGCGGCTTCTATTAATGTTCTGTTTTTCCTTTCAACTACCCCATTTTGTTGAGGGGTTCTAGGTGCAGAAAAATTGTGATCAATCCCTTTTTCTTTAAAAAAATTTTCAAATCTTTCATTTTCAAATTCTCCTCCATAATCACTTTGTAAAGATATTATTTCACATCCTAGTTTTCTCTGTATCCAAGTTGAAAATTTTTTTAATTCCTCAAATGATTCACTTTTATGAAAAAGAAATCTAACCCACGTGAATCTTGAGAAATCATCCACAATAACAAATCCGTATACCTTCCCTCCTAGACTTACAGTTCCTATTGGTCCAAAAAGATCCATGTGAAGAATTTCCAATGGTTTACTAGTTCTAAGATCATTATTGGACTTAAAAGAGGACTTCACTTGTTTTCCTAATTGACATGCATCACAAAGGTGGTCCTTAGTAAAGTCTAGTTTTGGTATACCTCTTACTAAATTCTTTTGAGTAATTCTCCTAAGATTTTTCATACTAGAATGACAAAGTCTCCTATGCCAAAGCCAAGATTCATCAGAAATAGTTTTGAAACAGAAAGCAATAGGAGTATGAAATGAATTCAAATCTAGCATGTAAATATTGTTTACCCTTTTTCTATTTAAAACTTCTTTCCCATTTAGGCTTAATATGCAGCTAGTAGGTAAAAATTTCACATTATATCCCTTGTCACATAGCTGACTTATACTTAACAAATTATGCTTTAAGCCTTCAACCAATAACACATTGTCTATAAAAAAGTTTTTGAAATTACCAATCATACCAGATCCAACCACTTTCTTTGTGGTATTATCTCAAAGTGTAACCTTGCCTCCATTCCTGGCTTTTAGCGATATGAATTGTGCAGTATCTCTAGTCATATGCTTTGAACATCCGCTATCCAGGTACCATATGCTCCCACGAGGTCTTGTGTGAGAGTAATCCTGCAAAAATATCAAATGTTAGACCTGGGAACCCAAACAAGTTTGGGTTCACCTTTTAGCAATTTATAATCAGATGCATGTATGATATGTCTAGGTTTATGCATCTTAAGTCTCCACACCAGATTAGATTTCATCTTCAAAGTACAAGTGTGAGCTATATGTCCCAAAAATCTACAATTATTACATTTAACATTAGGAAAAATATTCCTAAGTTTTCTTCCATTTGATTGTCTTCTAAGGGATTCCATATATTTTGGGATAATATTTAGGATTTATAAAATCTTCAATTTTACGGGGTATCCTATTATCCTCAAGAGCTCTTATTGTCAATTTATAAAATGAATTCATTTCTTCTAAGAGTCTATTTGTATAATTGATTCGATATGTTTTCCTCTCAGATTCATCCTTAAAATTTTTAAAGTCTTTTTCAAGATCAGCATAGGATGATTTTAGATTTTCAAAATTCTTATTCAAGTCATTATATTCATCAAGTAGTTTCATGTGGTTGTCATCTATTAATGCATGATCTTTCCTAAGGATTTCATGTTCCTTCTTGAGCTCTTCCAATTCTAAACTTAAACTAGCATGCATCTTTTTCATTTTCCTATATGCATCATGCATGTGTTCAGAAACTTCAAACAATTCATCATAGGTTAAGTCACATACCTCTTCTTGATCTGATTGTTCAACATTATCTGCCATCAAACAAAGGTTGGTGACTTCTTCTTCTTTTTCCTTCTCAGATGAGTCTGAAGCTGAGTCCGCCCAGAAAGCTCTTTGAAACTTCTTCTTGCCCTTCTTTACCATAGGTTTCTCCTCCACCTTCTCCTTATCAGGAGTGGCTTTGAGTTTTGGGCATTCAGTCTTGATATGACCTGGTTTCCTGCATTCATAACAAATCACTTCATTAGAAACCTTGCCATTTCTATTAAACTTACCTCTATTCCATTACTGGCGTCTCTTCTTCTTCCTCTTTAAAAAACTTCTGAATTATCTAGTCATCAGTGCAATATCATCTTCATCCTTAGGTTGTGAGTGTTCACTCTCTGACTCTTTCACTTTTAGTGCTATATTCTTCTCCTTTCGTGGTTCACCTGCATCAATCTTTCTTTGACTTACTCCTTGCTCATAAGCAATGAGTGAACCAAGAAGATTGTCAATAGAATAAATGTTTAAATCTTTAGACTTTGTAATTGCAGTAATTTTTGCATCATAAGCAGTAGGTAAACAACGAAGAATCTTATTAACCATTTCAGCATTAGTTAATTCCCTACCAAGTGCATGCAAAGAAGTGACAATTTGAGTAAATCTTATGTACATGTCGGAAATAGATTCATTAGGTTTCATGCGAAACAATTCATAGTCGTGTAACAAGATATTGAGCCTTGATTGTTTAACCTCATTTGTCCCTTCATAAGTTATACAAAGTCTATCCCATATGTCCTTTCCGCTTTTGCAAGTGGAAACCCGCATATAGTCTTCAGATTTTAAAGCACAAAAGAAACTATTTAGACATTTGGCATTTAATTGTGCTAAGTCAAATTCTTCTATAGTCCAATCTGCAAAAGATATTTCTACCATAACTCCATCAACTAATCTAGTTTGTTTTGTGTAGCTATCCTGGACTAGCATCCACATGCGATAATCAAGTGACTGTAAGAAAGTAGACATGCGTGTTTTCCAAAAATCAAAAGGAATATTGTCAAACAGTGGAGGACTAGTGATAGAGTAACCCTCAGGTGTGTTTCGGTTTCCGAAAGTAGCCATCTACGTTAATCAAAAAGTAGTTCAAACTTATGATTTTGAAACGAAGCTCTGATACAACTTGTTGAGTCTAGTAATTAGGTTGTTAAGCCTAAGTGAATGTCCCAAGGCTACCAAGAGAGGGGGTGAATTGGTAGCTTAAAAATTTAAGTCCCCTTTTGAAAATTATTGAACCGAAATAAAAATTTCTCTTAAATTTTGTAGAAAAATATTTTTCAACCACATAGTTTTTAAAACTAAAATTTAAAGTGTGGAAACGTAAAAACAGTAAAGTAAATGACACCAGATTTATAGTGGTTCGGTCTAAAACCAGACCTACATCCACTCCCCAGAGGCACCCTCTGAGTATTGCACTAATACCAATAGTGACTCTCCTTTTGCACCCACAGCAAGGCGGAGAAGCCTTTACAACACACTCTTTTCACCACTCCCCGGTGCGGCAGAGAACCGTCCGTCCTTTTACACAATCCCCAGTGTTGGCAGAGAACCGTCCGTCCTTTCACACTATCCCTAGTGTTTGCAGAGAACCGTCGTCCTTTCACACTCTCCTAGTTTGGGCAGAGAACCCTTCGGCTGTTTACACTCTCCAAGTGTAGGCAGAGAACCCTTCGGCTGTTCACACTCTCCATGTGTAGGTAGAGAACCTTTCGGCTGTTCACACTCTCCAAGTGTCGGCAGAGAACCGGATCTCCTTAACAGATCTTCTCACAAGAATCTAGAAGGAAGAAGGAAAATAGTGAAGTAATCCCAATTCACAACTAGAGACTCTTACCTTTGAAATCCAAGTGAAGCCTTCTCGCTCCAGTGGTAGGAATCCTCCCTTGAATGCTCTCTTCCACTCTCTCCTTGGCTATTCTCTCAAGAGGCACGAAGATCAAATGACAAAAAGATTGGGTGGCAGTCTAATTTAGACTATTTATATAAAAGACAAGAAAAACACCCAAATACACTAAGTATTCAATTCTGTATGCAGTGGATCGTCCCGTACGATCGTGGATCGTCCTGGACGATTTTACTTAAACGATCTGAAACGACCTATTTGAATATGTGTACGAAATGTCTTCGTACAGCTGATCGTCCTGTACGAACTAGGTTCGTCCAGTACGAACGATTATTACAAGGTCGGTTCTAGAAACTGCTGAAAATTGTTCTAAGTCGGTTAATCGTTTGGACGAGAATATGTTCGTCTAGATGAAATTTTTACAGAGAACCGATCGTCCTGGACGATTCTTGACTTCGTCTGGACAAAAGTTTTCCAGAGGACCAATCGCCACGGACGATAATTTATTTTCGTTTGGACGAAAATTTTCCAGAGACCATATCGTCCTGGAAGATTATTAATTTCGTCTGTACGAAAATTTTCCAGAGGACCAATCGCCATTGACGATAATTTAATTTCATCTGGACGAAAATTTTACAGTGAACCAATCGTCCTGGATGATAATTAATTTCGTCCTGGACGAGTAGGACTTAGAAAATTTTTCGAGCAAGTTCCTATTCGTTCCATGTGCTCTATAGGAGATAACTATCTGATCGTCCAGTACGAACGGATATCGTCCCGTACGATCAGTATAAATTTTATATGATCTCCTTATGTGTGTGTGTATGTTTTTATTCACTCAAAATACAATCACTCCCTTTCAATTTGATTTCTAAGAAAAGTGCAAGCTTCAAATTTTACAAAGTATCTCATGCTGAATTTAATTTGAAGTCTTCATAGTCTGGAGTTTATTTTTCCTGAAATGTTAGTACACACAAGAGTAAATACAATTCTTCTAAAAAATGTTAGGAGATAACTACACATTTGAACAATAATGTTTGGAATCATCAAAACTTCATAAGTTGCAAAAATATAAAGCATGCAAATAGCAACTATCTTAACAGAAACGGCTCCCTTTCAAAAGGGGAGAGGAAGCAGGAATAGGTAGCTCCTCGTCAGCCTCAGGCTCTACTTGAGCTAAAGTCTTAAAAGGCACAATTTTCTTTGCCTTAGAAATCTTCTTTCTAAGTCTCCTCAAATAGTTCTTCTTTTGATTCTTAGTAGAAAAGTTAAGTCCAGAACTAGATCCTTTTTCAAAAACAGATTTGACTTCAGTGGGAGGCTCAACAACTGGCTCAGGCTGTTTCTGGTCATCAGTAATCACTGGCAAGGTGGGTGCAGATCCCACAATCAACTCAACCACTGGAGAAACTTCCTTACTGGCATCCAAACTAACAATCTGGTGTCCATCCGTAGAAAGCTCAAGGGTACTGAATCCCATTCCAATGATGATAGTGCTCCCTTGGTCATTAACAGTTGAGGACAACTCTCGGTCAAAAGAGAAGATCAATTGGCCAGCCATTTGAATTTTCTGAAAGTTAAAGGGAGGATTGAAATTAGATTTCTTTTTTAAGAGAAGTGGAAAAGAGTTTGTTATTTAAAACCTAAGGCTTGTAGAATAGTCTCAACCTTCCAACACATGTTGAGTGGTAAAAAAAACAACTAACACACGTTAGGAAGATAAAGAGACTAAATAAATGCCGAAAGGAAGGTTTTCTCAAAAGGTCAACATATGTTAGCCCATAAGATGGTCGTATGGGGTAACATATGAAGGTTTGGAACTTGGAGAAAATTGTTATTATCTTTCTTTTCCACATTTTGAAAGGAATTTGAATTTCAAATGACTTAAGATGGGGTTTTTTCTACAGAATCCAAAACACAACGGACAGAGTTTTCCCTTGCCCGAAGGCTTATGGAATTGTAAGAAAAACCCAAGTAAAGTAAATAGTCTAACCCTCCTCACTCCTAAAAGTTGAAGGGAAGAAAAGGGGTTAAGACTACAATACTTCAAAACTTTCTTAAGGTCAAAAATTTTCAAACTCCTTTCAATCTTAAAAGGTTGGCATATTGAATATGACATTTGTTAATCAAAAAAATTTTGTTTAAAAAGAATGTTTGGGGACCTGATTTGACACTGTCGCCTCATAGGAAATCCCAGGGCAGAAGGTCAAAATCAAAACGTTTAAGTTAACAAATGAGAAATTTTGGGAGGTAGAACCTCTCTTTCAATGTTTTAGAATTGTTTTTTAGATGTTGGCCACACTCCCCCAAGAAAGAAATGGGTTGAGGGACCAACAGAAGGAAGGTAGTTAAGACTACCGATGAAACAAAATTTCATTCTTATTAAAGATGGAGAGAGAGATTTGTCCCACCGGGTGTGCCATTTTCTTGTTGGTGGAATTTTGAAAACAGGTTTTGAATATTATTAGTTTTCTTTAGGAATTTTAAAATTGAGATTGAATTCTAATTCTAGAAGTCGAATCAACTTGTTCGGAAAAGTATATCACCCCGAAGGATGAAAATAAAATTCCATAATGGTGTTCAGACTTAGAATTATGTAATTCATCTTGAATACCATAGCTAGATTCTAAAGAGAACTTCACACGGCCCCGAGGGGATGAGGTAGAGTTCAACTAAATAATCCAGTTATGGTATTCAAGTAGTATGATTGCCAAATTCATATCCAAAGCCTTATCAAAGAAGGATGTATCTCCCCAAAGGGAGATAACACCTTTCAATGATAATCCTTCTAATATGATAATGACAATCATTCTTTAACTTTTCCCAAAGAAATCTAAGAAGATTTTAAAAAGATTAATTTTGAAATCAGGTGTGTGTGGTTCCAAATCTCCTACGAGTGCAAGCCCTCGTAGTTAATTACATCGTAGGGAGACAGAGTCCCCTACAAAAACTCTCGATTAAAATAAGAATGAAATTTTGTTAGATTTTCTAGGAGTGATATCAAAAAAATTGAATAGAATCTTTTAGAAAATCAAAAGGGAATGGATTAAGATTGAACATTTATTAACAGAATCAAAGGAAGAGAGGTAGGGGACACCTTAAGATTCCAGAACCATCCGGAATGTCCCAACTTAATCTAAGTGTTGGGCTTTACATTTTAGGATTGAACGAAGATTTAATTTGAGTTGAGCATTTTATTAGAAATTTGGGATTATATTCCCGAAATTTGGGGTCTTATAATCAAAGATCTGCCCCGGATCCTAAATCTAATTTGGACGCTGGACCATAGTCGTCTGAACCTAACTAATGCAGTGCAGAACCTGGACTTACCCCGGCCTGGATTGGGGAGCCATCTAACCACCTAATCGATTTAAAAGAGATGAATCCTGTCATTTTATGAAAGAGTGGTAGGGACGTTGTACTTAAAGTTTTGGAGAATCGGGGCCGACATGTAAAAATTTTCCTAATTGGCCCCTTTGACTTATGTTGGGTGCTAAAATGCTAAAACTGATGCAATTAAAATTTTAACTCTTTTAATTCGTAACTAATACAATGCATGCTGGTCGACAACTTCCAAATCAAATATGTTTGAAATTTTAAAAAGCAGGCTTAGAAAATAATTTTTTAGAAGACTGGGCTTCCCAAGGTCCGGCACCTCATCCTCATAGGTCAGACTATCCGGACTCTACCCGTAGGCGGGGAAGGGTCTAAAACAAGGAAAGAGTAATGCAGTAATATGCATGCGACACCGGGGTCGATCCCCGGCTAATTCCCTAGATTCGTTATCTTTTTATATTATTTAGACTTACTAAAATTTTAGACTTTTAAAGTTATGATTAGAAAACTTTCACACCCTCACGAGTCTCACGTATCCAGGCGAAAACAAAAGCGGCACCCAATCGCCAAAAAACTAAGTAAAGCAGGCAATCCTAAAGGCAATCAAGTCATCACATCAAATATTAACTAATTAATAAATGTCCATAGGCAAAGTTGCCTTGCTTATTACAAACCAGAATTTTATAGAAAGTAAAGTGGCCGGGCACCACTGACAACAATCCGGATTCTAAGCCTAGTAATGACGCTAGTAATTTTGAGTGGGATACTCTCAATCTTCAAGTCTTAAATCTTGTTCTTCTTTGGACTCCTTTTTTTAAACTCCTTGAATTCTTCGTGGTAAACTACCCAAATGGATAAGAAGGCACTTCCCTTTTGAGGGGAAGGCCACTCTATCCTCTTTGGGTATTGGAGAAGTGTGATCCAAATTTGGATTTTCAAATGGAAAAGGAATACTTCCCAAAAGCGCATCCTTTCCTCTTTGGAATTCAAGCTTTGGACCTATGTATCCCAACTCAAAATTAACTTTCACAACACTTGACAATTACACAAATTACATTTATATCAAAAATAAAATCTAGACTCACCTGCAGGGTTATCCTAAGCAGTTTAATAAATAAGAAGCAATTATTCCCAGGCACTTATATATATGCAGAAAGGAAAGTAAAACACACTGGCCATGCTCTTTTTATTTGGGGGCTTTAGCAGCTGAAGCACCTGTGCAAGCATTTATAATAATTAATAAAATTTTTTTATTGATTTAGCCCTCCCCTTTTACTGTCCTGCATGAGCGTGGCCTCCTGCAGAAAACTATGTGAACATTCAGATCATACCTAACCTAAGGGTAATCTAGTCGCCAAACACATCAATCCATCAACAGAGTGCAGAAAAGTAAGCAGACACAGCAAAGCAATTTCATCCACAACATGCAGTGAAAACTACGGAAAATCCGGCACACATCAGTAAAGTAAACACCGGCCTAACCTAGATCTAGACTCGGTTGTCCTAGCACATCATCTAAAGTGTGTGTAAAAGGTTGTGTGGCTGGGATAAATCCTAAGTTGGGTGATTAGTTAAAGTTATCTAAAGTTCTTGGTTTGTTAAGGCTCAAAAGGGAGATTTGAGTTAAACTTTAAATATTAATAAATTAGGAATTTTAATTAAATGAATTTTAATGGTTAATTGATCACTACCTTTGTTTCACACCGAGGCCGTGAAGTTTATTTCCCCTTCCTTGGGGCTAAGCTAATAGCTTCGTATGCCTGTGTTACCTAGTAGCAATCGGGGTTAATTAAGCTATTTTAAGTTGGTTGAGATTAAGGAGTGGATTAATATAAAAAGGAGTTGGTTACTGATTTTAATGGGTTAGTTGAGAATTTTATTGACCTATTAAGAAAATTTTAGGATTAGGAAAAGTTAATAGATTTTAAAGGATTATCCGGATAGGTTAACTAAGGGGTCAAAAATTGACTTTCAAAACTAAAGTTAATCTTAAGGGTTTCAGATTTTTAATAAATACAAGACCTAATTATGAGTTGTTAGATAGATGGCACACTCAATTTAAAGTTTTCTATGAAAAGTTATGATTTTTGGAAGTTCTGGCCCGTTTTGACCTAAGGTCACCTAAGATGCTGAGTCCTTGACTTTGACCAAATCATGGAGGTTTAATATTTTTAGGGAGTAATAGATTCTAATTGAAGTTATTAGCCATTAAGTTTGATTAGTCAAAAATTCTTCTATAATTAACAGTGAATTTTAGAAATTATACATATTCATAGGGATTATCAAGTTATTACGACTAAGGGGGCTGCTTAAGGGTTTGAACCCAAATGAGTCCTAAGCTCCTTGGGATCAATTCCAAAGGTCATAAATGACCTAAGGAAAGATCAACAAGTGTTTAAATCCCTTTTGGGATTTTTAAGAATTTTTGGGATTAATCAAAATTGGTTAAACCTTAATTACCTAAGGATCAAACTAAGGCAAATCTAGAAATCAATTTAAGAGAGTTTCAATTCTTATTGATTAGGGGATTAATTAGGGACAATTAAGGGCATTTTAATGGAGTTTTCAAGTTAAGAATAGTTCATTATCAATTGATTAGGGTTAACAGGCCATTTCTAAGAAGGATTTTGAGGCTCCTACTTGGGTAACCAACTGAACTCCAACTTTGATGAAATTTGGACCATAAGATCACCTTACCCTAAGGACTAAACCCACCAAATTTGAGCTCAAATGGAGTACTCTAAGGTGGTTAACCAAACCACCCAAGGTGAGCTCTAAGTTACCTTCAAATCACTATAGCGGTCTATCCTAAGCTTGAATTGTGACAAAATCAGTGGCTCTACACTCCTTATCCTACACATCATCAGCACACCGAAAATCACACCCTAAATCCCATTAGATAGGTCTATATCCCCTTTTGAATTTAAGGGTCAAACCATGACCCTTAAACTTAAAAATTGGGGAAAATGCTCTTGAACAACTTAAAATAAGGAGATAAAATTTGGACATGTCAGAAACAGGTTCAATTTCAATCTCCCAAAATTCCAGACCAGGTGGACTTGTATTTAAAAAGTAATTAAAGAAATTCATAAAATGCTCAAATTGAAATTAAGCCTATCACTGACCTAACCAGGGTCTGGAACTATAAAGATTTTGTAGATCTCCCTGAGACCTTTTCAATGAGCCTAAGAACACCTAATTTGGACAAGTGTGGAGGGAGTTATGATTTTTTGAAGTTCCCTTGAATTTCTGTATTTATTAATTCGGCAATTACACAGTCAGCTGCTCTTTACACGCGTCGCGCGCTGATTGGCCAAGCAATCATTGGCGCTAACCGTTAACGACCGGATTAACCATAGCCGTCGGATGGCGGATCGAACGGCTGGGATCAAAGGCGCTCGGAAACCGCGGGGTCTAATCTGAGCCGTTGATCGAGATCAACGGCTGAGATTTCGTCTTCAACCTACCGCTTGTATCTGAGACCGCAGAGCTTCTCTGGCTTGATCCAGGCGATCCCGCCTACGAACTCCGATGAAATTTCACAGGGAGGATCAGGACGGTGGAAACCTTCAATCCAACGGTGGAGATCCGTTGGGGTGAAGGTTTCCTTCACACTTGACCGGACTACCTAGCTAGGGAGCTCAGGATGGAGGGATTACCATAGAGAAGGCCTCAACGAATGAGCTTTCTCTATCAGGAAGCTTCAGGGGATGATGGCGAACTGTTCTCCTTCAGGCGTCGGGACCGGAGGACGGCCGGAGGTGCGACTTCGAGCGGGACGCCAAAAGCTTTCACGGGCGCTTGCTCGAATGGATGGAGGGATCAATCTGGGAGCTCGAAGGGAGTGTCTGGGAGTTTGAAGGAGCTATGGGAATCGATTGAGAATGAATGCCGATGCTTCTGGCGGTCTGGGGAGCTCGAGGGTATTCAGCCACCTTTCGGGAGCTTGGACGGCCGAGATTGAGCTGGAGAGGGCTCGGATCGCTGCCAGGTGGATGATGGCGACGTCCTGGGGAGATCGTGGGGATCAAACTGGTGGACAGCAGCCTTGAACTAGGAATTATCTGGGGGGGGACCACCGGAACTCATTTCATATTGGTTCCGACCGCCGCCGGCCATGGTCTGGGTCGGGTTGACTAGGGGAGGCCGATGGGGACGTGCTGGAGCCAATGGTGGAGTCAATTTGGTCTGGGAAGGTCTGGATTGAACTGGTGGCTGAGTTGGACCCAAACCTGCTCGGTTCGAGTCGAATTGAGCTCGATCCAGGTAAGGTCAGACCCTAGGTTTGGTATGGGAGGTAGGTCTGGGTCTGGTGCACCCAATTCAAGTGGCAATTGGATCCAATTTGATTTGCGTTAAAAGATGGCTCGGGTTGATCCAAATCTGCTCGGTTCGGGTCGATTTGGGCTCAACCCAGGTCAGGCCAGACCCTGGGCTTGAGGTGGGAAATGGTTCTGGGTCTGGTGGACCCAATGCAAGTGGCAATAGGATCCAATTTGATCTGAGTTGGAAGATGGCCCAGGTCCATGTGTTTTTGGCTACTTAGGGTTAGCCTAACTCTTGACCCAGGTTAACTCAAGGCATGGGCTGGCTGGAGGAGGTGTGTTGGACCTAGGGCCACCTATGGGAGGTGTTGGTCAAGTTCAATTGGGCTTAGGTTGAGAATTGGCTCAATCCCAAGTGATTTTGGGCACTTTGGGTTAGCCTAACTCTTGACCCAAGTTAGCCCAATGGTTGGGCTGGTCAAGGAAGGTGTATTGGGTCAATGGGAACTCAATGGCACCTTGATTTGGATTTAATTTGATTAAGGTTAAGAGATGGCTCAAGGGAGGCCTCTCTTTGGTCACTTGGGTCAAGCCATATGGCTAACCCAAGTGAGCCCAAGGCTTGGGTCTCCAAGAGGGGTCTCTTGGGTACCCAAGGGGTCATCCCTTGCATTCAAAGGACTTGGAATGGAGTTGATTCAAAGATTTGAAAGGGAAGGGGTGTATGGGTTAATGGGTCAAACTTGGTTGACTTGGTCAACCAGGTTGACCCAAGGTCTGGATTTGAGTTCAACAAGTTGGGTTCAATATTTGAAACTTATTGAAAGTGGTTTCAAGGAGTTTGGAATTGATTTGAGTTGAAATGTGCATTTGAAATCCATAGGGGTATTTTGGTCAACTTTGACCCATTGGTCAACTAGGGTCAAAGATGGGTCTGAAAAATGCCGTTTACTGCTCAATGGGTCACAATCAAGGGTCTGGAAGAGATTGGAGGCTTTGAAAAGGACTCCAAGATCAAAATCTTCAAGGTGTTAAGTCCAATGGCATAGGCTGTAAATATTTGAAGGTTTTACAGCCTTTGGATTTTAATTCAGATTCTGGAGTTAGAGACCTCAGAATGGGCTCAAAATTGGAGGGTAGCCTTTAGAGACATGTATTATCACTTTGTAAGTGATAGACCCTGAATCAGAGGCCATTTGACTGGGTTTTGAAATGTTTGAAAAATCTTTGAAAAAGGTCTTTAGGACAAGGCCTTAAGACTTTGGATTTGAGTCTGGGTTTTTGGATTTGGAATGGATTTTACGTTTGAATGATTGGAGTATCCAAATCATTTACAATCATGTGGTGATTGTTAATGAATGGATAGGGTCAAAGCTAGATCAAATATGGAATCAAAGTCTAGATTGAAATTTGGATTCTCAAGTGGGTTGAATCAAAGTTTGGATATGTTTGAAACTTGAATTAATTTGGATTTGAATTGAATGAAGCTTTAGGTTTGAATTGATCAAAGGTAGGAATTAACTTGAAGTTGGAGTTGATCAAAGGTAGGAATTGATTTGAGGTTGGAATTGATCAAAGGCAGGGATTGATTTGAGTCTAGATTGGTCCTAAGATCTAGAGGGGTTCTAGGATCTAGGATCTAGAGGGGCTCTAGAATTTGAGATAGAAGAGAATCCTAAGCTCTAGAATAGGCCCTAAGGTCTAGCTCTAGGAAAGGATCTTAAGGTCTAGAGTGGATCCTAAGGTCTGGCTCTAGAAAAGGATCTTAAGGTCTAGAGTGAATCCTAGGATCTAAAATTTATCTAGATTTTGGAAGGGCCTTAGTGACCTCATACAAAAATGAGGTCAACAGAAGACTGGATGGAACTTATTCAAAAATAATTTGAGAAGTCTGTATCAACCTTGGCTGCTGCGATAATGGAGCAATTCATCCTGAACATAATTACTGGAGTTGGATGAAGAAGGCAAAGCTCAATTCTTGGGTGGAAAACTTTTGGTGGAGAATATTCAATAATGCTATACCTACTTATCATTTCTTATCATATAGAAGATTGTAAATGAATGAACAATGTCCAAGAGATTATAATGAAGTTGAAGACATAGATCATGTGGTCAGCAAATGTAAGAAGCTTAAGGATGTGTTTCACCATTTAAATAAGTGGGGCTTTGGAGTCCCACTTTTTCATTCTTTTGAAGATACTTGTAGGTGGTTGGCTCTACAAAATTCCTTATTGGTAAAATTATTTTGTAATGCTGTTTATTTACATGGAAGGAGAGGAATGAATTGGTTCATGGGAAATCTGAGAGGAGTTCAATGTTCATTGCAGCTAAATCTGTTAGTCATGTAGTAGTTTCTAATGCTTATAATTGTTTTAGCTCGAGTCAGTTGGTTTCAAATTAGCATTTGCTGTTGGAAGATATTTGACACCCTCCTCCACCCGATTGGATTAAAGTTAATGTAGATGCATCCTGATTATCATCTTACAAAGGAGGGATAGGTGGCATTTTCCATCATTATAAAGGCATGTTTCTTTTGGCTTTTGGCAAAACTTGTGCTCAATGGGATATCTATCAATTGGAACTTATAGCTATAAAATCCATCAAATTTGTTATTAAAGACTTTATGTTCGAGTATAAGGGCCTCATTATTGAAAGTGATAATGCCAATATCCTCAAGTTCATACAAAATGCGTTTAGAATAGGTGAACAAGGAGTAGAAGACCTTTCTTTTATTAAAGATTTCAATCATGTGATTTTCAATTGTATAGAGAGGAGTTGTAATAAGTTCGTAGATCAATGTGCTAACTATGCTATTCTTAGTAATTTTTTTTTGGAGAACATTTTTTCTAAAAGCGCAAAATATCTCAAAAGTTTAGAGTTTGGTCTATGAAATTATATCATTCATCTACTTAGGTATCTTTGGTAGTGAAGAATCCCATTTACATTGATTTGATACCTCGCAAGGAAGATGTCCAAAATAAAAGCCCAACTAAAGAACTTAGGAAGTCAACTCATTAGTCTTCCATTGTTTAGAAGGAGGAGACTATATATAAAAGTTTAAATATAAATGTAAAATTATAATCTCTATTGATGGAAGATCTAAAGTTCATGTACCTCTTGTACTATATTTTTTCCATTTTCCCCTCCAAGACTAATAAGGAAATGAAGAAAGATTCAGTGTTTATCCTGTCAATATTTGATGATGATTAAATAGATACTTGCTTAAACACTTCAAATTAAAAAAATTCTTAGAAATTTAAAATAAAAATAAATAACTTAGAAGAATCTCATCAATTCTTTTTTAATGATTCCCCCCTATTCTCAACATTCAAGATGATCCTATCAATATAAAAATTAAGATGTTTGATTCATTCATACCTTTGAATTAAATTCTAAAGATAAGTAATCATGAAGAAGAAGATGAGCTAGTGACTTCTTCCCTATATGAGATAGTTCAAGTAAACCTTCATAATAATGAAGTTATATGACCATAGAATTCTATAATTGATAAAGGAAAACAATTCATTAATAATCCAAAAGCTTTAGCACAACCTCAACCAGGTCAAGATGTAGCTAATTCAAACATTCATAAAGTGGAGTATAATATGTTAGCTCATCTCTAATACTTCTTGAAAAATTTAGTATTATTGACCTCACTTTTGGGTGACGTAAATTATCTAAATCATAATCAAATCTCCACACATCTACTAATAAACTACATTCCAGACTTTAAATCAAACTCTTCACCATGATTTTACAATGTGACCCGATCATTCACCAATAAAACCTTCACTTAACAATTTCCCTTGATTTACATTTGATCATTTGATTAGTCACATGACAATTAACAATTGTTTGTTAGTGATTTGAATGTATCAAAACCAAAACTCCTTCAATCATCAACCCTCATTGACCAATTCAAAACTCAAGTAAAAATCAAACATCAAATCCATCAGTTGAAAGTTCCTTGATTAACATTTGATTAAAAATTCAATCACAAACAATCATTGATGATTATTATTTATTTGATTATTCTAAACCTAAAATTCTTTTAAATCATTAATTAAACTAAATCTAAATTAAATACATTGATTAATTTCATTGAAATTTAAAATAAAAAAATCAAGGGATAAAACCAAACCCAAGGCCCCTTAGTACATAACATATTTTTGTAGAAACTTTCATCATCCTAAAACCTAATAAAATGACATTAGATTTAAGATCTATCACTTTCATGTTGATTAGACATGTTCCTTAGGTTAACCACATCACTTCAAAGGCATTTTTAAATACCTATCCCTTAAAATATTGCAAACCTAATTCAAGCACTGTGATTTTGATGATAAAAAACTTATGTGGCTGATACTGCTTTCTCTTACTTCTGTGATATTTTGTTTTATTTTTTGTGTGCACTAATGATTCAGAAAATCAGTCCACTGTTCACTTGCAACTATATTTAGCCCAAGACTAGGTAGACTAGGGCAACAGTCAGATTTCATTTTATTATGTATTTTCAACTTTGTTGGGTCATATCATGTAATTGGGTGGATATTATTTTCGAGTAACCTAGGAAACAAAAATGGGGAGAGTTAAAAATGTTTTTGAGAGAGTTAATTCATACTGTATGATTATACTTTGTACTATACAAAATGTTGTGCTTTGTCAAATTCTTAGTCGCCCAAGGTTAAGCAAGATACTAATTATGTATTGATCAAATAATATAATTTAGTTCAAACTATATATCCTAAATAAAATCTTTCTTAATTAATTCATCCATATCATGAAATCAAATCATGGACAATTATTGTGATCGATCGTACTATATGATATAGTTCATAATGTACGATTACTCATGTATGAATTGTGTCATCCCATGGATCATACAATATAAAATCTATGATTTTTGTATTGATCATATCATACAATGTCCATAGTGCTAGACGATCACCCGTGTACAAAGTTAACCATCAAAAGGGTCATCCAAACGAACATAAGGAATTTTTATTGTTCATATCATATAATGGTTTGATTGTATTGTATGAATACTATAAAAGTTGAATAGTTTCTCCGAACAATCTTTCTAGATGAGTCTAGATTTGATCATATTATATGATACGTGTATCATATTGTATGAATAGAAGATAGCTCTCTTCAAATTTAGGATATCTTTTTAAATCCTAGTAGGTAAGGATTTCTAATACTCTTATTAGAAGATCTTATGATATTGGGTTGACTTGAGAGGGAGCATAAAGATGGAAGAGAGAAAAGCTTTGAGAGAGAGAGAGAGAGAGAGAGATCCTTATGAGGGGGAGTTGTATGGGATTTATAAAGGTTGCTCCACATAAGGTTTCTACAATCTTCATCAAAATTATTCCTTAGTTCTTTGGTGGCTCTAGGGAGACTTTCATCATCATCAGATCCAAGGTTTTCTGCCCACTCTATGAGGGACAAAAAGGATTCCAATGCTCTCTGCCTACTCTAGAAGGAAGTAAAAGGATTTCTTTGTTCTTTGCCTACTCTAAGAGAGAGTAAAAGGATTCAAGGTACCCCTTATTAGATCAGTGGAAAGATTTTGTTGTTGAGTCTAGTAAGAAATCAAGAAGGAAGAAAGAAAAGAGTGAAGTAATCCCAATTCACAAGTAGAGATTCTTACCTTTGAACTCCAAGTGAAGCCTTCACGCTCCAGTGGTAGGAATCCTCCCATGAATGCACTCTCACACTCTCTCCTTAGCTATTATCTCAAGAGGCACGAAGATCAAATGATAAAAAGATTGGGTGGCAGTCTAATTTGGACTATTTATACAAAAGACAAGAAAAACAGCTCAAAAACTGCAAGTATTCAATTCTGTACGCAGTGGATCGTCCCGTACGATCATGGATCATCCTGGACGATTTTATTTAAACGCTTTGAAACGACCCTATTTGTATATCTGTACGAAATATTTTCGTACATGCTGATCGTCCCGTACGAACTAAGTTCGTCTGGTACGAACGGTTATTACTAGGTCGGTTCTAGAAACTGCTAGAAACCGTTCTAAGTCGGTTAATCGTTTGGACAAAAATTTATTCGTCTGGACGAAATTTTTACAGAGGACCGATCGTCCTGGACGATTATTAATTTCGTCTGGACGAAAATTATCCAGAGGACCAATTGCCATGGACGATAATTTAATTTTGTTTGGACAAAAATTTTCCAGAGACCAGATCATCCCGGACGATTATTAATTTCGTCTGGACGAAAATTATCCAGAGGACCAATCGCCATTGACGATAATTTAATTTCGTCTGGACAAAAATTTTACAGAGAACCAATCATCCTGGACGATTGTAAAATTCATCCTGGACGAATAGGACTTAGAAAAAATTTTAAGCAAGTTCCTATTCGTTCCATGTGCTCAATAGGAGATAACTATCTGATCGTCCCGTACGAACGGATATTGTCCAGTACGATCAGTATAAAATTTTTATGATCTCCTTATGTGTGTGTGTATGTTTTTATTCACTCAATTACAATCACTCCCTTTCAATTTAATTACAAAGAAGTGCAAACTTCAAATTTTATAAAGTATCTCATTCTGAATTTGATTTGAAGTTTTTGTAGTCTAGAGTTTGTTTTTTCCTGAAATGTTAGTACACACAAGAGCAAATACAAATCTTCTAAAATTGTTAGGAGATAACTACATATTTGAACATTAATGTTTGGAATCATCAAAACTACATAAGTTGCAAAAAATGTAAAGTATTCAAATAGCAACTATTTTAACATTTGTTAGGACTTCTCTACCTTGCTATGGGGGCAAAAGGAGATACACTACTTTTGGTGCAATACCTAGAAAGAAATTTTTCGGACAGTGGACGTAGGACAAGTTGACAGAAAAACTAAAATTTTTGTGTGTTCTTTTTATTTACTTTTATACATTTTTTGTGATTGGTTCTTTATTTAAAATATCTAATATTTGTTATTGTGAAATTAGTTTTGCTTCTACATAAATTGTTTGCTTTAAAATATTCTAAAAAAAATCAAAAAATTAACTTTTTGCTTTAATAAATTTTTTAAATAACTAATTTAGCCCACTTCTTGGTTAGCCTCGGGCTAGTTCATAAGGGTTAAATCTTCATGAACATACAAGTGGTATCAAAGACATGTTCATAATTTAGGTTTTAGAAAACTTTTGAAAAAAGGATCAATCGCTAACTTTGGTAATCATAATACTACGAAAGGATATTCAATTACTCAACCACCTCTATTTCATAATATTTCTTTTGATTTTTAGAAAATTGGCATGTCCATATTGTTACAACCAATTGATTATCACAGGTAGATGTTATTTTTGAAAGGTTATTCTAAACCTTTATGTTTAATAAATGATGTTAAAACTAATATACTTTTTTATAAAAGGAGTATGGATGACAGAGATTTAGCTTAACTAAAAGATAAATGTTTGTACTACTTTTTTTGTGCTTTAAAATTTGAATATTACATGCATGTTTCTACTTATGCACCTATACAAGAGGTTTGGAATAAACTCTACATAATATATGAAGGAACAAAAGGAAGTGAAATAATCTAGGTTAAACATTATTCTTTATGATTATGCACTTTTACACATAAAACCTTGTGATTCTATTTTAAAAATGTATTATATGTTTCCTTAGATTGTTACTTCCTTATATGACTTCGAAAGAGAGCTTACAAATTATAAAAAAGTTAACAAAATTCTTAGTTGTTCACCTTCTTTATATGATGCAAAAATTATTGCCATTTCTAAATCTAAAGATTTGAATATTTATTCTATTGATAACTTTCTTGGGTCATTCATTTCCTATGAGCAATGAGTGAGTAAGAGGCAGGTTAATGTAGGTGAAAAGAGAAAAGAGAAAACTATAGCCTTAAAAGCTAATGATTCTGATAGTGATTCCTCTAGACAAAATGGTGATGACATTGCACTGATTACTAGGCAATTCAAGAGCTTTTTAAAGAAAAAGAAAAAAATGTCACCAGCAATGGAATAAAGGTAAGGATAGTAAAAATTCTAAAATTTCTTTTGATCTTATATGCTTCGAATGCAGGAAGCTAGAGAACATGAAGTCTGATTTCCTAACTCTTAAGTCTCACCCAAGCAAGTGGAAGGGTAAACAAAAACCTAAATTCAAAAAGGGTAAGTAAAGGACTCAAAAAGCTTTCTAGGTAGATTCAACATCAGACTCTTCTGAAGCTGAAGAGGAGGTAACCAACCTATGTGTAATGGAAAATGATCATCTTGATAATCCTGATCAAGAGGATGTATGTGAGATTACCTATGATCAATTATTTGAAGTTTCTTAAAAAATTTATACTACATATTGGAAGCTTAAAAAATCATGTGCCATCCTTAAATCTTACTTTTAAATTCTACAGAAAAACCTTGAATTCCTAAGGAAAGATCATTCCACTCTGGATAGTTATCACAAGGCTTTATTAGATGAGTTTAATATTTTAAACAACAAGCATTCTGAATTAACTGATCAAAATCATTCATTGAAAATATCACATGTTGAATTATAAAATGCATATAAGAGATTAAAAACTCTTGCATCTAAATTAAATAATAAGGAGCATGTATTAAAAGTAGAACATTTAATTCTTGAATGTGCAAATAAGTTTTTATATGCTAAACTAATTACTTTTAAAGAAAATAAATAAAACACCTTCACTTGAAGAGTTTCAAAAACCATTTTTAAAGCATACATCATTTAAACCTAGGCATAGGCACCATAACCCAAATAGATTAGTAAATCTTTTTCCTGGTGTTAAATGTTTTTCTTGTGGCATGCTAGGTCATATTTCCTACACTTGCACCATTCACCATAAAACATATTCAGTGTGGAGAACAAAATTTAAAAATTCATATAATAGCATGCATGCATTTCAGTCTTCTTTCCACAAGATGGGATATAAATATGTTTGGGATCCCAAATCTAACATTTGATGATTTTGTACGGATAATCTCATAGAAGGCCTCCTAAAAGCTTGTGGTACCTAGATAGTAGATGTTCAAGGTACGAGATTGGAGATGATGATCAATTCATTTAGCTTGAAGCTAGGGTAGGAGGCATGGTGACACTTAGAGATATTGGCAAATCAAGGATTCTCATTATTAAAAATGTTTTACTAGTAGACAACTTAAAATATAACATGCTTAGCATAAGCCAGCTTTGTGATAAAGGATTTAGCAATAAATTTTTGCTTATCAGCTACATAATCAGCTTAAATAGAAATACTGTGCTACAAGGAAAAATAATTAATAATGTTTACATTCTTGTTTTAAACATTGTTGAAACTACTGCTTATTTTGGTCTAAGAACTGTTGTCGATGAATCTTGGTTATTGCATAGAAGATTGTGTCATGCAAGCTTGACCAATCTTAAGAAAATTAACAAAAAATATTTAGTGAGAGGAATTCCAAAACTAGAATTTTCTAAGTAACACCTATGTGATGCCTGTCAATTGGGAAAACAAGTCAAATCCTCCTACCACTCAATTAAGGTCAATAACACTCGTAAACCCTTAGAAGTCCTATATATGGATCTCTTTGAATCTGTCAGCACTATAAGCCAAGGAGGGAAAATTAGTGGGTATGTGATTGTTCATGATTGTTTGAGGTTTACTTGGGTTAGATTCCTATCTCATAAATATAAATTATTAAAGGAATTTAGATCATTCTCCACTTGGATTCAAAGGAATCTTGCTTGTAAGGTTCTAATAATTCATAGCAATCAAGGTGGAGAATTTGAGAATTAGAAATTTGAATCTTACTTTTATGAGTAAGGGATATACCATATTTTTTAAGCTCTTAGAACCCCTAAGTAGAATGGGGCTGCTGAGAAAGAGAATAGGGCCCTGGTAGAAGGCGTTAGAGCCATATTAGCTGAATAATCACTTCCTAAAAACATTTTGATAGAAGCGATCAATATAGCCTACTATGTTCTAAATACGATAAATGTGAGATCAAAGCTGAACAAAACCCCCTATAAAGTTCTTAAGGGTAGGACACCCAACCTCTCTAACCTTTATGTCTTTGGATGTAAAGTATTCATTCTAAAAAATTGGAAATCAATACAAGGAATATTTTACCCCAAATCTGATGTAGTGTTCCTAGGATACTCAAATGTTGGGAAGTCATTTAGAGTTTTCAACAAAAGAACACATGTAGTAGAGGCGATCACTCATGTTGTATTTAAATCTGATAATTCTGGAGGATCTAAGTTAGAGGAAAAAGTGGTTGCAAAAACTATCCAAGGATTAGAATCTGTAAATCTGGAGGAAAGGATATAACCTGATTACTTGCCTACAGAATGGAGATATTCTTAAAGTCTTCCTAAAGAACTGGTCTTAGGAGACTCATCTGAAGAAGTTACAACTAGGCATGAATTTAGAAAAGAGTTAAACCACTCTACCATCATTTTAAGGACTAAAACCACCAACATAAATCAAGCACTATCTAATGAATTTTGGATCATAGGGATTTAAGAAGAGCTAAAATAATTTGTGAGGAATGATGTTTGAGAACTTCATGAAATACCTTTGGACCATAGTGTGGTTCGAACTAAAGGAGTTTTTAAGAACAAAATAAATGATTTTTGTGTAGTGGTTAAAAAAAAGCAATATTAGTAGCTAAGGGATATAATCAAATAAAAATAATTGATTTAAAAGAGACCTTTTCCCCTGTAGTAAGCTTGGAAGACATTTGGGTGCTACTAGCCTTTCTTTATTTTAAGTTATTTAAATTATAGGAAATTGATGTCAAAAGTGCCTTGTTGAATGGGGTGATAAGAAAAGATGTGTATGTTGAACAGCCCCCATGATTTAAAAGTTTATAATCTCCTAATCATGTATTCAAAATAAAAATAGCATAATATATACTAAAACAATCGCCCATGGCATGGAATGAAATAATAAGCACAATCCTACTAGGAAGAACTTTTGTTAAGGGGAGTGTTGACACCACCCTATTTCTTAAAAAAGGTAGGAGATGAACTACTCTTTATCTAAATTTATGTTGATGATATTTTGTTTGGATCTTTTGATAAAAATCTATGTGATAAATTTTTAAAAATAATGAGTAAGGAATTTGAGATGAGTATAATGGGAGAACTAATGTACTTTCTTGGATTTAGCATAAGGTAGAAGGATGATGAAACTTTCCTTAGTCAATCAAAATACATTTAGGACATCCTTAAGAAATAAGAAATGGATAAAGCCAAGCCAATCAACACTCCCATGAGTTCCAGTGTTTAGTTAGATAAAGATTTGAATGGAAAACATGTTGATCAAAAGAAATATAGATGATTATTTAGATCAGTTCCTTACTTAACTACTAGCAGACCTGATATTATATCTAGTGTTTGTCTATGTGTTAGATTTCAGGCTGATCTAAAAGAGTCACACTTGACTACTATTAAGAGAGTTCTTAGATATCTCTTAGGAACCCAAGACTTAGGAATTTGGTATCTTAGGAATAACATATCCTTTAAAATCATATGATTATTTGATTCAAACTTTATAGGATGCAGAGTTGATTGGAAAGGCACTTCTAGAATAATTCAATTTATAGGAAAGTCCTTAGTCTCTTAGTATAGTAGAAAATAGAACATAGTTTTCCTACCACTGTTGAAGCTGAGTACAGAGCCTTAGAAAGTTGTATGGCCCAGGTTCTTTAGTTAAAGGAACAATTTTTTTATTTAGAACTACCTGCTGGCATAATTCCAAACCTATGTGATAACACTAATTCAATCTAAATTTAAATAATCTAATCAAACACTCTCGAACTAACCATATCAATATAAGGAATCATTTCATTATGGACCATGCCACCAAGGTAGACAAAGCTACATTATGTAACCACTGAAATTCAACTTGTTGATATCCTTACAAAATCACTAGCTTTGTAGACCTTTGCACCGTAAGAACCATATTAGATGTGAGAAATATTCGAACATAATTCAAGAATTGTGATTCTAATGATAACAAACATTGTTGTGTCTGATATTTCTTTCTCTTGATTTTGTTTTTTTGTTTTAATTTTTAAAGTCCACCAACATTTCAGGAAATCAGTACAACATTCACTTGCAATTTTAATAAGCTCAAGATTGGGTAGACTAGGGATATAGTTAGTTTTCATTTTATTTTGTATTGTCTTATTTCTTGAGATATAACATGTAATTGAGTGGCTATCATTGCTGAGTAAGCTTGCATACAAAAGTGGAAAGATAAAAACGTTTTTGAGAGAGTTATTTTGTAAGTAATTGGTACTTTACGATATTAATTTTATTCTGTATGAAGTAATTCTTTCTATTCAAAATGTTGTGGTCTATCAAAACACTAGCTTTCATAGGTTAAGAAAGTTACTAATTCTTTACTGATTGTACAATACAATCTAATTCAAGTTATATGCCCTAATTAACATCATTCTTAATTAATCCCTCAATATCATGCAATCAAATCATATTCAATTATTTTCATCGATCCTACCATACGATACAGTTCATATTGTATGATTACCCATATATAAAATTTTTTATCCCAAGTTGAATAGTTTATATGAATGATCTTGCTGGATAAGCCTGAATTACACTGATCGTATTATATGAATAGAAGACAGTTCTCTTGAAATTTGGGGGTTTTTTTTAATCCCACTATTTAAGGATTTTTAATACTCTTATTAGAAGATATTTTCCTGTTGGATTCACCTGAGAGGGAGCCTAAAGAAGGTAGAGAGAAGAGCTTTAAGAGAGAGAGAGATCCTTGTTAGGGGGAGTTGTGAGGGATTCATAAAGGTTGCTCTATGCAAGGATTCCACTATCTTTGTCTAGCTTCTTCCTTAGTTTCTTGGTGGTTGTGGGGAGACTTTCATAAGCATTAGATCAAAGGTTCTCTTCCTATTCACAGAGAGAGTAAAAGGATTCCAAGTTTCATTGCCTACTCCAGGATGGAGTAAAAGGATTTTCAAGTTCTCTTCATACTCTAGGAGGGAGTAAATGGATTCAAATTAATCTACCTCATTAGGTCAGTGGTAACATTTGGTAAAAGCTTTTCTACCTTGCTATTGTGGCAAAAAGAGAGTTCTTACTTTACGTGCAACACTTGGAAAGGAGGTTTTCTGGGAGTGTAATTTGGTCAAGTTGACCAAACCACTATAGTTCTTGTGTGTTCTTTCTATATATCTTTTTGCATTTAAGTATCTGTGATTGGTTCTGTGTTTGAAATCTCTGATTTATTTTACTGTGAAATTGTTTTTTCTTCTGCTCAAACTATTTGTTTAAAATATTCAAAAAAGATTACATAAATTTTTCTTTTGGCCTTAAGAAAGTTTTGGTAACATTTGGTAAAAGCTTTTCTACCTTGCTATTGTGGCAAAAAGAGAGTTCTTACTTTACGTGCAACACTTGGAAAGGAGGTTTTCTGGGAGTGTAATTTGGTCAAGTTGACCAAACCACTATAGTTCTTGTGTGTTCTTTCTATATATCTTTTTGCATTTAAGTATCTGTGATTGGTTCTGTGTTTGAAATCTCTGATTTATTTTACTGTGAAATTGTTTTTTCTTCTGCTCAAACTATTTGTTTAAAATATTCAAAAAAGATTACATAAATTTTTCTTTTGGCCTTAAGAAAGTTTTTAAATAACCAATTCACCCCCCTCCCCCCCCACCCCCCCTCCTGGTTAGCTTCGGGCTAGTTCATAAATGTTAAATAACCCTCATGAACTTTCAAAAAAACTCAAAGCATTTTCTATAGAATATAAAGCCTTCAAATATTTAAAGCATTTCCCATTGAATATGGTAAATTAAGACTTTGATGTTGGAAGCCTCTCCAGATACATTAATCAGGATTATCATAACTAGAATTGAACCTTTGTTGACCACAAAACCTTAAAACCCTAAAAACCCCATAACTACTACAACTTTTTTTTTTTAACATAAACATGGCTTAGTCAAGCCAAGTTGGGCAATCTCCTCCCTCATATCAAGAATATAATTTTGAGAGCATTAAAGAAAATTCTATCTCTTGGTTAACACATGTTAACCAAGTCAACATGGGTTGACCAAGGGGGCCCTTTAGCCCTTAAGCATACGTTTTTAAGGAAATTGCTTTCCCATTACATAAGACCACCATCAACAAACCCTAAACACCATTTAAAAAGAATTGAACCAAATCACAAGCCTTGGGTTAACCATGTTGATCAAATCAATGTAGATTAACCAAATGCATTTTTTTAAAGGAATGCAAATTGCATTACGATCAGATAATGAAAATATATTACATGCTAGAAAGGAAATAAACTACTAGTTTCAATTTTGAAACATAGGGAAATGAAACATAAATGAAAAGTAAACAAACCAAAAGAAAAAAAAATATATTTGGAATAATAGAACTAGCATAATTTAAATAAGACCCATAACTCATCACTTTAAAGTGATTGGGGTTATAGGGACACCAAATTTTCAGCAACCAAAAAATGATGGCTAGTATCCCAGAGCTCCCAATCAGGTGAAAAGTGAAAACTAGGAAGAGTCTAAAATTCCATTAATCTAGTTTAATAAAGAAAATAAATAACTATGCTAAAATAAAAATTAAAAACCTAGTAGCCAAAATGCCAAAATGAACCTACTAATCCCAAACCTTTAGCTATTCTATATAAAAGAGAACACTCTAACAAACAAGAAAATATTCCTTGTTACCTTTTCACAATCTAGGATCCCTAGCCAGTGATTTTGATGATTTGAATTTCTATCTTTCTCACATAATATTTTAGATATTTCTTTTACATGTGAGCACTAACATTGTAGGTAAAACATACACTACTCAAGGCTACTTGAATCTCAAGATTGGATAGAATAGGAATGTCAAGAAAATAGAATCTTTACTTTATTTTTCTTTATTTTCAAATTCCAGAGTCTTAGCCATATAAGAGTTTATGTAATTGGATGACGGTGCAGACAAATAAGGGGAGTGACAAAAATTTTAAAGTTAATGTTTTTTTATACTAATCATACAATACAACTTATAATCATATTCTATGATAAGTTATATAAAAAATGGGCTTAACAAATAATTAAAAATTTCATTTCTATTAACTAATAATACTATTGAATGTTCTTAACAAAGGAAGTTGGGTGGTAGCTACAGTTTATGGGAGCACTAATGCTCTTGAAAGGAAGGCTGTTTGGGAATGCTTAGAGAAGCATTGTACAGATGACTTGCCAATGATAGTAGGGGGTGATTTCAACTGTGTCTTATCACAAGAGGAGAAAAGAGGAGGTAAAAAATTCAATTTATCTCAAGGTGCTAAAGACTTGAAGAATTTCATGATCAATAATGATCAACATGAAGTAGAATCTTATGGACCAAAATTCACTTTGTGTAACAATAAAATGGGTGGAGCTCGGATCCTTGAAAAATTGGACAGATGTCTAATTAATTCTAATGCTCTGTTATGTATTCACATAGCCCGGGTGAAACATTTGGCTCGTATAGCCTCGGACCATTGTCCAATTCTTTTGGAGATTTATAAACCAGTTGAAGTCTTTCATAGAACCATTCGGTTTGAAGATGTTTGGGCTTCCCATCATGGAGCTAAAGCTGTGGTGGAAAAGTATTAGAAATTTAGAAGTGGTAGTGATCTAGCCACTTCTTTGAATTTAAAATTCAAAAGAACCTTGAAAGCTTTATTTTATTGGAGTAAAGCTAAATTTAAGAATCTTAACTTGTTGAGGGATGCTTTAAAGGCAGAAATTCTGGAACTTCAAATGGAAGAATCAAACGGATTGATCTCTTTTAAAAATCTGCAAATTCTCAGGTTCAAGGTTAATGAGCTTAACATTACTCTTTCACGACTCAACACTTGGTGGAAGCAAAGAGCCAAAGAAAAATGGATGGAAGAGGGAGATTCCAACTCCTCTTTTTTCATGCTTTTGCTAATGCAAGGAGGAATTCTAATTGGATTAATCAAATCAAAACTAGCACTGGGAATATTACTGAAGATTTTGCTGAAATTCAAAATGTCTTCTCAGATTTTTTTAATTTCAAATGGCGGCATAGAGACTGTTCATTGGTGAATTGGCCAAGGCCTTGGGCTATCATTTTAGAAGATGATCAAAGGAGATTGAATGCTGAATTCACAAGGGAGGAGCTGCAATCTACAGTTGAGTCTTCAGGCAATAACATTTCACCCGGGTTAGATGGTATCACTTTCTCCTTTCTTAAATGCTTTTGGAAGATTATACATGAAGACATTTGGAAAGCCGTTAACCATTTTTTTTCTACTGGAATTATGCATCAGTCTTGGAAAGAGACTTTGATTGTGTTGATCCCTAAAATCAAATGTCCTTTGCTTCCCTCTAATTTCCATCCAATTAGTCTATGTTTGACTTCTTATAAATTAATTGCCAAAATGTTGTTGAAAAGATTAGAGATGGTGATTCATAAAATCATTTCCTCTGATCAAGCTGCTTTCATCAAAGGGCGTTCATTATCTGAGCACGTTCTTTTGGCTCAAGAAGTTTTTAATAAATTCAGACACTCTAAAGCTCAAAGTGGTCTTTTGGCTATCAAAATTGACATGGAGCAAGCCTTCGACAGTATGGGGTGGCATGCTTTAAGGCAAGTTCCTGTGCACTTTAACTTTCCTATCAATTTCTTGGAATTGATAATGCAATGTGTCTTAGATCCTAAGTATTGCATATTGATTAATGGGAAAAAAATTGATTGGATCATTGTCATAAGTGGGTTTAGACAAGGATCTCCCTTGTCACCTTACTTGTTTATTTTATGCTCACAAATTATTTCTGATGCTCTTAGCATTAATAGATTTGGTTTGGATATTTCTATTACCCCTAATGCTCCTAGAGTTTCTCATTTACTCTATGCTAATGTCATTCTTGTTTTCTCGGAAGCCATTGTTAGTGAGGTGAAAAACTTGAAGAAAATTGTCACCAATTTTTGTAATTGGACAGGACAATGTGTTAATTCCTCCAAATCCATGATTATTTTCGGGGAATACACTAACAGGAGGAAGAAGAAAAAGTTCTCTTCAATTCTTCAATTTAAATTAGTGAAAGAATTTTGTTATCTTGGTGTTAAGATAACCTTAAGAAGGAAGGTTGCTTCAGATTTTCAAAACCTGATGGAGGCTGCTTCTAATAAGTTGAATACTTGGGGGAAAAATTGTATCTCATTGGAAGGGAAGTTGGTTCTCGTGAAATCTACTTTTCTTTCTCTTCCTTTGTTTTTATCTTCAATTTCATTAGTTCCTTCATCATTCTCAAGGAATTTGACAAAATGTGTAGAAGCTTTCTTTAGGATAAAAGCAACGGTAGAGCTGGGTTACACTATGTGTCATGGGAACTTTTATGTAAACCAAAGAATGAAGGTGGACATGGTTTGTTCTCTGCTGTTTCCAGAATTGGACCACTTCGTACCAAGTTTGCTTGGGAGTTTTTATTGAAGCCTATTTCCTTACTCAATCAGATAATCAAAGGAAAATATGGTAATGACATAAGGTCTAATCAAATGAAAATTGGATTTTCTCCTACTTGGAAAATTATTACCAATGGAGCATCTTACCTTAAAAAAAATGTGAGATGGAAAATAGCCAATGGATGCTCTATTAATTGGATGCAAGATGCTTAGATATTAGACAAATGTATTTCAAGATGGCCTACATTTGTCAGTAATCTGGAACCTGTAAATCATATGCTCAGTTTCTTCATTCAAGATGGATTGTGGAATGAGTCTTTGTTTCAAAATTACTTTGGAAAGGAATTGTTAAATGTTATTTTGCAGATCCCTATAAGATCAGATAAGAATACTGATACAATTGAATTGAATTTTAAAGTAGCAGGTAAATCAATTTCTGCACTTTGTCTAAGTGCAGTTAACCCGAGGATTGCCATTGGAATTGGATGAAATTAATTAAACTGAGACGAGAATAGAATTGTTTTGGTGGAGACTCTACAATAATGAAATTCCCTCAAATGCTTTTCTATTAAAAAGGAAGCTTATTAATAGTTCAAGCTGTCCGAGAGGTTATTTAGATGATGAAGACAACAGGCATATTGCAGGAAACTGTATAAAATTACAGAGTACAGTTATTTTACTAAACAAATGGGGTTTCAATATTCCATTGTTTGTAGATTTTCAGTCATGTTTGGATGGGTTAAAAATGATCTCTTCTATTAATCCGTTAATGGCTAATATGTATTGCACAGCTGTTCTCTTGACTTGGAAAAGCAGATGCAAGTTGGTACATGGGAATTCTAAAGATTCTGACTTTCATATTGCTGCTAACACAGATTCACTTTCTACAGTAAGCAAATTCATCAATCTACATCCAAAAGACTGGGATACTAATCAGCCTTCGTTGTCTTCAACTTGGTTTCCCCCTCCACCCGGATGGATAAAGATAAACATTGATGCTTCACTAAAAAGCAATTATCTAGCAGGAATTGGCGGGGTGATTAGAGATGAAAAAGGCAGATTTCTTTTAGCTTTTGGAGCTCAATACTTGCATTGGGACATAGCTCAATTGGAACTATGGGCTGTTTATTATTTGAAGAATATAATGAGAGATTGGATCTATGAAGCTCAAGGAGTGATTATAGAAGGAGACAACTACAACATTATTAAAATTCTTCAATTAGCTTTGAAGAATTGGAAGAATAATGGAAGAATTGAAGAGGATATTTCTTTCATTCAAGACTTTAACCAGGTTCTTTTTTCATTTGCAAATAGGTTTTGTAACAAATTAGCTGATTTTTGTGCTAATTTAGCTTGCAAAAAGAGTTTTATTTGGGAAGAACTTAATAATGTGGATATCCCACATTCCTTTTTCTTCATTTTGAAGAAGGAATGTGATGGATTAGGATAGGGCTGTTTGACTTTCCTTTGCTTTATTTTTAATGCAACTTAGCATTCTTTTCAAAAAAAAAAAACTAATAATACTATACAATCTATATCATACTATATAATTCAATATGATCTGAAAACTCTAACAACCAAATATATTAAACAAGATATTTAAAATTTTTTATTTGAACTAATTATTGAGATAGTTGCTACAAAATTTTGCATGTTTGATATTCTTGTAACTTGTATGTTTTTGATGACTTCAAATATTATAGATTTAATTATTATTTCTCCTAACATATTTCAGAAGAATTGTTTTGCTCTTATGTGTACTAACATTTTAGGAAAATCATACTCTGAATTATTGAAGTCTTCAAATCAATGATTAGTTTAGAGTTTATTGTGATTGAAGTATGTATTTTTTCATTTTATTGAGTCTGAGAGAGTGTGATTATAATTGAGTAACGGAGCACACACACACTAGAGGAGAGTTTTTAAATTCATAATTTTAAGCTAATCGTACTGTATGATATGACTTCGTACAGAACGATATATTCAGCTATTTTCCCAACGAGCAATGGAATAAAGATCGTATGGGATGAAATTTATTTTTGTACTGGGACTAACGTCTCTATTTTGTAATCGAACGAAGATCATACATGATGAAATTTATTTTTGTACTGGGATAAACATCTCTATTTTATCATCAAACAAAGATCAAATGAGACAAAATTTATTTTCGTACTGGGATGAACGTCTCTATTTTGTCCTCAAAAGAAGATCGTATGGCACAAAATTAGTTTTCATACCTGGACAAATGTATCGGGTCTATTTTCATTCATTTCATCCTGACATTTCGTATAGATGAACTTTAAAATTTTTTTGTTCATACTGGACGAACTTAGTTTGTTCCGGATGATGATTGTGTATGAATTGAGTCCATACCGATTCACAATATGTTCATATGCAACAGTATTTGAACTATTCATATGTACGAAATCCAATCGTACTGTACGATTGTGTATGCTCAAAATTGAAAATTTTAGTTTTCTAGAATGTTTTTTGTATCTTTTATATAAAAATGTCTATTTTAAACTGAAGTGTATAATCTTCTAAGTCTTGTCTTCATGAGTTTTCAATGGCAATTAAAAGAGAGAGTGAGAGAGAGTGTTTGAGAGAGATTTCTTGCAAGTGGAGTGTAAAGGGTTCACAGGATTACTCAAAGGTTTGGATCTCTTTGTAATTGTTTATTATCACTCTTACTCTTATCTTTCCAGATTACTCGTGATAAGACCTTGGAGAAGATCAAGTTCTCTATAACCACTTGGAAAGTATGAACAGTCGAAGATTCTCTGCCTATACTTGGAGAGTATGAATAGTCGAAGGTACTCTCCTTGTGAGACCTCGTTCCTTTGCTGTAGCTGCTGGGAAAAGTGATTTCCCCAAGATCGGCCGGGACGATGGTGAGATCGTCCAGGCCGATCTGCACTGTTCAAAATATCGTCCTGAACGTAGTTCTAGGAGTCATCCAGGACGATTCATTTTGGTCTGATCGTCCCAGGACGATTTGGCGATCGGCCGGGCCGATCAGACTAAGGATATATGAAAATGAGCTCGTTTTGAGGAGAGAGAAAACATTTTATAAAATCAGATATTTTGAGGAGAGAGAAAGAGCAGAAAAGCAAAGGAGGAAGTCTGATTTCGGGGCCCGCGGAGCGATTTTCGTCGTTCGTTGCTGTTGGATATTTTGTTTGTCTCGCTGTAAGGACTCCGAACCCTACTTGTGTTTTCGAAGATTTTGAGGTTTTGCGAAATGGTGCTCAGATTTGTGTTTTTGTAAGTGATTTTCGTACCCAGTTTGGTACTGACGAAGGTTTCACCGCATAACTCTTGGTATGTTGTAGAGATGATTATTCTGCGCATATTAAGTATTTTCTGGAAGATTTCGTCCAGTCCGTTTTGATTCTGCGGGGTTTTATTTTGACTGTAATTTATTATGATGTCCGAATTGGTTTGAGCAGTAGATGAACAGTCTTATATTGTTGCTGTGCACGTTCTATATTAATTTGGTGGATTGTAGTTTCTGGAGATTTTTGTGTAAATTCTGTAGACTGCCCGTTACTCTGCCCGTTTTTCGTACGATTTCTGATTTTCCTGAAATTGATAGATTGAATTGATACGTGTATGACTATTGATATGATTGTTCTAGATTTCTTTAATATTGCTTATTGCATCGATTATTGATTGAATTGATTGTGTTACTGAAAGACAAGTGCGAACCTGGTTGAACGTTGGTGAAGATAGACTTGACCTGTACAGAATGGTGGGCCGACGGGCTTTCCTTTAAACCATTGATCATTGATATAACGATTGGGAGTTATAAGGAGTTTTATATGCCGACGGGCGGCCGACGGGCAAAAAGAGTGACGACTCTTATTGATAGACCAACGTACGGATATCTACAACAGCAATACGGATTCTACAACAGCACTATTGATAATAGCCAGTTTAACCTGGTTGATCATGACTAGTGTTTGTGCTTGTCGAGTAAGACCATTGTATGACATTGTATGATCTTGCATCGTATGGACTTCCTGATATGCATTGATTTATTGATTTCCGATTGATTTATCGATATTGACGTGGATTTATAGATTTATTGATATTATATGGATTTCATCGACAGATTTATTGATTGCATTGATTCATCGCTATCAATTGTATCGACTTAGTTTATGGATTATCGATCATGGACTATGGATTATGGATATGGATTGTATTGATTCATAGACACCGGCACCGACATTGATATGGATTCTGTGTATTGATTCATAGATATTGATATCGACATTGATATAGATTGTATTGATTGATAGATATCGACATTGACATCGATATGGATATGATATGGACATATGGATACTATTCATACGACAGATTCTGATATACTATTGATGCATTGATACATTGATTCGTCGTGCCGATTATCGATTGATTGATTGAATTAATTATTGCCGTATGGATTTGATTTATCGTAGAATAGATTCCTTTTTGGAGCTGATTGTATTGATTTCTATTGACCTGATGATTTCATGATTTGTGTTGATTTATTGAGTTGATTCGACTATTCGATGGATTTTCTACTGGTTATTGATTTTAGTGATTTCTGTTTCGTATTGATTTCCGCTGTATCGACTATTGATTTCATTGACGACGGATTTCCGTATTGCATAGACTCATTGACCATTGATTGACTTGACTTGATTGACCTGCATATTGTTTCGATCGTGCTTTGATTTCAGTTGTAGGCTTTGGTGACCTGCTGGGCTTCGTAAGCTCATTATATGTGGTTAATAATTTCAGGTGCAGGGCCTCCAGCTTGAAGATCTTTCTGCCGAGTTCTGTAGCTTTTAGTTCTGTAGCTCTTTGTTTTGTAGCCTTGGTAGGCTTTCTTTTGTAGCCGGTGCGGCTATTGTATATGACCTTTTGGACGCTTTTTGTCTGTACTCTGTTTGTACTATCTGTGAATTATAGTATCCGTTGCTATTTCCTTTCTGTAATGTAATTATCTCTGGCTCTGGATATATGTATGCATGGATTGATATGAACAACAGATAAGGAATTGATAGAAAGAAAAGAAAAACAAAGAGCTGTCAATGTCAATGTTTTTACTTTGTTTTTCCTTTCTTTTTATAAATTCCTTATCTGTTGTAGAATCCGTATTGCTGTTGTAGATATCCGTACGTTGGTCTATCAATAAGAGTCGTCACTCTTTTTGCCCTTCGGCCGCCCGTCGGCATATAAAACTCCATATAACTCCCAATCGTTATATCAATGATCAATGGTTTAAAGGAAAGCCCGTCGGCCCACCATTCTGTACAGGTCAAGTCTATCTTCACCAACGTTCAACCAGGTTCCCACTTGTCTTTTAGTAACACAATCAATTCAATCAATAATCGATGCAATATGCAATATTAAAGAAATCTAGAACAATCATATCAATAGTCATACACGTATCAATTCAATCTATCAATTTCGGGAAAATCAGAAATCGTACGAAAAACGGGCAGAGTAACGGCAGTCTACAGAATTTACACAAAAATCTCCAGAAACTACAATCCACCAAATTAATACAGAACGTGCACAGCAACAATATAAGACTATTCTTCTACTGC
Organism: Dendrobium nobile; assembly: GCA_022539455.1. Lineage (NCBI taxonomy): Eukaryota > Viridiplantae > Streptophyta > Magnoliopsida > Asparagales > Orchidaceae > Dendrobium > Dendrobium nobile. Next base: position 34,994,670 of record CM039719.1, read on the forward strand.
TCAAACCAATTCGGACATCATAATAAATTACAGTCAAAATAAAACCCCGCAGAATCAAAACGGACCGGACGAAATCTTCCAGAAAATACTTAATATGTGCAGAATAATCATCTCTACAACATACCAAAAGTTATGCGGTGAAACCTTCATCAGTAACAAACTGGGTACGAAAATCACTTACAAAAACACAAATCTGAGCACCATTTCGCAAAACCTCAAAATCTTCGAAAACAGAAGTAGGGTTCGGAGTCCTTACAGCGAGACAAACAAAATATCCAACAGCAACGAACGACGAAAATCGCTCCGCGGGCCCCGAAATCGGACTTCCTCCTTTGCTTTTCCGCTCTTTCTCTCTCCTCAAAATATCTGATTTTATAAAATGTTTTCTCTCTCCTCAAAACGAGCTCATTTTCATATATCATTAGTCTGATCGGCCCGGCCAATCGTCAAATCGTCCCGGGACGATCAGACCAAAATCAATCGTCCTGGATGACTCCCAGAACTATGTTCAGGACGATATTTTGAACAGTGCAGATCGGCCTGGACGATCTCACCATCGTCCCGGCCGATCCTGGGGAAAAAATCACTTTTCCCAGCAGCTACAGCAAAGGAACGAGGTCTCACAGCCTACACTTGGAGGGTGTAAAAGGATGAAGGTTCTCTACCTACACTTGGAGGGTGTAATAGGATGATGGCTTATTGCCGCACCAGTGATTGGTGGAAGAGAGTTTTTTGAAGGCTTCTCCGCCTTGCTATAATCTTCTAAGTCTCACCTTCATGAGTTTTCAAGGGTAATTGAAAGAGAGTGTGTAAGAGAGGGTTTGAGAGAGATTTCCTTGCAAGTGGAGAGTGAAGGGTTCACAGGGTTACTCAAAGGTAAGAATCTCTTTTTAATTATTTGTTATCACTCTTACTCTTATCTTTCTAGATTGCTCGTGATAAGATCTTGGAGAAGATCTGATTCTCTACCGACACATGAAAAGTGTGAACAACAGAAGGTTCTCTGCCTATACTTGGAGAGTGTGAATAGCCGAATATACTCTACCTACACTTAGAGGGTGTGAAAGGATGACAATTATCTGCTGACACATGGATGGTATGAAAGGATGAAGGTTCTCTATCGACACTTGGAGGGTTTGAAAGGATGATGGATCTCTTCTAACACTTGGATGGTGTAAAAGGATCAAGGTTCTCTTCCTACACTTAGAGAGTGTGAATAGCTAAGATACTCTGCCTATAATTAAAGGGTGTAAAAGGAGGAATATTCTCTTCCTACACTTAGAGAGTGTGAACAACCGAAGGTACTCTGCCTACACTTGGAGGGTTTAAAAGGATGAAGGTTCTCTGCCTTCACTTGGAGGGTGTTGAAAGTTCGTTCGGGATGTTAAGCCCTATGAACTTAGTCCCAAGCTAACCAAGAGGGGGGGGGGGGGGGGGTGAATTGGTATTTTAAAAATTCTTAAGACAAAGAAATAAATTCACAAACCAAATCACACCACCAAACCAAATGCGGAATTTAAAAGTGCGGAAGCAAAAATAAGAACATAAGATTTATAGTGGTTCGGTCGACTCGACCTACGTCCACTCCTTGGAGGCACCCTCCAAGTATTGCACTACAAAACGTGACTCTCCTTTAGCCCCCACAGCTAGGCAGAGAAGCCCTCACAAGAAACTCCTTTTTGCCACCCCGACAAGGCAGAGAACCTACCTCCTTTTGCTTCCTCCTGAAGCTGGCAGAGAACCACAACCAAAGACAAAACTCCTTACCTCTACCGACCCTTCCACGGACGAGAAACTCCAGACGAAAGACAAGCAGAGCGATCCTTGAGCAACCCTTGTGAATCCCCTCACAAGCCCCCCCTCACAAGATCCTCTCTCTCTCCCTCTCTCTCTTTCTCTCCTCAAGGTCTTCTCAGGTCAAGGCAGCAGCCAAAGGTCTCTTCAAAACGTTGAAGAAGAGATCTTTAAATAGAATAGCTCAAGAGGAGCTCATTAATTGCAAGTAGCCGACTTTATCGTCCAGGCCGATATCCATATCGGCCTGGACGATTAGTACAAATTAAGGAAGATCGGCCAGAGCACAGCCCTAGGAACAGTCTTGGACGATTGAAATTTGGCTTGATCGTCCAGGCCGATCTCACGATCGTCCTGGCCGATTAGTTCAAATCAGAGGTAAATCGTCCTGAGCACAGCCCTGGGAACAGTCCTGGCCGATTGAAATTTGGGTTGATCGTCCAGGCCGATCTCACGATCGTCCTGGCCGATCTCACGATCGTCCTGGCCGATATGATCGTATCAATCATCCTTAATTACTCCCTTGATTTCCTGATCAATTAAGGCATAATTTGGTAATTTCGTCCTGGCTGATCCTGGAATCGTCCTGGACGATAATTTAAAATTCAGTATGCCTTAACTGTCTAAGGCGGCTATCTCTTTCTATTTTGAGCTTATCGTCCTGGCCGATACACGTATCGTCCAGGCCGATATGTTAATGTCGGTTGCCTTAATTAAGAATCCTTAATTAGACTTTCTGTTTTAAGCTGATCGTCCCGGACGATATAAATATCGGCCGGGCCGATGTGGGCAAAAACAGAATTTCTAAGCCTCTCAAGTGTGTGTGTGAAGGGTTACTTAGCATCAGTCTTTTTGATTATTACAAGTAGACTCAAAAGGTGAAAAATAAAATTACAGACTGACTCAACCCTAAACCTACGCGATCCTGGACTTGGCTTCCTCTTGATCGTCCGATCTTCGATTCCTGAAAAGTTAGAAGCAACAAGTAGTCCAAGAGAAACAGTGTTTGTCAATCATCAAAACATAAGCCATGAAAAAATAGATTTGCAACAATCTCCCCCTTTTTGATGATGGCAAACACAAGTAGGAAAATTTTATTAAAACACAGCAAGGTTACAAAATCCAAGACCAAACAGCTTTTTCCTACACCCTAAAACAGCTTTTTCCTACACCCTACTCCCCCTTTTGTCATCACAAAAAGCGGGTCTAGAAACACAAGAAAAAGACTAACAAGCACACTAAAAAGATAGGAAACAATCAACATAAAATACAGACTAAAACAACGAGGGATCCAGATCATCAGATGGAGGTGGTGGAGGTGGCTGCTGAAAGTAGGTGGCAAGTGAGGTGAACTGAGCATTGAACCAGGCGATGTCCTGGTCATGCTGCTGCTGCTGCTGAGTAACGAAACTGTCAAATCGGGCTAAATCCTCAGCGCGGTGTTGCTCGTAGCGGGCAATGTCCTCTGAGTGTTGCTGCTCCTGAGCAACAACATAGGTGTCAAACCGAGTCTCCCAACGGTCAAATCTCTCAATCAACTGATCAAAGGGTGAGTGATGGTGGAGAGGGACAGGATCCGGAACGGGAGCGGGAGCGGGAGCGGGAGCCTCCTCCTCTCTTGCCCTCTGACCTTCCCCATCTCCTGGGTGAAGACGAGTACTATGAAGTGCAGTGAAGGAATTGTTTGAGTAGTAGGTAGGGTGAAGGTCAGGATGATTAGGATATTGGAGATTGTATTTGGTTTCAAGGACATAGGCAATGATGTGTCCTAAGGCTAGATTGGGCTTTCTCTTATGGCCTGGGTCGCGAATTGTAGTTAGGTGATCGATGTAGCGAAAGAGTAGATTAGCTGCATTGAATTCTCTTTGGGCCATAATGTAGAAAGTAGTGAGGGACAGTAGAGGGGTGATGTGAATCCGGTCCCCGGCTTTTGGGATTATGGATGTGCGAAGGACATGTTGGATTGTCCTAGCATCTTTGACCAAAGAGCTAGTCTCTTCAACATGGAAATGTGTATTGGTCTGACGAAGGAAGTGATTCGCCGTAGACCAGTCAAGATCAGGATCAGTGGCTATTTGGTGCAGCTTATCCCCAGTGGTGGATAGCTGTAGAAGATCAACACAGTCCTGATATGTGATTTCGACAGGGCGTCGATTCATATAGGAGGTCATGACTGTGAAGGTGTGGTTAATGCGTAGGTTAGCAAAAAATTCAGCGAGAAGTTCGGAAGAGAAAGGGAAGGCGAGAGTGAGTATAAAACAAAGAGAGGTGTGGGAAAAAAGGTCCATTACCGGGTATGAGAGATATGCTGGATTGATTATCCGGACAGGGTGATGCCACTCTCCTTGTAGCGATGATAGGCAGCCTGATCTTCTGCCTCCCTGAATCGAGGGTCTAGAGTCGCCCTCGAAGAACTCCCGGATGCCTGACGAATACGTTTCCCACCAGCCATCTGAGAGAGGTAGCAGGAAAACACAAAAGAGTTGAAGGAAGAGGGTGAGAAAAATGGCTGGAATTGGCCTGAATTTAAAGAAATGGCCCTATCGTCCTGGCCGATCGCAGAATCGTCCAGGCCGATAGGGTACAATAATTGCGTACAGGCCGATTGGTCAGAAAAGCAGTCCGATCGGCCAGGCCGATCAGATATCGGCCAGCCCGAATAGACACAGGCGATCGGCCCGAGGAGTCAGGCCGAACGACCGTTGAAAAAGCAGATCGTCCGGGCCGATTAGATGTATCCTCCGGGACGATGCACAATAATTGATCGTACCGGCCGAAGTTAAAACGTTTAAAATGCTTGCCACGTGTATCGTCTAGGACGAACAGTGGATCGGCCCGGCCGATGGTCCAATAATGGATCGTCCGGGGCCGAATTTAAAGATCAAAACGTACTGACACGTGGATCGTCCAGGACGATCCAGTGTATCGGCCAGGACGATGCACATAAAATGCATCAGCCAGACAAAATATACTATCAGCCAGGACTATCACCAAGAGTTCGATCAAATCGTCCAGAACGATATGGGATCGTCCGGGACGATGAGTTTATTGTTTTCAAATAAAAAGGGTCAGCAGATGGATTTTGAACAGAATTTGTCATATCGTCCAGGACGATAAGGGTATCGGCCAGGACGATGTGACTAGAAATTGAAATCAAAAGGTGAAGGCTGATGATCAAGACTCTCAAAAAAAAATAAAACAAAAGAAAAACAGTCAAAACAAAAAAAAAATAAAAAGGGACACAATGAAAAATAAAAAATGAATATTTTTTGGATTTTAATTTTTCTAAATTTTTTGTATTTATGGAGGCATCATATGAGAATTCTTTTTCAAAAAGTTAAACTTTTAGAGTTCCAAAAGATCAGAAAGTTTAACAAATCTCAATTAGTAGAAGGTAGAACATCCGATTCTGTTAACCCTAGATCGGACATCCTTTAGGGTACAAAATTCTTTTGGAAAATAAAAAATCCAGCTTAGAATAACTAATAGGGATAATAAGATCCATTCAAAGCTTGTTTACAAAGAAAATATCTCATATTTAATAAACCAAAGTAGTTTTTCTCAATCATGAAAATTGAAATTAAGTCTTTGAAAACATCACATAATTAATGAATTATCTAAGTTTTAAGAGTTTTATCAAAGAGAGAATAGCTTGTATTTAGTGGGCTCATTTTATGCCTCTTGTCATTTGATTTGCTCTTTTGAGCATCTTTTGATTCTTTGATACACTTTTGTGTATAAAGCATTCTTTTCAATTTTGGCTTCATTGGCCTCTTTCCTTTTTAACTTTTGCAAGCTAGAAATTCTTTAATATACCCTTAAAAAAAAAACTTAGTTGTGAGTATATCCTCCAAATATTAGAGAATAGGGGCTCTCTCTCTAACATAGGGAAGAACAATCCACAACACTAAATCAAAAACATGTGATAAACGCAATGGCAAGATTTCAAAAGCTTGAATGATAACTAAAAACTTTGGCTATTATACATAAGATAAATTAATGTAGCAAGATAAGAAAAAGATCTTAATTAACAAGCCATTGGTTAAACCGAGTTTAGACTTTTATTTTAGAGAAGAAAAATCATACAACTAAATAAAGTCTGAAGGAGGGAAAACATCAACAGAAAACTCCCTTTAACCAATTTTGAAAAGCTAAATCACTGTCTCCAAAAAGTCCAAAATCTAAAAGCTTGAAAGGATTAATCATATGGAAGGCCAAAAATAAAGAGCAGCGAGTAAACAAAACAAAACAAAACAAAACAAATGAAAAATAAAGCAAACTAAAATCAATACAAAGTGAGCACACAAACTAGAAGAAAAGTAAAAAAAGACACACAAAACTAATGTTTCAAGGAAGTGATAAAGCAGCGAGTTTAAGCAATTTTTTGAGCTGCAAGCCTCTTTATGTCCAGTTATCCTATGCTCCCACGAGGACTTTGGTGAGAGCACACCTGCAAAACTCAACAACAGTCAGATTTAGGAACCCAAACAGGTTTGGGATCCTTCTTAGAAAAAGTAGAATGTAATGCAGGTAAGGTATGCTGTGAATCATGCATTTTAGGTCTCCACACCCAATGAGTACTACGATGAACGGTGCAAGTGTGTGAGATGTGTCCTAGCATGCCACATGAGAAACATCTAATTCCAGGAAAGGGATTTCTTAGATGATTTGAGTTATAATGCTTCTTCCTAGATTTTGGCTTAAGATCAATAGTGGAAGTCATCCGATCATTTTGAATCCTCAAATTTGTTCTCTTTAAGGCATCAATCTCAATCCTCAAATTTTTCTCAAGATCTTTAGATTTCTTAAGATCAAAACTAAATGAGGTGTGTGAAACTTGTAATGCATTATGTTCATCAATTAATTCCAAATGTTTTTTGTTCAACTCATCAAATTCATCAAGAAGAGCCATGTGATTTGAATCAATCGTTGCATGGTCTTTGAGAAACACTTCATGCTCTTTTTGTAGATTCAAATGTTCTAATTTTAGGCTAGCATGAGTTTTCTTAAGTTTTTTTTATGATGCATGAATTTTTTCACAAATTTCAAACAATTCATCATAGGTTGGTTTACATACCTCTTCTTCATCACTTTGATTTTCTCCCATGAAACACAAATTCGTAGTCTCTTCCTCTGGTTCAGTCTCAGAGGAATCAGTACCAGATTCTGCCCAAAATCCTCTTTGGATTTTCTTCTTGTCCTTCCTTGACTTGGCTTTCTCCTCACCTTTTTCCTTTTCTTTGCTTGATTGATCTTGAAGTGTAGGGCAATCGGCTCTCACATGTCCACGTTTCCTGCATTCAAAACAAACAACATCAGAAGATCCTTTAACATATTTGTGATCCTTACCTTTCCTCCAATTTTGATGATGCCTATGTTTCTTCCTTAGAAAGCTTTTGAATTGCCTTGTAATGAAGGCAACTTCATCGCTCTCAGACCCGGAAGATTCAGAATCCGATTTGTGCACCTTCAGAGCGATTGTTTTCTCCTTTTTCTTCTCACCTGCATCAAGATTTCTTTGATTCACACCTTGCTCGTAAGCAATGAGTGAGCCAAGTAAGTTATCAATGGAATAAGTATTCAAATCTTTTGATTCAGTGATTGCAGTTATTTTTGCATCATAAGACGAAGGCAAGCATCTCAAAATCTTGTTAACTTTTTCATAATTTGAAAAATCTTTTCCTAAAGCATGTAAAGAGTTTACAATTTGAATAAATCTGGTATACATGTCTAAGATCGTTTCAAAAGGTTTCATGGAAAATAATTCAAAATCATGCATTAACAAATTCAACTTGGATTGCTTGATTTCAATAGTGCCTTCGTATATGTTGTGTAATTTATCCCAAACTTCCTTACCGGTAGTGCACATGGATACTAACATAAAATCATCAGAATTTAAAGCACAGAAAAAGCAATTTAAAGACTTTGCATTCAATTGAGCATTTACTTGTTCTTCCCTACTCCACTGATTAAAAGGAATATCAGTTTTAACTCCATTAACAATTCTTGACGGTGATGAATAACCAGTTAAAATCATATGCCACATGCGAAAATCAATCGATTGCAAGAAAATAGATGTCACGACCCCAAGATCCGTGTAGCGAAAGGATTCGTCTGATCGTTCTATTGCCTCTCTTTCTTTTTGTTTTTCCTTTCTTTCTATCAATTCCTTATCTGTTGTTCATATCAATCCGTGCATACATATATCCAGAGCCAGAGATAGTTACATTACAGAAAGGAAATAGCAGCGGATACTATAATTCACAGATAGTACAAACAGAGTACAGACAAAAAGCATCCAAAAGGTCATATACAATAGCCGCACCGGCTACAAAAGAAAGCCTACCAAGGCTACAAAACAAAGAGCTACAGAACTAAAAGCTACAGAACTCGGCAGAAAGATCTTCAAGCTGGAGGCCCTGCACCTGAAATTATTAACCACATATAATGAGCTTACAAAGCCCAGCAGGTCACCAAAGCCTACAACTGAAATCAAAGCACGATCGAAACAATATGCAGGTCAATCAAGTCAAGTCAATCAATGGTCAATGAGTCTATGCAATACGGAAATCTGTCGTCAATGAAATCAATAGTCGATACAGCGGAAATCAATACGGAACAGAAATCACTAAAATCAATAACCAGTAGAAAATCCATCGAATAGTCGAATCAACTCAATAAATCAACACAAATCATGAAATCATCAGGTCAATAGAAATCAATACAATCAGCTCCAAAAAGGAATCTATTCTACGATAAATCAAATCCATACGGCAATAATTAATTCAATCAATCAATCGATAATCGGCACGACGAATCAATGTATCAATGCATCAATAGTATATCAGAATCTGTCGTATCAATAGTATCCATATGTCCATATCATATCCATATCGATGTCAATGTCGATATCTATCAATCAATACAATCTATATCAATGTCGATATCAATATCTATGAATCAATACACAAAATCCATATCAATGTCGGTGTCGGTGTCTATGAATCAATACAATCCATATCCATAATCCATAGTCCATGATCGATAATTCATAAATCAAGTCGATACAATCGATAGCGATGAATCAATGCAATCAATAAATCTGTCGATGAAATCCATATAATATCAATAAATCTATAAATCCACGTCAATATCGATAAATCAATCGGAAATCAATAAATCAATGCATATCAGGAAGTCCATACGATGCAAGATCATATAATGTCATACAATGGTCTTACTCGACAAGCACAAACACTAGTCATGATCAACCAGGTTAAACTGGCTATTATCAATAGTGCTGTTGTAGAATCCGTATTGCTGTTGTAGATATCCGTACGTTGGTCTATCAATAAGAGTCGTCACTCTTTTTGCCCGTCGGCCGCCCGTCGGCATATAAAACTCCTTATAACTCCCAATCGTTATATCAATGATCAATGGTTTAAAGGAAAGCCCGTCGGCCCACCATCCTGTACAGGTCAAGTCTATCTTCACCAACGTTCAACCAGGGTCCCACTTGTCTTTTAGTAACACAATCAATTCAATCAATAATCGATGCAATAAGCAATATTAAAGAAATCTAGAACAATCATATCAATAGTCATACACGTATCAATTCAATCTATCAATTTCGGGAAAATCTGAAATCGTACGAAAAACGGGCAGAGTAACGGCAGTCTACAGAATTTACACAAAAATCTCCAGAAACTACAATCCACCAAATTAATACAGAACGTGCACAGCAACAATATAAGACTATTCTTCTACTGCTCAAACCAATTCGGACATCATAATAAATTACAGTCAAAATAAAACCCCGCAGAATCAAAACGGACCGGACGAAATCTTCCAGAAAATACTTAATATGTGCAGAATAATCATCTCTACAACATACCAAAAGTTATGCGGTGAAACCTTCGTCAGTACCAAACTGGGTACGAAAATCACTTACAAAAACACAAATCTGAGCACCATTTCGCAAAACCTCAAAATCTTCGAAAACAGAAGTAGGGTTCGGAGTCCTTACAGCGAGACAAACAAAATATCCAACAGCAACGAACGACGAAAATCGCTCCGCGGGCCCCGAAATCGGACTTCCTCCTTTGCTTTTCCGTTCTTTCTCTCTCCTCAAAATATCTGATTTTATAAAATGTTTTCTCTCTCCTCAAAACGAGCTCATTTTCATATATCCTTAGTCTGATCGGCCCGGCCGATCGCCAAATCGTCCCGGGACGATCAGACCAAAATCAATCGTCCTGGACGACTCCCAGAACTATGTTCAGGACGATATTTTGAACAGTGCAGATCGGCCTGGACGATCTCACCATCGTCCCGGCCGATCCTGGGGAAAATCACTTTTCCCAGCAGCTACAGCAAAGGAACGAGGTCTCACAATCTCCTCACCTTAGAAAAATGTTGTCCCGACATTTCCCTAAGGGTACAGAGCAAAAACAAAAGAAAAATGAAACAAAACAGAGCTAATCCAATACATCAGATAATCAATAAATCGCGCAAATCACAACGAAACAAACGATAAACAAAAACTCGTACCAGTCACATTAGCAGGCATTCCTGGAGCATCTTCCTCCATTTCTTGTTCATTTCCTGCCAGATCAGTCGGGACAGTCGGAACAGTCGAAGCCATCGGAACAGGTACTTGCCTCCACCCAAAACTTGGGCATTCAGTCATCCGATGCCCTCGTGCACCGCATCGAAAACATTGACCTGTCCGTCTGTAACACTGTCCCATGTGTCTCCTGCCACAAGACGTATAAACAGGAGTGGTCCTCGGTCTGCTACTCTCCCCACTCTTCTTAACATGCCCAGAACGTTTGGCTGCGAGTTTGTCGCTCACCATCTGAGCGACCTTGTCAGCAAATTTATTCATATCTTCAGACGAAAGTGGGAAGTTAGCAGCAGGTTCAGTCTCAATCTTCTTGCCTTTCCGATCCATTTGCCTGATCAATTCAAATCAGTCAAACCAAATCAAACCATGGAGTCAAACACGTAAAACAAAATGAATCGAATAATGCAATTATCAACTCTGGATATAATCAAATCCTTTTCACTACACTCGCTCTGATACCACTTGTCACGACCCCAAGATCCGTGTAGCGAAAGGATTCGTCTGATCGTTCTATTGCCTCTCTTTCTTTTTGTTTTTCCTTTCTTTCTATCAATTCCTTATCTGTTGTTCATATCAATCCGTGCATACATATATCCAGAGCCAGAGATAATTACATTACAGAAAGGAAATAGCAGCGGATACTATAATTCACAAATAGTATAAATAGAGTACAGACAAAAAGCGTCCAAAAGGTCATATACAATAGCCGCACCGGCTATAAAAGAAAGCATACCAAGGCTACAAAACAAAGAGCTACAGAACTAAAAGCTACAAAACTCGGCAGAAAGATCTTCAAGCTGGAGGCCCTCCACCTGAAATTATTAACCACATATAATGAGCTTACAAAGCCCAACAGGTCACCAAAGCCTACAACTGAAATCAAAGCACGATCGAAACAATATGCAGGTCAATCAAGTCAAGTCAATCAATGGTCAATGAGTCTATGCAATACGGAAATCCGTCGTCAATGAAATCAATAGTCGATACAGCAGAAATCAATACGGAACAGAAATCACTAAAATCAATAACCAGTAGAAAATCCATCGAATAGTCGAATCAACTCAATAAATCAACACAAATCATGAAATCATCAGGTCAATAGAAATCAATACAATCAGCTCCAAAAAGGAATCTATTCTACGATAAATCAAATCCATACGGCAATAATTAATTCAATCAATCAATCGATAATCGGCACGACGAATCAATGTATCAATGCATCAATAGTATATCAGAATCTGTCGTATCAATAGTATCCATATGTCCATATCATATCCATATCGATGTCAATGTCGATATCTATCAATCAATACAATCTATATCAATGTCGATATCAATATCTATGAATCAATACACAGAATCCATATCAATGTCGGTGCCGGTGTCTATGAATCAATACCATCCATATCCATAATCCATAGTCCATGATCGATAATTCATAAATCAAGTCGATACAATCGATAGCGATGAATCAATGCAATCAATAAATCTGTCGATGAAATCCATATAATATCAATAAATCTATAAATCCACATCAATATCGATAAATCAATCGGAAATCAATAAATCAATGCATATCAGGAAGTCCATACGATGCAAGATCATACAATGTCATACAATGGTCTTACTCGACAAGCACAAACACTATTTATGATCAACCAGGTTAAACTGATTATTATCTATAGTGCTGTTGTAGAATCCGTATTGCTGTTGTAGATATCCGTACGTTGGTCTATCAATAAGAGTCGCCACTCTTTTTGCCCGTCGGCCGCCCATCGGCATATAAAACTCCTTATAACTCCCAATCGTTATATCAATGATCAATGGTTTAAAGGAAAGCCCGTCGGCCCACCATCCTGTATAGGTCAAGTCTATCTTCACCAACGTTCAACCAAGTTCCCACTTGTCTTTCAGTAACACAATCAATTCAATCAATAATCGATGCAATAAGCAATATTAAAGAAATCTAGAACAATCATATCAATAGTCATACACGTATCAATTCAATCTATCAATTTTGGGAAAATCAGAAATCGTACGAAAAACGGGCAGAGTAACGGCAGTCTACAGAATTTACACAAAAATCTCCAGAAACTACAATCCACCAAATTAATACAGAACGTGCACAGCAACAATATAAGACTATTCTTCTACTGCTCAAACCAATTCGGACATCATAATAAATTACAGTCAAAATAAAACCCCGCAGAATCAAAACAGACTGGACGAAATCTTCCAGAAAATACTTAATATGTGCAGAATAATCATCTCTACAACATACCAAAAGTTATGCGGTGAAACCTTCGTCAGTACCAAACTGGGTACGAAAATCACTTACAAAAACAAAAATCTGAGCACCATTTCGCAATACCTCAAAATCTTCGAAAACAGAAGTAGGGTTCGGAGTCCTTACAGCGAGATAAACAAAATATCCAACAGCAACGAACGACGAAAATCGCTCCGCGGGCCCCAAAATTGGACTTCCTCCTTTGCTTTTCCGCTCTTTCTCTCTCCTCAAAATATCTGATTTTATAAAATGTTTTCTCTCTCCTCAAAACGAGCTCATTTTCATATATCCTTAGTCTGATCGGCCCGGCCGATCGCCAAATCGTGCCGGGACGATCAGACCAAAATCAATCGTCCTGGACGTCTCCCAGAACTATGTTCAGGATGATATTTTGAACAGTACAGATCGGCCTGGACGATCTCACCATCGTCCCAGCCGATCCTGGGGAAAAATCACTTTTCCCAGCAGCTACAGCAAAGGAACGAGGTCTCACAATAGACATGCGAGTTTTCCAAAAATCAAATGACATATTTTCAAATAAAGGAGGTCTGGTGATTGAATATCCTTCCGCCACATTATGATTTAAAAAATTAGCCATGGATCAAAATTCAAAAGCTTTTAAAAACTTATATTATGAAAACCGCTCTGATACCACTTGAAAGTTCGTTCGGGATGTTAAGCCCTATGAACTTAGTCCCAAGCTAATCAAGAGGGGGGGTGAATTGGTATTTTAAAAATTCTTAAGAGAAAGAAATAAATTCACAAACCAAATCACACCACCAAACCAAATGCGGAATTTAAAAGTGCGGAAGCAAAAATAAGAACACAAGATTTATAGTGGTTCGGTCGACTCGACCTACGTCCACTCCTTGGAGGCACCCTCCAAGTATTGCACTACAAAACGTGACTCTCCTTTAGCCCCCACAGCTAGGCGGAGAAGCCCTCACAAGAAACTCATTTTTGCCACCCCGGCAAGGCAGAGAACCTACCTCCTTTTGCTTCCTCCTGAAGCTGGCAGAGAACCACAACCAAAGGCAAAACTCCTTACCTCTACCGACCCTTCCACGGACGAGAAACTCCAGACGAAAGACAAGCAGAGCGATCCTTGAGCAACCCTTGTGAATCCCCTCACAAGCTCCCCCTCACAAGATCCTCTCTCTCTCCCTCTCTCTCTTTCTCTCCTCAAGGTCTTCTCAGGTCAAGGCAGCAGCCAAAGGTCTCTTCAAAAAGTTGAAGAAGAGCTCTTTAAATAGAAGAGCTCAAGAGGAGCTCATTAATTGCAAGTAGCCGACTTTATCGTCCAGGCCGATATGGACATCGGCCTGGCCGATTAGTACAAATTAAGGAAGATCGGCCAGAGCACAGCCCTGGGAAAAGTCCTGGACGATTGAAATTTGGCTTGATCGTCCAGGCCGATCTCACGATCGTCCTGGCCGATTAGTTCAAATTAGAGGTAAATCGTCCTGAGCACAACCCTGGGAACAGTCCTGGCCGATTGAAATTTGGGTTGATCGTCCAGGCCGATCTCACGATCGTCCTGGCCGATATGATCGTATCAATCATCCTTAATTACTCCCTTAATTTCCTGATCAATTAAGGCATAATTTGGTAATTTCGTCCTGGCCGATCCTGGAATCGTCCTGGACGATAATTTAAAATTCAGTATGCCTAAACTGTCTAAGGCGGCTATCTCTTTCTATTTTGAGCTTATTGTCCTGGCCGATACACGTATCGTCCAGGCCGATATGTTAATGTCGGCTGCCTTAATTAAGAATCCTTAATTAGACTTTCTGTTTTAAGCTGATCGTCCCGGACGATATAATTATCGGCCGGGCCGATGTGGGCAAAAACAGAATTTCTAAGCCTCTCAAGTGTGTGTGTGAAGGGTTACTTAGCATCAGTCTTTTTTATTATTACAAGTAGACTCAAAAGGTGAAAAATAAAATTACAGACTGACTCAACCCTAAACCTACGCGATCCTGGACTTGGCTTCTTCTTGATCTTCCGATCTTCGATTCCTGAAAAGTTAGAAGCAACAAGTAGTCCAAGAGAAACAGTGTTTGTCAATCATCAAAACATAAGCCATGAAAAAATAGATTTGCAACAATCTCCCCCTTTTTGATGATGGCAAACACAAGTAGGAAAGCTTTATTAAAACACAGCAAGGTTACAAAATCCAAGACCAAACAGCTTTTTCCTACACCCTAAAACAGCTTTTTCCTACACCCTACTCCCCCTTTTGTCATCACAAAAAGCGGGTCTAGAAACACAGGAAAAAGACAAACAAGCAAACAAAAAAGATAGGAAACAATCAACATAAAATACAGACTAAAACAATGAGGGATCCAGATCATCAGATGGAGGTGGTGGAGGTGGTTGCTGAAAGTAGGTGGCAAGTGAGGTTAACTGAGCATTGAACCAGGCGATGTCCTGGTCATGCTGCTGCTGCTGCTGAGTAACGAAACTGTCAAATCGGGCTAAATCCTCAGCGCGGTGTTGCTCGTAGCGGGCAATGTCCTCTGAGTGTTGCTGCTCCTGAGCAACAACGTAGGTGTCAAACCGAGTCTCCCAACGGTCAAATCTCTCAATCAACTGATCAAAGGGTGAGTGCTGGTGGAGAGGGGCAGGATTCGAAATGGGAGCGGGAGCGGGAGCCTCCTCCTCTCTTGCCCTCCGACCTTCCCCATCTCCTGGGTGAAGACGAGTACTATGAAGTGCAGTGAAGGAATTGTTTGAGTAGTAGGTAGGGTGAAGGTCAGGATGATTAGGATATTGGAGATTGTATTTGGTTTCAAGGACATAGGCAATGATGTGTCCTAAGGCTAGATTGGGCTTTCTCTTATGGCCTGGGTCGCGAATTGTAATTAGGTGATCGATGTAGCGAAAGAGTAGATTAGCGGCATTGAATTCTCTTTGGGCCATAATGTAGAAAGTAGTGAGGGACAATAGAGGGGTGATGTGAATCCGGTCCCCGGCTTTTGGGATTATGGATGTGCGAAGGACATGTTGGATTGTCCTAGCATCTTTGACCAAAGAGCTAGTCTCTCCAACATGGAAATGTGTATTGGTCTGACGAAGGAAGTGATTCGCCGTAGACCAGTCAAGATCAGGATCAGTGGCTATTTGGTGCAGCTTATCCCCAGTGGTGGATAGCTGTAGAAGATCAACACAGTCCTGATATGTGATTTCGACAGGGCGTCGATTCACATAGGAGGTCATGACTGTGAAGGTGTGGTTAATGCGTAGGTTAGCAAAAAATTCAGCGAGAAGTTCGGAAGAGAAAGGGAAGGCGAGAGTGAGTATAAAACAAAGAGAGGTGTGGGCAAAAAGGTCCATTACCGAGTATGAGAGATATGCTGGATTGATTATCCGGGACAGGGTGATGCCACTCTCCTTGTAGCGATGATAGGCAGCCTGATCTTCTGCCTCCCTGAATCGAGGGTCTAGAGTCGCCCTCGAGGAACTCCCGGATGCCTGACGAATATGTTTCCCACCAGCCATCTGAGAGAGATAGCAGGAAAACACAAAAGAGTTGAAGGAAGAGGGTGAGAAAAATGGCTGGAATTGGCCTGAATTTAAAGAAACGGCCCTATCGTCCTGGCCGATCGCAGAATCGTCCAGGCCGATAGGGTACAATAATTGCATACAGGCCGATTGGTCAGAAAAGCGGTCCGATCGGCCAGGCCGATCAGATATCGGCCAGGCCGAATAGACACAGGCGATCGGCCCGAGGAGTCAGGCCGAACGACCGTTGAAAAAGCAGATCGTCCGGGCCGATTAGGTGTATCGTCCGGGACGATGCACAATAATTGATCGTACCGGCCAAAGTTAAAACGTTTAAAATGCTTGCCACGTGTATCGTCCAAGACGAACAGTGGATCGGCCCGGCCGATGGTCCAATAATGGATCGTCCGGGGCCGAATTTAAAGATCAAAACGTACTGACACGTGGATCGTCCAGGACGATCCAGTGTATCGGCCAGGACGATGCACATAAAATGCATCGACCAGACAAAATATACTATCAGCCAGGACTATCACCAAGAGTTCGATCAAATCGTCCAGGACGATATGGGATCGTCCGGGACGATGAGTTTATTGTTTTCAAAGAAAAAGGGTCAGCAGATGGATTTTGAACAGAATTTGTCATATCGTCCAGGACGATAAGGGTATCGGCCAGGACGATGTGACTAGAAATTGAAATCAAGAGGTGAAGGTTGATGATCAAGACTCTCAAAAAAAAATAAAACAAAAGAAAAACAGTCAAAACAAAAAAAAATAAAAAGGGACACAATGAAAAATCAAAAATGAATATTTTTTGGATTTTAATTTTTCTAAATTTTTTGTATTTATGGAGGCATCATATGAGAATTCTTTTTCAAAAAGTTAAACTTTTAGAGTTCCAAGAGATCAGAAAGTTTAACAAATCTCAATTAATAGAAGGTAGAACATCCGATTCTGTTAACCCTAGATCGGACATCCTTTAGGGTACAAAATTCTTTTGGAAAATAAAAAATCCAGCTTAGAATAACTAATAGGGATAATAAGATCCATTCAAAGCTTGTTTACAAAGAAAATATCTCATATTTAATAAACCAAAGTAGTTTTTCTCAATCATGAAAATTGAAATTAAGTCTTTGAAAACATCACATAATTAATGAATTATCTAAGTTTTAAGAGTTTTATCAAAGAGAGAATAGCTTGCATTTAGTGGGCTCATTTTATGCCTCTTGTCATTTGATTTGCTCTTTTGAGCATCTTTTGATTCTTTGATACACTTTTGTGTATAAAGCATTCTTTTCAATTTTGGCTTCATTGGCCTCTTTCCTTTTTAACTTTTGCAAGCTAGAAATTCTTTAATATACCCTTAAAAAAAAAACTTAGTTGTGAGTATATCCTCCAAATAGTAGAGAATAGGGGCTCTCTCTCTAACATAGGGAAGAACAATCCACAACACTAAATCAAAAACATGTGATAAATGCAATGGCAAGATTTCAAAAACTTGAATGATAACTAAAAACTTTGGCTATTATACATAAGATAAATTAATGTAGCAAGATAAGAAAAAGATCTTAATTAACAAGCCATTGGTTAAACCGAGTTTAGACTTTTGTTTTAGAGAAGAAAAATCATACAACTAAATAAAGTCTGAAGGAGGGAAAACATCAACAGAAAACTCCCTTTAACCAATTTTGAAAAGCTAAATCACTGTCTCCAAAAAGTCCAAAATCTAAAAGCTTGAAAGGATTAATCATATGGAAGGCCAAAAATAAAGAGCAATGAGTAAACAAAACAAAACAAAACAAAACAAATGAAAAATAAAGCAAACTAAAATCAATACAAAGTGAGCACACAAACTAGAAGAAAAGTAAAAAAGACACACAAAACTAATGTTTCAAGCAAGTGATAAAGCAGCGAGTTTAAGCAATTTTTTGAGCTGCAAGCCTCTTTATGTCCAGTTATCCTATGCTCCCACGAGGAATTTGGTGAGAGCACACCTGCAAAACTCAACAACAGTCAGATTTAGGAACCCAAACAGGTTTGGGATCCTTCTTAGAAAAAGTAGAATGTAATGCAGGTAAGGTATGCTGTGAATCATGCATTTTAGGTCTCCACACCCAATGAGTACTACGATGAACGGTGCAAGTGTGTGAGATGTGTCCTAGCATGCCACATGAGAAACATCTAATTCCAGGAAAGGGATTTCTTAGATGATTTGAGTTATAATGCCTCTTCCTAGGTTTTGGCTTAAGATCAATAGTGGAAGTCATCCGATCATTTTGAATCCTCAAATTTGTTCTCTTTAAGGCATCAATCTCAATCCTCAAATTTTTCTCAAGATCTTTAGATTTCTTAAGATCAAAACTAAATGAGGTGTGTGAAACTTGTAATGCATTATGTTCATCAATTAATTCCAAATGTTTTTTGTTCAACTCATCAAATTCATCAAGAAGAGCCATGTGATTTGAATCAATCGTTGCATGGTCTTTGAGAAACACTTCATGCTCTTTTTGTAGATTCAAATGTTCTAATTTTAGGCTAGCATGAGTTTTCTTAAGTTTTTTTTATGATGCATGAATTTTTTCACAAATTTCAAACAATTCATCATAGGTTGGTTTACATACCTCTTCTTCATCACTTTGATTTTCTCCCATGAAACACATTCGTAGTCTCTTCCTCTGGTTCAGTCTCAGAGGAATCAGTACCAGATTCTGCCCAAAATCCTCTTTGGATTTTCTTCTTGTCCTTCCTTGACTTGGCTTTCTCCTCACCTTTTTCCTTTTCTTTGCTTGATTGATCTTGAAGTGTAGGGCAATCGGCTCTCACATGTCCAGGTTTCCTGGATTCAAAACAAACAACATCAGAAGATCCTTTAACATATTTGTGATCCTTACCTTTCCTCCAATTTTGATGATGCCTATGTTTCTTCCTTAGAAAGCTTTTGAATTGCCTTGTGATGAAGGCAACTTCATCGCTCTCAGACCCGGAAGATTCAGAATCCGATTTGTGCGCCTTCAGAGCGATTGTTTTCTCCTTTTTCTTCTCACCTGCATCAAGATTTCTTTGATTCACACCTTGCTCGTAAGCAATGAGTGAGCCAAGTAAGTTATCAATGGAATAAGTATTCAAATCTTTTAATTCAGTGATTGCAGTTATTTTTGCATCATAAGACGAAGGCAAGCATCTCAAAATCTTGTTAACTTTTTCATAATTTGAAAAATCTTTTCCTAAAGCATGTAAAGAGTTTACAATTTGAATAAATCTGGTATACATGTCTAAGATCGTTTCAAAAGGTTTCATGGAAAATAATTCAAAATCATGCATTAACAAATTCAACTTGGATTGCTTGATTTCAATAGTGCCTTCGTATATGTTGTGCAATTTATCCCAAACTTCCTTACCGGTAGTGCACATGGATACTAACATAAAATCATCAGAATTTAAAGCACAGAAAAAGCAATTTAAAGACTTTGCATTCAATTGAGCATTTACTTGTTCTTCCATACTCCACTGATTAAACGGAATATCAGTTTTAACTCCATTAACAATTCTTGACGGTGATGAATAACCAGTTAAAATCATATGCCACATGCGAAAATCAATCGATTACAAGAAAATAGACATGCGAGTTTTCCAAAAATCAAATGACATATTTTCAAATAAAGGAGGTCTGGTGATTGAATATCCTTCCGCAACATTACGATTTGAAAAATTAGCCATGGATCAAAATTCAAAAGCTTTTAAAAACTTATATTATGAAAACCGCTCTGATACCACTTGAAAGTTCGTTCGGGATGTTAAGCCCTATGAACTTACTCCCAAGCTAACCAAGAGGGGGGGTGAATTGGTATTTTAAAAATTCTTAAGAGAAAGAAATAAATTCACAAACCAAATCACACCAGCAAACCAAATGCGGAATTTAAAAGTGCGGAAGCAAAAATAAGAACACAAAATTTATAGTGGTTCGGTCGACTCGACCTACGTCCACTCCTTGGAGGCACCCTCTAAGTATTGCACTACAAAACGTGACTCTCCTTTAGCCCCCACAGCTAGGCGGAGAAGCCCTCACAAGAAACTCCTTTTTGCCACCCCGGCAAGGCAGAGAACCTACCTCCTTTTGCTTCCTCCTGAAGCTGGCAGAGAACCACAACCAAAGGCAAAACTCTTTACCTCTACCGACCCTTCCACGGACGAGAAACTCCAGACGAAATACAAGCAGAGCGATCCTTGAGCAACCCTTGTGAATCCCCTCACAAGCTCCCCCTCACAAGATCCTCTCTCTCTCCCTCTCTCTCTTTCTCTCCTCAAGGTCTTCTCAAGTCAAGGCAGCAGCCAAAGGTCTCTTCAAAACGTTGAAGAAGAGCTCTTTAAATAGAAGAGCTCAAGAGGAGCTCATTAATTGCAAGTAGCCGACTTTATCGTCCAGGCCGATATGGACATCGGCCTGGCCGATTAGTACAAATTAAGGAAGATCGGCCAGAGCACAGCCCTGGGAACAGTCCTGGACGATTGAAATTTGGCTTGATCGTCCAGGCCGATCTCACGATCGTCCTGGCCGATTAGTTCAAATCAGAGGTAAATCGTCCTGAGCACAGCCCTCGGAACAGTCCTAGCCGATTGAAATTTGGGTTGATCGTCCAGGCCGATCTCACGATCGTCCTGGCCGATATGATCGTATCAATCATCCTTAATTACTCCCTTGATTTTCTGATCAATTAAGGTATAATTTGGTAATTTCGTCCTGGCCGATCCTGGAATCATCCTGGACGATAATTTAAAATTCAGTATGCCTAAACTGTCTAAGGCGGCTATCTCTTTCTATTTTGAGCTTATCGTCCTGGCCGATACACGTATCGTCCAGGCCGATATGTTAATGTCGGCTGCCTTAATTAAGAATCCTTAATTAGACTTTCTCTTTTAAGCTGATCGTCCCGGACGATATAAATATCGGCCAGGCCGATGTGGGCAAAAATAGAATTTCTAAGCCTCTCAAGTGTGTGTGTGAAGGGTTACTTAGCATCAGTCTTTTTGATTATTACAAGTAGACTCAAAAGGTGAAAAATAAAATTACAGACTGACTCAACCCTAAACCTACGCGATCCTGGACTTGGCTTCCTCTTGATCGTCCGATCTTCGATTCCTGAAAAGTTAGAAGCAACAAGTAGTCCAAGAGAAACAGTGTTTGTCAATCATCAAAACATAAGCCATGAAAAAATAGATTTACAACAGGTGTAAAAGGATGATGGTTCTCTACCGCATTGGGGATTAGTGGTAAAGAGTTTTGTGAAGGCTTCTCTTCCTTGCTGTGGGGGTAAAAGGAGAGACACTCGTGGTAATAGTGCAATACCTGAATAGGGAGTCTTCAGGGAGTGGATGTAAGTCATGTTTGACCAAACCACTATAAATTTTTGTGTCATTTTTATTTCTACTACTTAATTACTACAATTTTAATTCTATGGTTGAAAAAATTTATTTTCAAATAATATCAATTAAATTGCTATGTATAATTAACTGGTTTCAAATTTTTAAATCCAAGAGAAGTAATTTTTAAATTACCAATTCACCCCTCTCTTGGTTTGCCTTAGGACAATAGCTTAGGTTTAACAACCTAATGAAGATTTAATAAGTATCAACAAGTGGTATTAGAGCAGTATTTCAAAATCATAAGTTTAGACTATTTTTTGATAAATGAGTATGGCTACTTTTGGAAACCAGAACATAACTGAAGGGTATTGGATCACTAGACCTCCTTTATTTGACAACATCCCTTTCGATTTTTGGAAAACACGTATGTCATTATTTTTACAGTCACTAGATTATCGTATATGGATCTTAATTCAAGAAGGTAGTTGATGGTATTAGAGTTGAAATTTCCTTTGCAGATTGGACTGTGGAACATTGTGAATTAGCATAACTAAATGCAAAGTGTCTAAACAGTTTCTTTTGTGCACTTAAGTCAAAAGACTATATGCATGTTTCCACTTACAAAAGTGAAAATGACATATGAGATAGACTCTGTATTAGTTATGAAGGGACAAATAAAGTAAAATAATCTAGACTAAATATCTTGTTGGATGGTTATGAATTATTTCACATGAAACTCAATGAATCTATTTCTGACATGTACACAAGATTCATTCAAATTGTCACTTCTTCACATGCATTGGGTAGGGAACTAATGAATGCTAAAATGGTTCAGAAAATTCTTCATTGTTTTCCTATTGCATATAATACTAAAATAACCGCAATTACAGAGTCTAAATATTGAAATATTCACTATATTGATAATCTTCTTAGTTCACTAGTTGCCTAAAAGCAAGGAGTAAGTTAAAAGAAGATTGATGCAGGTGAACACCAAAAGGAGAAGAACATTGCACTGAAAGTGGAGGAGTCAGAGAGTGATCAATTGCAACCTTAAGATGAGGATGACATCGCTTTAATGATTAGATAATTTAGAAGTTTTCTAAAGAAGAAGCAAAAGAGACGCCAATAGTGGAATAGAGGTAAGTTCAATAGGAATGTTAAGATTTTTAGTGATGTAATTTAATTCGAGTGCTAGAAAGCTGGACATATAAAGTCAGATTGCACAAACATAAAAGCCACTCATAGCAAGGAGAATCTAAAGGACAAACCAAACATGAAGAAGGATAAGAATAGATTCTAAAGAGCTTTTTGGGCAGACTCGACTTCGAATTTGTAAAAAAGTGAAAAGGAGGTGGAAGTCACCAACTTGTGCTTAATGGATAATAATCTTGATTAGTCAAATCAAAAAGAGGTATGCAAATTAACTTATGCTGAAATATTAGAAGTTTCTAAAAGGATTTATGATGCATATAGGAAGTTAAAAAAATGCATGCTAGTATGAATATAGAATTATAAGAACTGCAGATATAACACAAAATATTTAGGAAAGATCATGCATTGATTGATAAAAACCACATGAGCTTAATTGATGAATTTGATAACATAAATAAGGAAAAAGAGATTTTAAAATCATCTTATGCAAAATTGGAAAAAGAATTTACAAAATTTAAGGATAAATCTGAGAGTAGAGAGCATTATTTGAATTTTGATAAGAAAATACTAGAATATTTAAATATATATTTTTGAAATTGAAAGTACAAGCTCTATAGGAAAATATGAAACCACCAACACTTGAAGACTTTACTAATCTAATTTGTATCAAAAATTTATTCAACCCAGGAGGAGACAGAATAATTATTAAAGATTGAGAAATTCATTTCTTGGAGTTAAGTGTTATTCTTATGGCATGATTAAATATATAACATACACTTGTACTATTCATAGGAAAACTCATTTAATGTGGAAACCTAAGATACATAAACCTAGACATATCATACATGCATCTAGTTTTAATTTGTCAAATGGAGAACCCAAACTTATTTGGGTTCACAGGTCTAACATTTGATAGTTTTGTAGGAAAACTCTCATACAAGGCCTCATGAGAGCATTTGGTACCTGAATAATGATTGCTCAAAGCATATGATTGAAGATACTAAGAAATTTATATCGCTTGAAGCCAGAAGTGGAGGCAGGGTTACACTTGGAGATAACACCACTAGGAAGGTGGTTGGATCAGGTATGATTGAAAACTTTGAAAAAATTTTCATTGAAAATGAGCTACTTATAGAAGGATTAAAGCATAATCTGTTGAGTGTTAGCCATCTATATGATAAATGATACAGTGTAAAATTTTTTTCCACTAGCTGTATATTAAGCCTAAATGGAAATGATATTTTATATTCTAGATTTGAATTGTATTTCAGTTCCTAATACTTGTTGTTTGAAATCTATTTCTGACGAATCATGGTTATGGTATAGGAGACTTTATCACTCTAGCATGAAAAACCTTAAGTGAATTACCCAAAAGAATTTAGTGAGAGGTATACCAAAATTAGACTTTACTAAGGACCACCTTTACGATGCTTGTCAATTAGGAAAATAGGTAAAGTCCTCTTTTCAGTCTAATAAGGATCTTAGAACTAGTAAATCTTTAGAGATTCTACATATGTATCTTTTTGGACCTGTTAGAACCTAAGTCTCGGAGGGAAGGTATACAGATTTTTAATAGTAGATGATTTTTCTAGATTTACTTGGGTTATATTCTTATATCATAAAGGTGAATCATTTAAGGAGTTTAGAAATTTTTTGACTTGGATTTGAAGAAACTAGGGTGTGTAATTTTAACAATATAAAGTGATCACGGCAGTGAATTTGAAAATGAAAAAATTAAGGATTATTATAGAGATAAAGGAATTGATCACAATTTTTCTGCACCTAGAACCCCTCAATAGAATGGGGTAATAAAAAAAAAGAGCAGAATATTAATAAAAGCCGCTCGAGCCATATTAGTAAAATATTTGGTTCCTAAATATTTTTAGACTAAAGCGGTTAGCACTGTATGTTATGTTCTGAATAGGATGAACATCATATCAAAATTGAAACCTATGAGCTTCTTAAAGAAAGAACACGTAATTTGTCACATTTGCATATTTTTGCATGTAAGATGTTCATACACAATAATGAAAAATTTACCTTAGGAAAATTTGATCCAAAATTAGATGAAGGAAATTTTCATGGATACTCTAAAGTTTGAAAATCTTATAGAGTATTTAACAAAATAACCTTGGTAGTTGAGGAGACCACACATGTGGTATTTGATAAATATGGAATTTTAGAAGAGTAAAATTTGGAAGAGGATGAGATAGAAAATAACCCCCAAAAGATTGAGAAGATTATTTTGGATGAAAAGTAGGAGATAGAAAACCTATTGCTTAGAGATTTGAGATTTTTTAAAAATCACTCAAAGGAATTGATTTTAGGTGAACATTCTGAGGGTATTAGGACTAGGCATGGACTAAAAAAAGAAGTCAATTATTCTTCCTTTTTTCCTTTGATAGAACCCATAAATATAGATCAAGCACTTTCGGATGAAATTTTTATTTTGGCAATGTAAGAAGAATTAAATCAATTTGTAAGAAATAAAGTTTGGGAATTAATTACAAGGCCAAAGGATCAAAGTGTAGTTGGAACTAAGTGGGTATTTAAAAATAAAATGAATGACTCAGGAGTTGTTGTTAGAAATAATACTAGATTGGTGGATAAGGGGTATAATCAGATTGATGGGATTGATTTTGAGGTGACTTTTGCCCCTGTAGTAAGACTTGAAATAATTATGGTTTTGTTAGCCTTTGCTTGTTTTAAAAGATTCAAATTATTTCAATTGAATGTTAAAAGTTCATTTTTAAATGGGGTAATTCAAGAGGATGCTTATATTGAACAACCTCCAGGTTTTAAAAATTCAAAATACCTAAATCATGTTTATAAATTGAAAAAGGCATTGCATGAATTGAAACAGGCACCTAGGACTTAGTATGAGAGATTGAGCACTTTTCTACATGAGAGATCTTTTGAAATAGGAAGTGGGGACATCACTCTCTTTTTGAAGAAATTGGGAGATGATATACTCATTGTACAAATTTATATTGACGATATCATCTTTGAGTCTACAAATAAAAATCATTGTAATAAATTTTTTAAAATAATGAGTAGTGAATTTGAGATGAGCCTAATGGGAGATTTGAGTTAGTTTCTATATTTTAGCATTAGGAAAATTGAGGAAGGAATATTTCTTATTCAGTCAAAGTATGTTAAGAACATCCTCAAAAAGTATGAAATGGATAATGCTAAACATGTTAGTACACATATGAGTTCCTTAGTTCAGTTGGATAAGGACCCAAAGGAAAAATTTGTTGATCAAAAGAAATTTAGTGGAATTATTGGATCTTTGCTTTACTTGACTGCTAGAAGCCCCGATATTATGTTTAGTGTTTGTTTGTGTGCTAGATTTTAATAAGATCCAAAAGAATCACATTTGACAGCAGTGAAAAAGATTTTGAGGTGTCTCTTGGGAACTTAGAACTTAGGGATTTGGTATCCTAAGTTCAGCTCTTCATTTGAAATAATTGGATGTTCAAATTCGGACCTTATAGGTTGTAGGGTTGATTGAAAAATTACATCTAGAACATGTCAATTTATTGAAAATTCATTAGTTTCTTGGTCCAGCAGAAAATAGAATTTTATAGCCCAATCTACTGCTAAAGCTGAATATATTGCCTTCAGAAGTTGTGTGGCATAAGTTCTTTGGTTGAAATAATAGTTGATTGATTTAGGATTTACAATAGGCACAATTCCAATTTATTGTGATAATACTAGTTTACATTTCAAAAAATCTTATTCAACATTTTTTAACCAAACATATAGACATAATGCATCATTTCATAAGGAATCATATATCCAAATGAGAAATTAAACTGAACCATGTTTCAATTGAAAATCAACTTGCAGACATTTTTACAAAAACACTAGCCTTTGATACTTTTAGTATATTAAAAATAAGCCTTGGTGTGATTGATTTGAATGCTTAATTAAAAACTTTCTACAAACTTGATATGTGTTTTAGTGTGTTTTTCTATGTTTATATTTTGTGCTCATTTTATGTTTGTGTTTTTATGTGATTTTGAAATGTTTTCACATTAGATTTCCTATTTTTGATCAATCATATGAATTTTTTTAAGTGCTTCATTCATACTGTATGAAATTATTTTCATACTATATGAATTCTATAGCATGTCGATTGATAGTTTGGATTGATTGCAAATATTTTAGTTTTTCCAATACATATCATACTGTATGATCTCTAGATCATCCAGGACCCATGTGTATTCATTCGTATGTACGCATCTAGATGGTTATACAGGCAGAATCAGTTATTATAACTTATCGTACATACAAACCTATAGTTCATATAAACGAACACGTGTCATTCCAAGTGGGGGATGAATCTAACCGTCATTAAAACAATCTTAAATAAACGATCAGCCTAGACGAACACCTATTTGTCTGTACAATCAAATGGTCAAAAAGTCTGTATGAAAGGACACCTCTTAATTTATGTAATTATGAAAAGTAATTTTGTTTTGAATGTATTCATTCATACATATGAAATTTATGTCATTTGTACGAACCATATATATCGTATCGTACGAATTCCTTTTCATAGGTATGAATGGTCATTATTTTTTAAATAGAAGGGCTTTGGAATTCATTTTCATTCACTTCAATAGCCTTCTCCAATCCTTTAGTCTTAGCAATGGCAGTTCGATCAAGAGGGGTAGACTTACTAAAGGTCCATTTTCTAGGAGTGGAGATGATGAGTTTCTGTCTAAAGAAAGTGAGGAGTCTTTCTATAGGTTTGTCTCTGCCAATATTATACCTGCTAGAACCCTACTATAAGAAAATATTAACTTCCAAGTAATGCCCTTTTTCGCTGCCACCCAATTTGCTTTTATTCTGACCCTGATTCATGCCTATAACAAAAATTCTTTTCACTACTTTCTAGCCAACATGTCCTTTAGTACTAATCAAATTAGGATTAGATCTTATATTTTGAAGAAGCGGGTAGAAATTACTAAGGAAGATTTGGGGAACTTTTTGTATTTAAGGACTGAAGGTGTTAGTGCCCACACTTTGAATTTTACTTTTGATTTTGAGTGGACTGAAATAAATGAAGTCATTAAAGGGATTGAATAAGTATGTCATTTGCCTAGGGTCTGTACTTTGAACCAAAATGTATGAATCAACGAGCATGTTCATAGAACATTTATAATTCCTAAAGCTGGTGATCATATTAATATTACTCCTCTCTTATCCACTGTCACTTATCTTATCATGATTGGTCAACCTATAGATGAAGCCCAACTCATTATTGACTATATTTATTGGCTTTCTGAAATTGGACATGTCTTACATAAGAGGAAGAAGAACATTGCCTTAGGACACCTAGTGACTTATATCCTTGAGAAAGAAGTACAATCTTATTCATCTTGATCCTCTACTTGAATTACCTATCTACTTCACTAATGCTTCATTTTGAGCACGTTTTGGGAGAGACGATACAAGTGAGGATTCTAAGGGAGAAGGGGGAGCACCTGCACCTGCACCTGCGCCTACTCGGGGACCAGACTTTCAGGAGATGGTCCAGCATTTTGACAGACTAGAGAGTCATTTTGATCAACTCTTTGATCAAATTCAGGCTCATCTAAATCAGCAAAATGCTCGGTACCAGCAAGACATGGGTTGGATTCGAGGTTAGTTCGGCTCGGTGAACACCAACATGGCTATGATGAGTAGCTATTTTTTCTTCTTCAATAAGCCACCTCCTTCTCTTTAATGAACATTAATTTTGTTATTGCAATTATAATTCAATCTCTTTCAAGATCAATTATCAAAGGTTTCTTATATGACTTCTTACATTTTTTTTTTCTTCTTCTCTTTTTGCTGTTGTTAAAAAGGGGAGAAATATTATTTACTTGCATTGTTTGTAATGTTTTGCCCTATTTTGTTCGTAATGTTTTGCCTTGTATTTTGTTTTTATTTCTCACTTTGTGTGTTTTTAAGACTTAAAAATTAAAAATTGATTTGTTCTTAATAGAAATTCCCTTATATTCTCATGCTTATTCATTTAGGGGGAGTTAAGGAGAAATTTAAGACTTTCAATTTTATTCAAACAATAATTATTTTGCCATCATAAAAAAGGGAGAGATTGTTGAGATAGTTGCTACTTAGTTTTGCATGTTTGATATTCTTGGAACTTATATATTTTTTATGATACAAAATATTATTAATTTGATTATTATTTCTCCTAATATATTTTGGAAAAATTATTTTGTTCTTGTGTGAACTAACATTTCAGGAAAATCATACTCCGGATTGTTGAATACTTAAAATAAAGATCAGTTTAGAGTTTATTATAATTGAAGTCTATATTTTGTCCTCGAACAAAGATTATACGGAATGAAATTTATTTTCATACAAGGATGAACGTCTCTGTTTTCTTCTTGAATGAAGATCATACTGGATGAAATTAATTTTTAGACCAGATGAATGGCTTGGGTCTATTTTCATTCATTTTGTCCTGACTTTTTTCATGATGAACTTTAAATTTTTTTTATTTATACCGGACAAACTTGGTTCATACTGGATGATGATCATGTACGAAATGAGTTTGTACAAAATGAGTTTGAACAATTCGTATGTACGAAATCCAATCGTATTGTACGATTGTGTCTACACAAAATTGAAAATTTGAGTTTTCTTGAATGTTTTTTGTGTCTTTTATATAAAAATGTCTATTTTAAACTGAAGTGTATAATCTTCTAAGTCTTGTCTTCCTGAGTTTTCAAGGGCAATTAAAAGAGAGAGTGTGAGAGAGTGGTTGGGAGAGATTTCTTGGATGTGGAGTGTGAAGGGTTCATAGGGTTACTCAAAGGTAAGGATATCTTTGTAATTATTTATTATCACTCTTACTCTCGTCTTTCTAGATATCTATTGAGAAGATTTGGTTCTCTACCGACACTTAGAAAGTGTGAACAGTTGAAGGTTCTCTACCTACAATTAGAGAGTGTGAACAATTGAAGGTACTCTGCCTACAATTGGAGGGTGTAAAAGGATGAAGGTTCTCTGCCTACACTAGGAGGGCATAAAAGATTGATGGTTTTCTGCCACAACGGGGTTTGGTAGAAGAGAGTTTTGTGAAGGCTTCTCTGACTTAATATAATCTTTTAAGTCTTTTCTTCATGAGTTTTCAAGGGCAATTGAAAGAGAGAGTGTGAGATAGTGTTTGAGAGAGATTTCTTGCAAGTTGAATGTGAAGGGTTCATAGGGTTACTCAAAGGTAAGGATCTATTGGTAATTGATTGTTATCACTCTTACTCTTATCTTTCTAGATTGCTCTTGATAAGATCTTGGAGAAGATCTAATTCTCTACCGACACTTAGAAAGTGTGAATAGTTGAAGGTTCTCTGCCTGCATTTGGAGAGTGTGAACAGCCAAAGGTACTCTGCCTATACTTGGAAGGTGTGAAAGGATGACGGTTCTCTGCCAACACTTGGAGGGTGTAAAAAGACAACAGTTCTTTGCCGACACTCGGAGGGTGTGAAAGGATGATGGATCTCTACCAATATTTGGAGAGTGTAAAAGGACGAAGGTTCTCTGCCTATACTTGGAGAGAGTGAACATCCAAAGGTACTCTACCTAAACTTGGAGAGTGTAAAGGATGAATGTTCTCTGCCTACACTTGGAGAGCGTGAACAAACGAAGGTACTCTGCCTACCCTTGGAGGGTGTAAAAGGATGAAAGTTCTCTGCCTATAATTGGAGGGTCTAAAAGGACGACGGTTCTCTGCCGCACTGGGGATTAGTGGAAGAGAGTTTTGTGAAGGCTTCTCCACATTTTTGTGGGGTCAAAAGGAGAGACACTTTTCATAATAGTGTAATACCTGAAGAGGGAGTCTTCAAGGAGTGAATGTACGTCGTATTTGATGGAACCACTATAAATATTTGTGTCATTTTATTTTCGCTGCTTAATTACTGTAATTTTAATTTTGTGGTATAAAACTTTATTTTCAAATAACATCAACTAAATTGCTATGTATAATTAACTGGTTTGAAATTTTTAAATCCAAGAGAAGTAATTTTTAAATTACCAATTCACCCCCTTCTTAGTTAGACTTGGGACATTAACTTAGGTTTAATAACCTAATCAAGATTTAATAAGTATCAACACTAATCAAATATATAAACTCATTCATACTGTACAAATATTTGAAATCATACTTAAATTAAACCACTTAATTAGTTAATCAAATTATAGTTTATTTAATGATGAAAAATCTTATTATATGATCTTGATTGTAATATACAATTAGCAGAGGCAAAATTTTGTTATCTGAACGATCGTACCAAACAAAACTATATATTTTTAACTGATCAACTTTATAATATTCATATAATACTAGAAGATTAACTTTTAATCATTTAACCATACTATATAATCAGAGCAGTATGGGATGATTGATAGAGATTATTTTTAATCATCCCAAGAATCATCCTGTTAGAATAAGGAAAAAGCAAATAGATCTTATTGGGTGATATTTAGATTGTACAGTAAGATGAATTCACAATGTTAAATAGTTTGTAAGAACAATTATTTACATCTTATTGGACGTGCATATTTTTGAACAACTTGAATTATATAAGTTCCAATCGTAATATACAAACAGTTACGACCAACATGATGGATTTCATGAAGCCCAATACTTAAGCAATGTTTTATTATCTAATAAAAAAAGAGTGGATTGTGTAAATGCTGAAGGAACTTTGAGAGAGAAGCCTTTTGAAAGATTAATATTCAGGGTTTAAGTGGAAGTATAAGGTGAGGTTGAGCAAAGTGTGAGCGGATCCCACAGTTGCTTGTGGCTAGCTACACACTTGTTCCTCCCATGGACTAGGTGAGTCCTTGAAGTCTCTCTTGGGAGAGAGGCTTCTAAGTCAAGCCCTTATGGTACTCAACCTTCCCTAAGAGGGAGAAAAATGATTGGAGGTATGCTGCCTTCTCCATGAGGGAGAAAAAGCTTTGGGTTCTTTGCCTTTTCTATGAGCGAGAAAAAGTATTGAAGGTTCAATCCTATCACTGGGGAAGGTAACATAGCGTTCAGTACTCCGCCGCATTAGGTTTGGTGAAAGTGAGTCTATAATAGCTTCTCCACCATGCTATGAGAGCAAAAGAATAGTTACGTTTTGTTAGTGCAATTCATAGAGCAAAAGACTCTGGCGTGAATGTAGGTCAAGGTTGACCGAACCACTATATAAATTCTAATGTGCTTTTTCATTTTTGCATTTCAATTTTTGCACTTTATTTATATGATAACTTCTTGGAAAAAAAATTTGAGATTAATGCTCTATTCTGATAATTAGAATTTCATCATCATTATTGAAATTATTGTTAAAATGTTAGCTTTTGCATCGGCTAATCAAATTATTTATGTCAAAGTTTTGAATAATTTATAAAAAGAATTGTACTCCTGCTTTGAATTTTTTAAATTACCAATTTACCCACCATCTTCATGCGCCTCGAGCTAGTTTTATGAGGTATAACAACCTTCTTGAACTTTGAGTGGTATTAGGGAGGGTTTCAAAAATATGGATTTAGAAAACTTTTAAAAAATAATCAATGGCTTATTTTTATAATCATAACACTGTCGAGAATTATTCAATAACATGTCCACCTTTATTTTATAATATACCTTTTACCTTTTAAAGAATTTGCATGTCTACTTTCTTATAGTATATAGATTATCACATATGAATGTACGTCTAAAAAGGATATTCTACACCATATCATTATATTAATGGAGTTAAATCTGAATTACCGTTTAATGAATTGAGTAATAAGGATAGGGATTTAGTTAAACTAAATCCAAATGATTGAACTATTTTTTCTTTGCATTGAAATCTGAAGATTATATGTGTGTGTCAACTTGTACTACAAAAAAAGATATTTGGGATAAACTATTCATAACCTACGAAGGAACTAGTGAAGTAAAATAGTTTAGGTTAAACATTTTGCTTCTTAACTACAAATTATTTCACATGAGACTTAGTGAATCAATTTCCAAAAATATATATTAGGTTTACATAATAGTGACATCCCTGCATGCATTAGGTAGAGAACTTACAAGTTATGAAAAATTTAATAAGATTTTACGTTATCTACCTAGTTCTTATGATGTAAAGAAAACTATAATTATTGAATTTAAAGACATGAATGTTTACTCTATTGACAATTTTCTTAGGTCTCCCATTACCTACGAGAAAAGAGTGAATCAAAGGAAAAGTGATCTAGGAAAAAAGTCGAAGAAGAGAGCTGTAACACTAAAAGAAAATAATTATGATAGTAATAGTTCTGTAGCAGAGGAGGAAAATGACATCGTCCTAATGACATGGTTAATTACATGGTGATTCAAGAGCTTCTTGAAAAGAAAATAGAGGCATCATCAACAGCATTGGAGCAATGGTAAAAGTAATAAAATGTTAAAGTTTCTTTGTACACTATTATCTTTGAATGTAGGAAATCAGACCACCTATGAACTAACTGCCCCAACTTGAAGACTCACCATATCAAGGAAGAGGGTGAAAAGAAGCCAAAGTTTAAGAGGTGCAAGAAAAATACACAAAAATTTTCTAGTCTGACTCCACCTCAAAATATTTAGTGTCAAAAGCAGAGGAAGAGGTAACAAACTTATATCTTATTACTAATAATAATCTTGATTAATCAGATCAAGATGAGGTATGCAAGCTATCCTATGATGAATTACTCTTTATTTTTGAAAATATTCATGATTAATATATGAAGCTAAAAAAGTTGCATTCTAGTCTCAAAATTATATTGTTTACTTTGCAAAAAGGGCATGCTAATTTAACTACCGAACATTCTAATTTAGATGGTGATCACATCAAAATACTTAACAAACATGATGCCTTAAATAAGAAGAATATTGACTTAACTAATGCACATGAATCCTTGAAGACATTGCATATTTAACTAGAGAAAGCATAGATAGTACTAGAAGCATGTGCATTAGAAGTATACGGTAGGGAGCATATATTAAAAATTGATATGTCCATTCTCGAAAGTGAAAAAAAAAAAGTTATTATAACAAAATCTAACTGCACATAAGAATAACAAACCACCACTTACCATGGAATAAATTCATAAGCCCTCAATACAAGATGCATCACATAAGCCTAGGAAGAGACACCATGACCCACAAAGGTTATTAAATCCATTGCTTATAGTTAGGTGTTACTCTTGTGGCATGTTTGATCATATAGCCTGCACTTATACAATACACCATAGGACACATCTAGTGTGCAGTCTAAAATTACATTCATCACAACATAGCAAACATTCATCTCAATCATTCATGCATAAGTTGGAACCTAAACTCACTTTGGTTGCCAAATCTAATCTTTGAATGACTATATGGGGTTGCTTTCACAAAAAGTTTAGTGAGAGTAAGTGGTACCTAGAAAGTGGATACTCGAGGTACATGACACATCATATGAGCAGTACATAATGTTGGAGGCTAGGTTAGGAGGCATGGTTATATTAGGTGACATCACCACTAGGAAAGTTATGGGCTCAGGTATAATTAGCAATGCTAAAAGATTTACTATTGAAAACGTTTTATTAGTTGATGGTTTAAAGCATAACTTTCTAAGTATTAGTCAATTATGCGTTACAGATTTTGACATCAACTTTCTTTCTGAAAAAATGTATAATTAAATTAAATGGAAAACTTTTATTTGAAGAAAAAGGAAATTATAATATTTGCAAGCTTGACTTGAACTGCATTGAATATTCAAATTCTATATGTTTGAAAATAATTATTCATGATTCCTGGCTTTGGCATTGGACTATGTCATGAAAACATAAAATCTCTTTGGAATATTTCCCAAAATGACCTAGTTATATGCATACATAAACTATACTTTACTAAGGACCACCTATGTGATGCCTATAAACTAGGAAAATAATTCAAGTCTTTATTTTATTTGATTAAAGACCTCAACACCGCTAGGACACTAGAAATCCCTCATTTGGACCAATTTATAAATGCTAGTGTATCTAAACAAGGAAGGAAGACATGGATTTGTAAAATAAGATGACTTGCCTAAATTTACTTTGGTTAGATTCCTAGCACCTAAGAATGAGTCATTTGAGGAATTCAGAACTTTCTCCACTTGAATTCAAAAGAAATTAAGATGTGAAATTTTAACTGTTCATAGTGAATATGGTGAAGAACTTAAAAATTATAGGTTTAAATTTTTCTTTCAAGAGATTTCAATAGAATATAATTTCTTTGCCCCTAAGACTCCTCAATGGAATAGAATAGCTTAGAGGAAAAATAGAACCTTGGTAGAAACTACTAGGGCAATGTTAATTGAATACATTTTCACTAGAAACTATTGGGAAAAAGTAGTGAATATTGTTTGTTATGTTTTGAATAAAGTGAATGTTAGATCCAAGCTGAATAAGACACCTTATGAACTCTTTACAGGTAGGTCACCCAATCTTTCCCACTTGCATTTCTTTGGATGTAAATGCTTTATCTTGATAAATAAAAAATTAGCCCTACAAAAATTTGATCCAAAATATGATGGAGTATTTTTAAGTTATTCAACTATAGAGGAGGCCTATGCAATCTTCAATAATAGGGCCTTGGTAGTAGAAGAGTCTACCAATGTTACATTAGATGAATCAGGTAAGACCTTTGAAACTAAACCTAAAGAAGAAGAAGTGGAGGCCATTTAAGGGGTAGAATCCATTGCTTTAGGAGATATAGTGGAATTGAAAGAGCTTTTTCCTAGAGATAGGAGATATTCTTTTAGTCATCATAAAAAATTAATCATAGGAGACCCATCTCAAAATCCTTATAACTTGGGATGAACTTAGAAAGTAGGTAAGTCATTCTATATTTATCTCCATAATAGAACTCACCAACATAGATCAAGCCTTATCTAATGAATTTTATATCCTATTAATGCAAGAAGAATTAAATTATTTTGTTAGAAATTATGTTTGTAAGCTAGTGACTAGACCTATAAACCAAAGTGTTATAGGAACCAAATAAGTTTTTAAGAATAAAATGAATAATTCTGGCATAGTAGTAAGGAAAAAAGGCTAGGTTAGTAGCTGAGAAGTCTAATCAGATTGAAGTGATTTATTTTGAAGAAAATTTCGCCCATGTAGTTAGAGTAGAAACCATTAGGGTGCCCTTAGCCTTTGCTTGCTTTAAAGGATTTATGTTATATCAAATGGACGTTAAAAGTTTTTTTTTTAAGTGGGTAATCAAAGAGGTTGTATATATTTAGCATCCCCTACATTTTCAAAACTGAAAATTCCTAAATCATGTATTTAAACTAAAGAAGGCCTTCTATAGGTTGAAGCAAATATCTAGAGCCTGGTATGAAAGGTTAAGTACATTACTTCTAGATAGAGCCTTTGTTAAGGGTATTGTAGACACCATGCACTTCCTAAAGAAAGAAGGAGAATAATTTCTCATTTTCCAAATTTATGTTATAACATGTTATTTGGATCCTTAGATAAAAACCTATGTAATTAATTTAAAAAAAATGAGTATAGAGTTTGATATGAGTATGATGAGAGATCTAAACTTTTTTCTTGGATTTAGTGTAAAATAGATGGATGATGGAACCTTTCTTAGCCAATCAAAAAATAAGGACATCCTTAAAAAATACGAAAAGGGTAATGCTAAAGCAATGAATACTCCCATGACCGAAACTATTTAGTTAGATAATGACCCAAGTGGAATATTTGTTAATCAAAATAAGTATAGAGGATAATTGGATCACTCCTTTACTTGACTACTAGTAGACCTGATATCATATTTAGTGTTTGTCTATGTGCTAGATTTTAGGATTACACTATAGGGTCCCATATGACTATTGTTAAAAAATTCTTAGAGATCTTATAGGAACCCAAAACTTATGAATATGGTAACCTAGATAAATAACTTATTTTGAGATCATCAGATATTCTATATATATAACTTTCCAGGTTGTCAGGTTGATGAAAAAGCACATCTAGAATATGCCAATTTATAAAACAATCTTTAGTCTCATCATCTAATAAAAAAACATTGTATCCATGTCTACCAAAGAAGAATATACAGCTGTAGTGCGTTGTGTTGCAAAATTCTTATGGTTTAAACAAAAAATCTTAAATAGTGGACTACCTAAAGGCAGCATAAAAGTCATATGTGATAACACTAATTCCATTCACATATTAAAGATTTCTATCAAAGATTTAAGGACAAAACACATAGATAATATGCAACATTTTATTAGAGGTAATTGTAACAAAAGGGGATATAAAGCTACCTCATGTAGCTACTGAAAATTAATTGGCAAATATATTTACTAAAACCCTAGCCTGAGACACATTTAGCACCTTGAGGACAAGACTAGGTGTTATAGACAATAATACTTAACTCAAGATAAATCAAATTATGTTATCATTTGAAATCAACAATTTGTATGTGTTTTTTTATTTGGTGTTTGTTGATTTTTGGGTTATCATTTTTTTGTTTTTGTTAAAAAAGTTGTTTTCTGATTATCACGCATACACTCCTCATTAGATAAAAAAATTAAAAACTAAAATTCCCTTATCGTACTATACAATATGTTTACTAATTCATAAACCATAGCCATTAGCCAAAGCAAAGGCCAAGATGAGTTCAATTATTTGTGATCATACTATATGAACCACCCTTTGTGCTATACAAAAACATGTGTTATAATCTTTTGGGATGAATTTAATACATAATGTATAATCATTATTACATTTTTTACTATAAGAAAACTCTATTTATACTAGATAACTTATGTATTAGAATCTGTTAGGAAGAATTCAATAAAGCCGTTAAAATCATAATTTATATTCATACTATGTGAATACATGTTCGTATTGTACAATGAATTTAGTCAATTGTTGTTTAGATGGCTCCTCGGGATGAATGACATTCCTTAAGATTGTCTATTACAATGATGATCGTACTGTACAATTTGACCACCTTTTTGAATTAATTCCCTTGATCATACATTACAATATAAGCTTCAATTCTACAAATAGGAGGGTTTCTTACATTCATATTTTAGAATCCACCAATGGCTGGTGGAAGTAAATGCAGAAGAATGACCCAGGGGAGCTCTTCCTCTCATCACATCAACAATTGATTTCTCACTGTGAGATATGCAGATGCATACTACAAATTTCAGGAGGCTCAAATCACCCCTTCAAGAATACTAAATCAACCAACTCTTAACTTTGAGGTGATGAATTTCTTTGCCTCTACCACTCTCAAATTCCAACTCACACTAGCATTTCCTTTCAATTTTGAACTAATCTATGGATTCCTAGCCAATCTTAGGGTCAATTTGGAAACTTTCAACATGACCAGTTATGTATGTCGATAACCTGTAGAAATCATTAAGGAATATTTATGGAATCATATCGGTCTTACTACTAAAGGACCTCATCCATAATTCCATAACTCTATATTTTATTTTTACTGGAGTGATGTACAACTTACAATTCAAAATGTTTCTATAAATCAAAATCAGTCCTTAGTCCACTCTTGAAATAAGAATACCGAGTTTTCCAGCATTTTCTCAGAACTTTATTTACCTAAAGCTAGATATTGTATCAATATCACTACACTTCTTTTCATAGTCACCTATCTAATAATGCCCAATAACCAATTTGATGAAAGTCAAATGATTTTTTATTATATCCAAAATATTACTCCTACTTGACATCCTAGCACCAGAAGAAAGTAAAATGTCACACTAGGACACATCATAGGCTATGTCTTAGACAGCAGATACCAAATCAACTACACTGCTCCTCCCAATAATCTATCCATTTTCTAGATGGATGCCTCCTTATGTATTATTTTCTATTAGGAGCATGAACATGATGAGCAAGATTTTGTTGAAGAAGAGAAACCATTTCCTTGAGGTGGACTTCACCATCACAAATACCCCAACCTATGCCTAACTACCCTTCCTATCTAGACGATAAAAAAATTTAGTGGTTTGAGCCATTAAAACCCGACTAGATTATCATATTTAATAACAACAACAATAATAGTAGCAAAAGGAAGACCTTGGATGGTTTGTAGAAAAGTTTCCAAATTGAGGATCAATTCACCTCCATCCATAAATACTTTTAACAACCACCAACATCACCACCTTATCATGATCCATCTTATTTTTAGTGTTTTTGGTTGTGTTTTACTATTTTACTTCTTGTATTGTTCACTATTTTGTTATTCCTCCTTTTTTTTATGATGTCAAAAGAGATAAAAAAATGTATGTTTAGTTGTAAGTTTTATTTTAATTGATTCATGTGTTTTCTTTTACTTTTTACTATTTTATTTTCTTTCTATCTTTCATAAAAAAAAAATAATAATGTGTAACCCATGATTTTTAAATCAATCACTTTTTTTAGGAATGCTAAGTAGCAATTAAGAAGAAAAAGAAGATAAACCTAGATACAAGTTAATGAGAGGCTATCCACCTATCACTCTCTTCCTTTAAAATTTGAACAAAGGAAGAAGGAAGGTTTCTCTCCAAAAAAAGGTCCCAAACAAAGTCAAAAGAAAATGCTAAGTTAGCAAAATAATCCGCTAACTTATTACAATTCCGCCCAACACGATTAAAAATCACATTATTACATTTTTTTAAGAATAAGAGATCATCCTCATCCCAGTTCTCGTTAGATTTCTTCTGTTTGTTGTACACTTGTTGAAGAAATTTGAGAACATTCTTATTATCTCCTTCCACTATAATACCTTTAGCCATATAAATCCAATCTTGCATCACCTCCTTCACTGATTTGAAAGCTAAAAGTTCCATGTGTGCTATATCCCAATGCTGTCTTCTTTTCCCAAAAGTAAGAATAAACCTTCCTTTGTCATCTCTTAGGACCCCTCCTATACCAGCTCCATAATTCTCTTTAAGAGAAGCATCCAAATTAATCTTTAACCACTCAGGTGGAGGGGGATGCTAATAATCTGAAAATAGCCCTGCTGACCGATAAGCATCCCAGTGATTTGAGTGATAAACACCTTGTTTAGATGAGCTATAAAAGCTAAGAATAGAAACAACAATCATCTCACAACTGCTTCCAGGATTTCCATGTTTCACCTTGCACCTATTATTCCAAATGAACCACACTAATAGAGCACAGATCCTTGCCGTGAAAACATCCTCTTCAACCAATTTTTGAAGTCCCTAAAAACATTATGTATAATTACATAACTCAGGAATTCTGAATTCCCATCCTCTTAAAACTTTACTCACCTTCAATAGAATTAAGCACCTGACAGTGATATGATCGAGATCTTCAATCTCTCCATGCCCCATGGGATATAAACTATTCCCAAAAATCCTCCTCCTGTACAAAAAATCTTCAGTTGGTATGGCATCTCTACAGATTCGCCATAAAAATAATTCCACTTTAGCATTCATCTTCAGCTTATGAATCCAAGTAACCTTATCCTTTGTCAATACATCTTTAAAGCTATCTTCCATTAATAATGCATATAAAGACTTACCCATCATTTGTAACTTCAGTTCCATTTGATCTTCTAGCAAGGAATCAAAGATCTGATAAATCAATCACTTAGTGAGGAGAAGATTAAGAGAAAAGACTTATTGTCATATTTATCATCAAACATTATTTTCTATCCTAAAAAGTGGGAGATTCTTGCAATCCAAGATCCTTAGTCCATAATTTTGATGATGACTAACTTTTTTGATTGAATTGTTATCATTTCTCAGTGAATAATTAGTTTACTTCTTTTATCTATGGCACAAATATTGCAGGCAAAAACTACACTTCTCAAGGCTACTGGAAGCTTAAGACTGGCTAGAATAGGAATGCTAAGTAAACATAGTATGTACTTTTATTTTATTTTATTTTCTATATCATGAGTTTGACCACAAAATAGTGTATGCAATTGGGTGATCGTACAAAAAAATAGGGGTAGTGAGAAAAATTTAAAGTTAAATTTTTTTAACTATTCATATTGTACGATATTCATATCATATTGAATGACTGACTTGACATCAACAAACTGTACTGTATGATGAGAGCAGTATGGGATGATTGGCATGGATGATTTCCAATCATCCCAGGAATCATCCTATGAGAATAGAGAGAAAAAAAACTAATTGTACTGGACTATCTTTGGATCATACTATACGATGTATTTGAAAAGTTGAATAATTTATTCGTGCAACTATTTACATGATGCTATACGAGTTGTTCTTAAGTAGATCATACAATATGAATTCAAACCATATTATAGGAACAGTGATGGAAAACTTGAATTTTTAGGATTTCTTGAAGCCCAATACTTAAGCAAACTTTTAATATCTCTTAAAAAAAGAGAGGATTGAGTGACAATTGAAGGAACTCTGAAAGAAAAGCTTTTGAGAGAGATTCAAGGTTTGAGAAGAAAGTGAAGGTGAGGTTGTGTGTGAGGGAGAAGGATTTTGAGGGGATCATTTGGTTTTTATGGGCTACCTACACCCTTGCTCCTCATGTGGCCTTGCTGGGTCATTGAAGGCTCTTTTGGGTGAGAAGATTCTAAGTTAAGTCCTTGAGGTACTCTGCCTTCTCTAGGTGGGAGAAAAATGATTGGATGTTTAATGCATTCTCTTGGAGAGAGAAAAAATTTTTGGTTATCTACCTTCTCTTAGAGGGAAAAAATTATTCAAGGTTCGTTGTCATAACCGAGGAAGGTGATATAGCTTCCCGCACTCCATTGAATTAGGTTCGGTGAAAGTGAGTTTGTAAAGAATTCACCCACTTATTATGGGAGAAAAATGGGAATAACTTTTTGTTAGCATAATTCCAGGAGGGGAGGACTCGGGAAATGGAAGTAGGTCAAGGTTTCCTAAACCAATATAAAATTTTTAGTGTGCTTTTTTATTTTCTGCATTTCATTTTAAGCACTTACTTTTTGTGCCAACTTGTTGGTCAAAATTTGATATTAATGTTCTATTGTGTTAATTAAAATTTCATCATTATTATTGAAATTATTATTAAATTTTTTGCTTCTTCATCATGTGAATAAATTTTCTATTTCAAAATTTAAAAAAATTATAAAAATAATGGTATTCTTGCTTAAGATTTTTTAAATTACAAATTCACCCTCTCTTGGTGCACCTCAGGCAAATTCTGGGAGGTTTAATAACCTTCATAAACTTTCACACGAAAAAGCTTATCCATGTTAAGTCTTCAGAGCCCCCAAGTAGCTTTAGCTCCATGTTATAATAAAATAACTTTTTCTTTAGCAAAAGAAAAAGGGGAAGATTTTCCACCCCCATGACTTAAATTCAAATCAACATTACTTCTCCTTCGAAAATCTTCAATAGGCTAAGGATTTAAGCTCTTTATTGTATTTCTATGTCACACTTAAAGAACTTATAACCTTTTACAATTAACAAGACTATTAGACATAAAACTTAACAAATGATCATTAAAATAATTGGAAATTATATTTTCACATTTGATCAAAATTTCTTCAATCTTTTGTGGAGTCGTGACTTCTAAACCATTGAAATTGAGATTATAATTAACTTCATCAACATGAACAAGATCTACTCCAGAATTAATATAAGGAAACTGGCCATCTCCACGTTAAACATTTTCAAGTTTCGAAGCAATTTTAGCTTTAGAAATAGAATTATCTCCAACATTAATTTTAGCTCTATAATTAGCTATCAATAAGTAATATAATCAACAACTTGAATAACCATGTACAATGAATAACTTTTGATACACCTACATAATTTAAAATCCCAACTTTATTTATATAAAAAAAGGCTCCGATAGATCTTGGGTTTCTTTTGCAGGTCTGCTAAAACTTTCCTTTTTTCTACATCTTCAGCTGCAACAGATTCCTTAGGCAATGATTGGTCTAAAATTTTGTTATTACTTAATGATGAATAATATACTATCTCTTAATGAAGAATAATATACTATCTCTTCAGCTATAGATTTGAGAACTTCTTTAATAGAGGAGTCCTGAATAATGATTCCAGGAGTTGATCCCTGAATATCGTTAGATGCAAACATTCCAGCTGAAGGTCTAAATTTAGTAAATTTGGATTTATTCTTCCA
This sequence comes from Dendrobium nobile, assembly GCA_022539455.1. Taxonomy (NCBI): domain Eukaryota; kingdom Viridiplantae; phylum Streptophyta; class Magnoliopsida; order Asparagales; family Orchidaceae; genus Dendrobium; species Dendrobium nobile. The sequence goes on from CM039719.1 coordinate 35,037,517, forward strand.
AAACATGACATGGATCCTTGGCTTACACTTATTTGCATCATTAAGAGATTCAAAAACTTTAGCATTTATAGTATCTGAATTTGAATTATTTGTTCTAGAAGAATCTTTTACATGCTTAGAAATTATATAGACACAATCATATTCTTTATGGACAATTTTACCATATTTAAAGTAAAATATAAAAAAAATTCATATTCAATTTTTTGAAAAAATTGGCCACCCACAAAGTGAGATGTTTATCTAGCATAATATGAACACCTACCCTTGCATATTCTATCCTTCCCCATTAAAACTTGTTATTATCAGTCATTAATTATAATCCAACCATCAAAACTATCCTTGAGGCATTAATTTCATCCCAACAATGCAAGGGAAGAATAGTCATTCTAATCCAAAATAGGGATGACAAACCCTTGAAAGAGGAAGGTGAGAAGTTAGGAAACCATTTATCAAGACGAATGTTATGTCCACAAACATACCAAGGTTCACCACTCATTATAGATTCAATAGATTCTGAAGCTTCAAATGTTCAAAGAATCCATCCCATTCGAAGGATTATTAAATGAAATTGTACATATTATTTCCACAGCTTATGTAATTCATAAAAAAAATCAAATGAAATGGAATGTTATATCCAAATACTTTCAGTACTTAAGCATTTTGAAACCTCTGAGTATTAACCATTTCATTTTGAGAATGTAATTTAATAGTCAATCAATCATTCATTATCACAAAATCAACATCCGAATGAATTATTTTCATATGAGACATATTATGTAAGTTAGTTAGGGATGTTAAGACCTTAAGAACTAGCCCGAGGCTAACCAGGAGGGGGGAGGGTGAATTGAAATTTTAAAAATTTCTTTTAGAAAAGCTAAACAAATCTTAAAACCAAATCACCACAGAAATCAAAGTGCAAAAATAAATAGACGCAGAAGCAAAACAAAGAAAGATCACACCAAATTTATAGTGGTTCGATCAATCCTTTACCTACGTCCACTCCTCGGAGGCACCCTCCAAGTATTACACTAACTAAGTGTCTCTTCTCTAGCTCCCACAGCTAGGCGGAGAAGCCTTTACAACAGACTCCTTTTCACCATCCCCGGTGCAGTAGAGAACTGACTCCTTTTGCTTCCTCCTGAAGCTGGCAGAGAACCCAGACCTTTGCTGAAGTAGACCTCCCAAGAACCTCCCAAGGATGAAGGATGAAGAACAAAGATGTCGACTTGGAACCTTTCTTGGAGCAACCTTTGTGAACCCTCTCACAAATTCCCCCTCACAAGTTCCGCTCTCTCTCTCTCTCTCTATGGTCAAGACAATAGCACTCAAGGTCTTAAGAATGAGAAAATTTGGGTCCTTTAAATAGAATTTCAAGAACCAATATTATCATCCAGGATGATATAAATATCATCCTGGCCGATCAGTACAAAATAAGCACAATCAGCTGGGGCAATTCAGGATGATCAGAAGAAAATTGATTACATCGACCAGGCCTATACAATATTATCCTAGACGATTAGTTCAAATCCGAGTACAATCGTCCTGAACATCACCCTGAATAGAGTCTGGCCAATGTCAATCATCCATGACATCATCCCGGTCGATTCTGCGATTGGCCTGGCCGATGTGATCGAATCAATCAGCTTTAATTACTTTCCATAATTGCTTGATTAATTTAGTTATAATTGTGTTGTATCGTCCAGGCCGATATGTAGATCATCCAGGATGATAATTTAAAATAAAGAATACCTAAAGTGATCATCGCAACTGATTCTTTCTTATTTTAGCCTATTGTCCTGGCTGATACACGTATCATCCAGGATGATTTGCTTAATGATGACTGCTTAACCAGGATGCTCTAATTAGGGTTTCTGTTTTTACTTGAATCGTCCTGGCCGATAGGAAAATTGTCCTGGCTAATGTACTCAAAATAGAAAAATTCAAAAAAAACCCTTCAAGTTTGTGTGTGCAAGGTTACTTAGCATCAGGAACCACTTTTATAATTGACTCGAGAAAGAAAAAAAATACAGACTTGACTCAACCTAAATCTACCCGATCTTTAGCTGGCTTGAGATGTATTCGATCTTGTGGTCCTGAAAAGTTAGTAGACAAAGCAGTTGTAGGGAAACATGAATGTTTTCTATCATCAAAAGTATAATCCATAATCTCAGATTCACAACAATCTCCCCCTTTTGATGATGGCAAACATAAATAGAGAATTCCAAACAGTTGTGATAGTAAACAGTTACGGCAGTTTAGTAAGAAAATTAGTTCACTAAATTCAAAGTACAAGATACATCATACTACTCCCCCTTTTGATATCACAAAAAAGGAGGGAACCACAAATAAAAACATAACAGAAACTAAAACAAAACATAAAAAATAAACTATAAAAAACTAAAACTAAAACTAAAAGAGAAACAAACTAGAAAAAAATAAAGAAAATCAAAGAAACGAGGACCCCTGATCATCAGACGGAGGTGGTTGTGTTGGTGGTTGCTGGAAGAAGGTGGAAAATATGGCAAATTGTGCCACAAACCAGGCCATGTCCTGGTCATACTGCTGCTGCTGGTATGGAACATAGGCATTAAAAAAGGCTACCCCCTCAGCATGCTATTGTTGCTGGTGTGCTAAGAACGTGTCGAAGCGAGTCTCCAATTGATCAAATCTCTCCACCAACTGATCCAGCTGTGAGTGCTGGCGGAGAGGAACAGGTTCAAGAATAGGAGTTGGAGCGGGAACCTCCTCCTCCTCTACCCCCTGAGCTTCCCCATCCCCTGGGTGTAGACGAGTACTGTGAAGGGCATTGAAGGAATTGTTTGAGAGAAAGGTGGAGGATGGTTGGGAGGAGCAGGATATTGAAGTTGGTATTTAGATTCTAGAACATAGGCAATGAGGTGTCCTATAGCTAGATTTGGTTTCATCCTATGTCCTGGATCACGGAATGTTGTCAAATGCTCAATATAGTAAAAAATTAGGTTAGTAGCATTGAACTCCCTATGGGCTAGAATATAGAAGGTAGTAAGTAAAAGAAGTGGAGTGATGTGGACTCGGTCCCTAGCTTTTGGAATAATAGAGGTGCGAAGGACATGTTAGATTGTCCTAGCATCTTTGAGTAAAGAGCTAGTCTCTCCAACATGAAAGTGTGCATTTTTGTGGTGATGAAAGTGATTTGCAATGGACTAGTCAAAGTCAGGATCAGAGATAAGGGTATGCAGCTTATCCCTAGTGGTTGACAGCTGCAACAATTCAGCACAATCCTAATATGTGATTTCAATAGAGCGTCGATTCACATAGAAGGTGAGAGCAGTGTAGGAAGAATTTATGCAGAGGTTTGCATAGAATTCAAAGAGAATTTCAAAAACTAAAGGGTACTGCAAGGGTGAGAATAAAGAAAAGAGATGTGTGGGTGAAAAGATCAAGTACCGGATAGGAGAGATAGGCTGGATTAATGGTTCGTGAGAGAGTAATGCCACACTCCTTGTAACGATAGTAGGCAGCCTGATCGTCTGCCTCCCTGAATCGAGGGTCCAGTGTGGCCCTCGAAGAGCTTCTAGAGGTTTGGAGAACACGTTTTCCTCCAGCCACAAGAAGGAAAAGAGTAAGCAATAGTAAGCAATCAGGGAGTAGAAGGAAGTGTGAAGAGAACAGGGCTAAAATCTTGCTATATTTAAAGAATCAGATGGATTGTCCAGGCCGATCACAAGATCGTCCAGGATGATCTGGTGCAATTATTGTGAACAGCCTGATTGGCCAAAAAGGCAGTCTGATCTTCCTGGCCGATGCGACATAGATGATCATCTCGAGGAGTCAGGCCGGACGACCGTTGAAAAAGCATATCGTCCAGGCTGATTAGGTTAATTGTCTAGGATGATGCTCAATAATGGATCGTACCTGCTAAATTTAAAATTTTTTAAATCATGCACCACGTGTAACGTCCAGGACAAACAGTGGATCAGTCGGGACGATTTTCCAAAAATGGATCGTCCCGGGCAAAATTATAGATGTTAAATGTGCAACACGTGTATCATCTAGGACAAACATGTGTATTGGTCAGGATGATAACCAATAAATGCAACGTTTATGATGAAAAAAGATATCGGCCAGGACGATAAAGATGATTGCAATAGAGGTCGATGATATCGTCCAAGACGATAAAGGATCGTCCAGGACGATTAGAGCAAAAAATTCAGAATATTCAGCAGATGGACTGTTGAAGTACAGAAAGTCGATCGTCCAGGACGATATAAACATCGGCCCGGACGATGTAAAACAAAATTCAACTCAAAGGAGGGATGGAGATGATCAGAGAAGGCCCAAAAACAACAAGAAAAAAGAAAAGAAAAATAACAACAATAAAACAAAAGTCAAAAAGTTTTTTTTTTTAATCAAAGCATGAACTTGATAAAGTCTCCCTTTGATTAATTTTAAAAATTTGTAAGTTAATGAGTTAACAACTTCAAAAATCCAAATAAATGGTAAAATATCCGATCATGTTAACCCTAAGCTCGAACTTCTTTTAGGGAAAAATCTTCTTTTGAAATCAAAAGGATTAACTTAGAAAAACATTTGGATAAGAAAAAGAGATCAAATCAAGACTTGGTTTCAAAACAATGTCTTATAGAATAATATATCAAAGTAGTTTGTTACATCCGTGAAATTCGAAATCAAGTCTTTGATGTAGAGAGAGTTGCTAGTTGCATGTTTTACATTTTTGCAACTTATATTATTTTGATGATTTCAAATATTATTATTTTATATATCTCCTTACACTTTTTTGGAAGATTTGTTTTTTTGCTCTAGTGTGTACTAACATTTCAGGAAAATCAACTCCAAGAGATGAAGACTTCAAATTATTCATTTGTAAATTACAAGTTTTTGAAATGAGAGGGAGTGATTGTAATTGAGTGAAAAATCACAACACACACTCTTGGGGAAAACTTTTTGTAAACTGATCGTACGGGACGAACCTGGTTCGTATGGGACGAACCTGGTTCGTACGGGACAATCATGTCAATTAACCCCTCGAAAGAGCAATGGATCGAACAGGCAAGTAGAAAATTTTCTAAGTCCTAATCGTCCAGGACGAATTTAATATTCGTCCCGGGACGAACATCTCTTGATTCTCACCTTGCACTGTTTGTCCAGATGAAAATTATGGTTCGTACCGGGATGAAGCTCTCTGTATGAGATCGTACATGATGAAATTAATTTTTGTCCCTGGACGAAACTCCCTGTATGCGATCGTAAAGGACGAAATTAATTTTCTCCCCTGGACAAAACGCTCTATATAAAATTGTCCCAGGACAAAACCTGTTCGTCCTAGGACGAACTGAACTAACTTACGTCAGTTGTTTACGTCCTTTAGAATTTTGGGAACCGACCTATTTAATAATTGTTTCGTACTAGAAAAACATAGTTCGTACAAGAAGATGAGCGTGTACGAACATAGTTCATACCAATATACATTAGGATCGTTTCCGACACTTTAAGAAAAATCGTCCAAGATGATCCACAATCGTACGGGACGATCCACTGCGTATAGAATTGAAAACTTATAGTTTTTGGGCAGTTTGTCTTGTCTTTTATATGTATACTTCAAATTATACTGCCATCCAATCATTTTGCTCATTGATCTTTATGCCTATTGGAAGAAGAGTAAAGGAGAGAGTGAGAAAGAGCAGTCAAAGAAGGATTTCTACCACTGGAGCTTGAAGGTTTTGCATTGTGTTCAAAGGTAAGATTTTCTACTTGTGATTTGAGATTACTTCACTCTTTTTCTTTCTTCCTTCTAGATTTCTTGGGAAGAGATCTGTCAAGGAGATCCAGTTCTCTGCCGACACTCAGAGAGTGTGAAAGGCGAAGGGTTCTCTGCCCACACTAGGAGAGTGTGAAAGACGAAGGGTTCTCTGCCCACACTAGGAAAGTGTAAAAGGACGACGGTTCTCTGCCCACACTGGGAGAGTGTAAAAGGATAATGGTTCTCTACCAACACAAGGAAAAGTGTAAAAGAATGACGGTTCTCTGCCAACACAAGGGAAAGTGTAAAAGGATGACGGTTCTCTGTCAACACAAGGGAAAGTGTAAAAGGACGACGGTTCTCTACCGCATCGGGTACTGGTGAAAAGAGTGTTTGTAAAGGCTTCTCCGCCTTGATGTGGGTGCAAAAGGAGAGACAATATTGGTATTAGTGCAATACTCAGAGGGTGCCTCTGGAGAGTGGATATAGGTCTGGTTTAGACCGAACCACTATAAATCGTGTGTCTTTTTATTTTACTGCTTTTTATTTTCTACTTTTAATTTTGTGTTTTAAAAATTAGTGGTTTAAAAATTTTTTATAAAAAATTCATTAAAGTTTAATTTCGGTTAAATTTATCAAAAGAGGGAAAAAATTTTAACTGCCAATTCACCCCCCCCCCCCCCCCCCTCTTAGTAGCCTTGGGACATTAACTTAGGTTTAACAACCTATTCACTAGACTCAACAAGTGGTATCAGAGCTTTGTTTCAAAATCATAAGTTTAAACTACTTTTTGATTAACATAGATGGCTACATTTGGAAACCTAAATACACCTGAGGGTTACTCTATTACTAGACCTCCACTGTTTGACAATATACCTTTTAATTTTTTAAAAACATGCATGTCTACTTTCTTACAGTCACTTGATTATCATATATGGATCTTAGTCCATGAAGGTTATACAAAACTAACTAGATTAGTTGATGGAGTTAGGGTAGAAACACCTTTTACAGATTGGACTATAGAAGAACGTGACTTAGATCAACTAAATGCTAAATGTTTAAATAGCTTCTTTTGTGCTTTAAAATCTAAAGACTACATGCGCGTTTCCACTTGCAAAAGTGGAAAGGACATATGAGATAGACTTTGTATAACTTATGAGGGGACTAATGAGGTTAAGCAATCAAGACTTAATATCTTGTTAAATGATTATGAATTTTTTTGCATGAAACCAAATGAATCCATTTCTGATATGTACACAAAATTCACATAAATTGTCACCTCTTTGCATGCACTTGGTAGGGAACTAATGAATGCTGAAATGGTTAATAATATTCTTCATTGTTTACCTACTGCTTATGATGCTAAAATTACTGCAATTACAGAGTCTAAAGATCTAAACATTTATTCTATCGATAATCTTCTTGGTTCACTCATTGCTTACAAGCAAGGGCTTAGTCAAAGAAAGATTGATGGAGGTGAACCACGAAAGTAGAAGAATATAGCACTAAAAGTGTAAGAGTCTGAGAGTGAACACTCACAACCTAAGGATGAAGACGATATTGCATTAATGACTAGACAATTCAGAAGTTCTCTGAAGAAGAAGCAGAAGAGACGCCAGCAATGGAAAAGAGGTAAGTTTAACAGAAATGGCAAGGTTTCTAATGAAGTGATTTGTTATGAATGCAGGAAACCAGGTCATATCAAGACTGATTGCCCAAAACTCAAAGCCACTCCTAAAAAGGAGAAAGTAGAGGAAAAACCAATTGTAAAGAAGGGAAAGAAGAAGTTTCAAAGACCTTTTTTGGGTGGACTCTACTTCAAATTCATCAGAGACTGAAAAGGAAGAAGAAGTTACCAATCTTTGCTTGATGGCAGATAGTCTTGATCAATCAGATCAAGAAGAGGGTCGCTCTCACACAAGACCGCGTGGGAGCATATGGTACCTGGACAGTGGATATTCAAAGCATATGACTGGAGATACTGCTCAATTTATAACGCTGGAAGCTAGGAGTGGAGGAAAGGTAACACTTGGAGATAACACCACAAAGAAGGTGATTGGATCAGGTATGATTGTAAACTTGAAAAGCTTTTTTATTGACAATGTGTTATTGGTTGAATGATTAAAGCATAATTTGTTAAGTATAAGTCAGCTATGTGATAAGGGTTATAGTATAAAATTTTTTCCTACTAGCTGCATATTAAGCATAAATGGTAAAGATGTGTTGAATGGAAAGAGGGTAAACAATATTTATATGCTAGATTTAAATTGCATTCATACTCCTACTGCCTTTTGTTTAAAAAAATTTTCTGATGAGTCATGGCTTTGGCATATGAGACTTTGTCATTCTAGCATGAAAAACCTTAGAAAGATTACCCAAAAGAATTTAGTGAGAAGTATACCAAAACTAGACTTTAATAAGAATCACCTTTGTGATGCATGTCAATTAGGTAAACAAGTGAAGTCCTCTTTTCAATCCAATAAGGATCTTAGAACTAGTAAACCCTTAGAAATCTTACACATGGATCTTTTTGGACCAATTGGAACTGTAAGTCTAGGAGGGGAGGTAAACGGATTTGTTATAGTAGATGATTACACAAGATTCACTTGGGTTAGATTTTTATTTCATAAGAGTGAATCATTTGAAGAATTTAGAAATTTTTTGACTTAGATTAAAAGGAAATTAGGGTGTGAAATTATTTGTATACAAAGTGATCATAGAGGAGAATTTTAGAATGAGAGATTTGAAAATTTTGTAAAGAAAAAGGAATTGATCACAATTTTTCTGTACCTAGAACCCCTCAGCAAAATGGGGTAGTCGAAAGGAAAAACAGAACATTAATAGAAGATGCCCGAGCAATGTTGGCAGAATACTCACTTCCTAGATATTTTTGAGCTGAGGCGGTTAGTACTGCATGTTTTATTCTGAATAGGGTAAATGTGAGATCCAATTTAAATAAAACACCCTATAAATTGCTAAAAGGGAGAACACCTAATTTATCACATTTGCATGATTTTGGTTGCAAGGTGTTTATTCATAATAATGAAAAATCTGCCTTAGAAAAATTTGATCGAAAATCAGATGAAGGAATTTTTGTTGGATATTCAAGTGTTGGAAAATCTTATAGGGTATTCAACAAAAGAACTTTGGTCATTAAAGAGACCGCACATGTTGTATTTGATGAATCTAGAAATTTGGAAGAGCCAAATATTGTTGAAGATGAGATTGAGGAAAACTCCCAAAAGATTGATAGAATAAACTTGGAAGAAAATGTGAAAGAGAATTTGGAGATAGAAAACCCTTTGCCCAGAGATTTGAGATTTTCAAAAAACCACCAAAGGGAATTGATTATAGGTGAACCTAGTGAGCGTGTTAGAACTAGGCATGGATTAAAAAAGGAAGTCAATCATTCAGCCTTTATTTCTACTAAAGAACCCAATAATATTGATCAAGTACTTTCTGATGAATTTTTGATTTTGGCCATGCAAGAAGAGTTGAATCAATTTGTAAGAAATAAAGTTTAGGAATTAACTTCAAGGCCAAAAGATGAAAGTATAGTTGGAACTAAGTGGGTATTCAAAAATAAAATGAATGACTCAGGAATATTCATTAGAAATAAGGTTAGATTAGTTGCTAAGGGGTATAATCAGATTGAAGGAATTGATTTTGAAGAGACTTTTTCCCCTGTAGCTAGACTTGAAGCAATTAGAGTTTTGCTAGCCTTTGCCTGTTTTAAAGGATTCAAATTATATCAAATGGATGTGAAAAGTGCCTTTTTAAATGGGGTAATTAAAGAAGATATTTTTGTAGAACAACCTCCAGGTTTTGAAAATTCTAAATACCGAAATCATGTGTTCAAATTGAAAAAGGCATTATATGGATTAAAGCAGGCACCTAGGGCTTGGTATGAGAGGTTAAGCACCTTCCTACTTGAAAGATTTTTTGAAAAAGGAAGTGTGGATACAACTCTCTTTTGAAATAAATTTGGAAAGGATATACTCATTGTTCAAATTTATGTGGATGATATCATTTTTGGATCTTCAAATAAAAATCTTTGTGATGATTTTTCTAAAACAATGAGTAGTGAATTTGAGATGAGTCTAATGGGAGACTTAAATTTTTTTCTAGGATTTAGCATTAAGCAACTTGAGGAAGGTACATTTATTAGTCAAACTAAATATGTTAAGGACATCCTCAAAAATATGAAATAGATAATGCTAAACTTGTTAGTACACCAATGAGTTCCTCAGTTCAATTAGATAAGGACCTTAAGGGAAAATTTGTTGATCAAACGAAATTTAGAGGGATTATTGGATCTTTACTTTACTTGACTGCTAGCAGACCAGATATCATGTTTAGTGTTTGCTTGTGTGCTAGCTTTCAATTTGATCCAAAAAAATCACATTTAGCAGCAGTGAGAAGGATTTTAAGATACTTACTAAGAACTCAGAACTTAGGAATTTGGTATCCAAAGTTTAGCTCTTCATTTGAAATTATTGGTTATTCAAACTCTGATTTTCTAGGCTGTAGAGTGGATAGGAAAAGCACTTATGGAACATGTCAATTTATTAAAAATTCATTAGTTTCATGGTCTAGTAGAAAATAAAAGTCAGTGGCCCTATCTACTGTAGAAGCAGAATACATTGCACTAGGAAGTTGTGTGGCACAAGTACTTTGGTTAAAACAACAGTTGATTGATTTAGGATTAACTATAGGCACTATACCAATTTATTGTGATAATACTAGTGCTATTTGCATTTCAAAAAATCCTATTCAACATTCAAGAACCAAACATATTGACATAAGGCATCATTTCATAAGGGATCATGTATCCAAGGGAGAAATTGAACTTAATCATGTTTCAACAGAAAATCAACTTGCAGACATTTTTATAAAACCTTTAGCCTTTGATACTTTCAGTACATTAAGAACTAGGCTAGGAGTTATTGATTTAAATGCTTAGATAAAAATATTTTTCTACAAAATTGATATTTTGTTTTTGTTTTCGTATTCATTGTATTTTTGTTTTATTTTGTTTTGTTGTTTTTGTTTATTTTGTGTGTGTATTTAAGTGTGACTTGTATATTTTTATTCATTTTTGTTTTGTGTGTGAAAATAAAAATTTGTGGTCATCATCGTCCGGGATGAAATTTTTTTGTACGGGACGATGTGTGTAAAATGACAAACTGCGTGATTTCGAACCATCTTAAGAGCAGTTTTTATTGTAGTTTGTCTGTACGAATGTCATGATCGTCTAAGACGAAATATATTTCAAACGACGGGATGATTGAATGCAGCAGTTGAATGGATAAGACAGTTTTTATTATGAACTTTGTCCATACGAACTTTTGGTTCGTCCAGACGAATATATGTCGATTCATGGCGGGGGATGATTTTCAACTGCTATTAAAACGAGTTAAATTTTTGATTGTCCGTACGAACACGTGTTTGTCTGTACGATCGTCTTGGTCAAAATCCTGTATGAAAGGACGCTTCAAAAATTGCATGTTTACGAAAAGTCATTATTTTTAAACTCATTTATTTGTCCATACGAAATATTTTTGTACGGGACGAATCAAATTCGTACGGGACGAACGAAAATTTTGTCTAGTACGAACAGTCGTTCTTCTTTAATTAACAGAAGTTTTTACTGAACAGTCACTTTCACGCATCTCTTTCAAACATTTCCACTCTTCAAATCTCTTAATAGCAAGTTCTAGCAAGCGCCAAAAGACCTTGGCTAAGGGTCCTCCAAGAAATACATCCGAAAACTTCCTTTCTAGAGCCAATGAAGAATCATTTGCTATGTTCGAGTCTGCAAAAATCACCCCATCTTGAGTTTTCTTACAGGATCAATTGAATTTTAAGGTAATGCACTTATTTACCTCCACTCAATTTGGTTTGATCCTCACTTTAGTTCACTTCTACAATAGAGAAACCTTTCACTATTTCTTGGCAAACATGTCATTCAACTCCAACCATTCTGTCATCAGTTCTTTTGTTTTCAAAAAGAAAGTTGAAATCACCAAGGATGACTTTGGTATTTTTCTAAACTTAAGGACTGAAGGCTTAAGAGAACACACTTTAACCAACTTAAGTTTTGATTGGACTGAAGTTAATCGTGTGATTAGAGATAGGAGAATTAAGGATCATTTGCCTAAAGTTTCAACCTTAGTGCGTGATGCCTGTATCATCCAGCATGTATTAAGAACTTCCATTATACATAAAGATGGTGATAGAGTCAACATCACTCCTCTTCTTTCTACTGTTACCTACTTGATTATGACTAGACAACCTATAGATGAGGCCCAACTCCTAATTGACTACATTTATGGTCTCTCTGAAATTGGTCATGTTGATCATAAAAGAAAGAAGAACATAGCCTTAGGACATCTGATTGCTTATATTTTGGAAAAGAAGTATAATTTAATTCATCTTGAATAAGATTTTGAAGAACCTCTCTACTACAACGATGCATCCTTTAAGGGCTATCTTTAATAAGGACGAGCCCAGTCGAACTCATGTAGTTCTGAGTGAAACAGAAGAAGAAGCTGGACCTTCACATGCTGCTGAACCAAATTATCAGAATTTGGTTCAAAGATTTGAAAATTTAGAGGCTCATTTTGATCAAAGGTTTGATCAAATTGAAACTCACTTGCAGAAGCAAGATTTTCAGCACAATAAGGATATGGGATTTATGCGTGAACAAATAAATGCCATTAATTCCAACATGTTCACGATCAGTAGTTACTTCAACTTCTTTGGTGCAGCACCACCTCCTCCTCCATATCAGGGTCCATTAGAATGATTTGTTTAGTTTTTGTTCAGTGTTTGTTCTGTGTTTTATTGTAGTTTATATGTTAGTGATTTTCTTTAGTTTGTTATTTTGTTCTTGTCTTAGTTCTGTTACTATTGATATCTTAAACTTCAAATTGTAATAGCCTTATCCGATATCAAAATATGTTTTCAATGTTTTGTTGATTAATGTTTTAGAAATATGTGTTTGACTTTATGACATTCCTTTTTTATTTTTGTCTTAATAGTGCTTTATTTAATTTATAAATTAAAATTAATTTCATTAGAAAATATAATTTTTCTAAATTTAAGAGATGCTTATAACTTGATATTATTAGAATTTTTAATTCCATGTCTCTTATTTAGACTACATTATCTTTAATATTATTATTGCAATTTAGATGTTATCTTCTTTTGTATTTCTCTTTTCAATTAGTATTTATGCTCTTGGAAAAATTTGAAATTTTAGATTATTGATTTTGAAAAGAATTCAATTACTCTTGAAAATTGTACAAATGTATAAAAATCAAAAGGAATGTGCAAAAAATTTGCAATGATAAAAAAAGGCACAAAATAAGCCCAAAGTAAAAGATGCACAAAAAATGTGCCATAAAAAAATTGAAAAAGATGCACAAAAATGTGCCATAAAATTTTGAAAAAGATACGCAAAGCGCCACATGTGGATATTTCTTTCCAGATTCTTTTAATCTCTTAATTCAAATTCATCTAATGTTCATTTATAAATTATATTGAAATTTGAAATATAAATTTTTTTATTCATCCTTATTGCAATGATTTTCTTTATATTCATGTCTAAATTAACACAAGCCTGTGATAAATTCATTTTATTCTCTATGTTATATCACTTCTTAAATTATATGAAATCTTATATTTTTCTAATGTTTTGATTTTATTTGCATACCTTATTTCAATCACTTTCAAGATTAAAATATCAAATGAATTTCACACTTCTGCTTACATTTCTAACATTCTTTTCTTCTTCACTTTTTGATGTTGTCAAAAAGGGGGAGAAATTGTTTGTTGCGTATGTTTTCGTGTTGCGTATGTTTTCGTGTTGCATATGTTTTCGTAGTGTTTAATTTTTGTATGTGTGTTTTCATAGTATTTGATTTTCATAGTATTTGATTGTTTTCATTATTTTATCTTTTGAGTTATTTTGTGTTGTATAAAAAATTTTGAAAAACAAATTTTTTTTTAAGTAATTCAAATGCCTCCTTATTTTCATGAAGTTCATCAATTCAAGAGGAGTTTAGGAGATTCTTAGAATTTGAAATCCTACAAATAATAATTATTTTGCCATCATCGAAAAGAGGGAGATTGTAGAGAGAGTTGCTAGTTGCATGTTTTACATTCTTGCAACTTGTATTGTTTTGATGATTTCAAATATTATTGTTTAATATATCTCCTAACACTTTTTTGAAACATTTGTTTTTTGCTCTAGTGTATACTAACATTTCAGAAAAATCAACTCCAAGCGATGAAGACTTCAAATTGATCATTTGTAAATTACAAGTTCGAGATTGCCTAAAGACTCAAACTACAACTGCAAGCTCGTTGGCACGTTAGCTCATTAGCCCTAACCCCTTTCACCTAGCTGCCAACAAGGAAACGCAATGACTAAAACCGTATACATATCTATTACATAAGGTAGAAAGGAAAAACGGTATATCGAAGTAGTTCTGACAATTCAGTATGAATTCCATTTGGAGCTTTTAGCTACTTCGACCCGGCCTATAAAAAGCCGGGTAGGGAACAATTCGGCTGGAAGCCGGGTTTGAACTCTTTTCTGTCTTTGCCCCAGCAAATAGAATACCGTATACTCCAATACTTGATAGTGCTAGTGAATATAGAATTCCTAGTGAGAAATCACTTAGTGCTAGACCTGGTCCTAGAGGAATTACACCCCACCCTAGTAGACGCATCTTCTTTTTCTAGCTTGACGAAAACTTTCTTGTCTTGTAGTTTCGCGTTTACTAGTAATACCGGGCTTTGAACTTATGGTAATAACAATGAATGGAAAAGGGCTTGGCTAGTGTCCTCCGATGCGCACCTTTGTTTTCTATGTGTTTCATTTAGTACAATACAAACTAAAACTACACCAAAGCGGAAGGTTCGACTGTGAAGGAGAATAGAAGCTAGAAGTACTCTAGCCTATAGTAGAGTTGTCGGCCTAACCGTCATGGTCAACGAACTCATGTGGACACTCCTCAGCCCGAGGACAATCTCTGAAATACACATGAATGAAGACCAGTTTTTCTTTTCTTTGCTGATTCCTCTCAATGAAATTTGCCATGTTGCACTGCCAATATTCATCTATCTGTAAGTTCATGTTTGTGTGGCTTTAATTGAGATTTAGATACCTGCCTCGGGAGACGGCCCGGTGGACATCAAGGAGATTCAAGGATCCATAAAAGCTTCAAAGCAATTCGGCCCCGGGGTAGGCCTCATTCAAGTACAAATTAAGAACAAAGAGAAGGACAAATATCAGAGCTATACTAGTGAAATGCCTTCCGGTGGGTGTACTAATTGCGGTACTACTTCATGTGCCAGCTCTGGATGGAGTATAAGATGCCCTTGCACCTGCCCGGGGTGAGTCCCTCGGGACGGGGTCCCTCGGGGATGTACTAACATTTACAAGTTCTAATGGTCAATTACTTCTAATGAATTAGTCTTAGCAGGAGGATGTTTCTAGAATTCTCAAATTCCATTAAGAATAATAAGCGGAGTTATACAAAAAGAACTCTGTTCTTTGTTAGTCCTATCTATAAGGGGACCGCTCCACCGGAAATTCCCTCTGCCCCTACCGTACTCCAGCTTGGTAGTTTCCACCGCCTTTCCAGGGTTGAGCCCTGGGATTTGACGGCGGACTTGAAAAGCCACCTACAGACGCTTTACGCCCAATCATTCCGGATAACGCTTGCATCCTCTGTCTTACCGCGGCTGCTGGCACAGAGTTAGCCGATGCTTATTCCTCAGATACCGTCATTGCTTCTTCTCCGAGAAAAGAAGTTCACGACCCGTGGGCCTTCTACCTCCACGCGGCATTGCTCCGTCAGGCTTTCGCCCATTGCGGAAAATTCCCCACTGCTGCCTCCCGTAGGAGTCTGGGCCGTGTCTCAGTCCCGTTGTAACTCAACAATCTGATGGTACCGGTCTGCTCTGCAAGATCTGCAGTAGGCTGTAACACATCCTGAGCTCCATAACTCAAGCCCTCGACGATCCGATCTAAAGAATTGCCATCACTGTGGCGAAGCCTAAGAGTAACTACCCAGTCTGTAGGATCATCTCCTACAGGAAGCTCTGACTTGCAAGAAGCAAGCAAGGGGGTTGTTACCTTCTTTATATCTCACGCACAGTGCAGTATAAGGGCAATTGTGTGGTGCCGTCTTCGAGGAGCATCCGAATAGAGATCTTTCTAAAAGATACTAGGATATTTGACTCTTGGTTTGTCTTAAGATGGTGAGATTGGGTGTATTTGGGTTTGGGGCCGAATGCTTATCCAAGCGAGACATAAGATCTCTTGGTATTTTAGCGTCCTTGTACCCTGATCTTATTAGGACAATTTGACTAGTAGAACCCTGCTGACGAACTATCTTCTTACTCGAACAGTTATTGAATATACTAAACATAGTGAGATTTAGTCTAGTTATGAGTAAGACCGCGAAAAGAACCAAAGTGAAGAAAGAATAGAATATGAGTTCTCTTATTACGCTCGTGCTCCACGACTAGTGGATCACATCACTCACTTGTAAGCGAGGGAAGATTATGAATCCTTTGTCATCTCCCTTTATCGGAAGCACTTCACTCGAAGAAAGGTGCGGAGAAATTTGCTTTGAGTATTTGAAAGCAAAGCTAAGAGAGAGAGTATTCCATCCTTCGGACCATCTTATACCGCCACCTCTTACATCCATGACTCACTCATTTACGTTACAAGAGAGACTATAGGTGAAGTTCTATCATTGACTATATTATGATATAGCTTTACTCAATATACAAACTGTCAGGCAGGCTATTATGAGTTTTTTCAGTAGAAATTTATGACTGCTATCCTCAATTTTTATGCTGTCTCAGGTCGAACTTTGCCTCATTCATGCTAGGATGGGATTGGATTCAATCCACCCTCAGGCCTTGGAGGACATTGGCAGCAATCTTCACTGGCACAAGGATCTCCACTAGCACTGCAATGGTGAGAGCAGAGTAAGCCGAGGTGGACAGCTTTGATAGGGCAAAGCAAAAGCAAAGGCCTTTCTCCGACCTTGGAATATGCGGAATGGAATCTAAAAGGAGTAAAAGCTCAGGTGCCTTGGGAAGAGTCGGCATTGCCTTCTTTCTCCCCACCTGCTTCTTCTTATTTTCTTGTTTAGTTTGCTTTGCAGTTTCTGGGTTTGATGCTTGTACCTCAAGAGAGCTCGATGGCTTCAGCTTCTTTGGGATGAAAGATTTTGCATCTTCATATATCTTTACTTCATGAACTGCAAAGGGCTGGATGTCGCCAGATATTCTGAACTCCTTGACTCTTTCTCGTTCGGTTCGAGATGGCAACAAGAAAGGAAAGGATTAAGCAACTCCCACCTTGCTCTAGACCCGGAACTGCAAGAAAAGTAGTGGTCCTCATTGCATCGATGATGGTTCCACGTATACCGATCGGTTTCCTGTTCGTCTCTTCGGCACCGAGAGTCGACAAACATGTCTAAACTCCACTCTTTAAGTAAAGACGAAGTTCAAGGGGGCAGGATCCAGTTGACTACTACCTCTGCACCGAAGGGGTCGTGCAGCGACGCCGTAGCAAAAGACAAGTACTCCTCCTGGAGAAAGCTGCGGACCCAAACATCCACGGGCATGGAAGCCCTAGCACGTCTCGACAAGTCTGAAGCCCTGTAGGTCTGTCGGTAGTGCTGCAATGCTACAGGGTAAGCGTCTGGCAGTAGTAGTCTCCCTCTCCTGTCACCATCCTCCGAAAGGACCCGTCGAAATAACTGCTCATCTGGGGGCGATATGTCGTCAGGCTGAGTTTCTTGTTCGACGGTTACAGTCTTTTAGTACAGTCAGAGCTAGATCTTCACTTCCAGAATGACAGGAGCGAGTTAGACGTCGCAGGGAGGCAGCTTACTTAGCTCATGATGAGCTAGATAGGAGCACTTATGCTTTTGACACCGTGAGAGATCAGCGAGCGCTGCAGTCGAGCTACCGCACTACGTCCGGAAACAAGCAAACGTAGGCAGCAAAGAAACTCCGGCCTTAAGCCCCCCCCTTACTCTACCTTTGACTCTACTCTAATAGGGGGCGCTCTTTGATAGCCCTGTAGTCTTTTTTTTTCAAAATCAAAAGCGCTGACGTAACTACACTAGAAAGAGAAGAAAGCGTTGGTCCTAGTGCAGAGAAGGCCAATTATCCCATATAGAAAAATTGGTGGCAAATTCGTATCCAACTGGGAAGGACCCTTCGTCATCGAAAAGGTGTACCAGGGAGGAGCTTATCAACTCATTGATCTGAATGGTCAGAGGCCTATGCCGCCGATCAATGGCCGAACCATTAGGATACCCATATTAGAACCTAATATACTGGCCAGACAAATACTTAGGGTCGTAATTAGATTATAGCTGTGTAATTAGGACCTGTATAATTAGGACCTGTATAGAGTAATGCAGAAGTGGTAATCTCTTACTAGATCTTTTATCCTAGCTATGGGTGTCTTGAATAGAAGTCCTGGCGGGCCCGTGGGAGTCCTAGATGTACAGGATTTACCTCTATTTGCAAATGTCTCAAGCCCTAGCCTTCTGGTGGTGAGATTTAGATGATTAGTTGTTCTATATGGCCCGGTTCTAAACGTGTGTTTGTAATCTTGATGTGAATTTGTCCTTACTTTCCTTCTGCCTATTGGTGGGATGGAGATGATTGTAGCCATTGATGATGCCTGTAACTTGTAGCCTTTTGTGGTCCTCACCAGCTTTCCTAAGTTAGTATTGACCTTCCTTGGAAGTACTAGTGGTTGTACCAGGGATGGAAAAAAGAACGGAGAACCGAACAATTATACAATATTTGCCTTATGTAACACGTTGGGATTATTTAGCTACTATGTTCACAGAAGCAAGAAAAGTAAATGCACCAGAACGATTGGAAAGTGTTCAAGTGCCTAAAAGGGCCGGAGAAAGTTCTTTCACAGCCGGCGAGCTCCAGTTGTTGGTCCCGATCAAGCTATCGTAACTTCCGATCCGGAAAGGAAAGTCGTCGATCGAGCGAAGCCACACAGCCCGAAGGAACCGAAGCAGCGACGGGAAGGGAAGAAGTCACCAACGCAGCGAGCGAGAAAGATCGGGAGAGGAAGGGAGGCCGAACGCTCTCGCCTCCTTTTAACGACGCGGAGAGGTCGTGGGCGATGCGACGTCGGGCGTGGCTTCGACGTGCGAACGACGTGCGGAGACACGACACCAGTCGTGCGTGCGGCACAGAAGCTGTAAAACCAAAACAAACGTGAACACAACCATATGTACCTGGAGCTGCGCCTTCGCCGCCGGGTGGTTTCATCCGAAGGGAAAGACACCTGAGGAGAAGGAAGCTCTGGAGCCATCGGAGTATACGCGGGTACTCCGAAGAATCCTGAAACCTCCGACTCTGATGTCTCTGCAGCGCCTCTGGCAGTAATCCTTGCAGAGTGGGCAAAGTACGGCGGGCACTCTAAGCAAGTAAAAGCTCCAAGAACGTGCAAGTGGATCCACCCGTACAAGTACTGCCACGGTAAAGTCAAGTCTCGGAGCTCAAGGGAAGCAGGGAAAGCAAGATGATCGACCGGAAAGTTTCTTTCGTCAAATTCACCCCTCCCACGCCCAATCTTTACATTAGTGGATGGACACCGCCAAAAGAAGTTTTCGGCTTTCCCCGACGCCCACTCTTCACTCAGGATACGGACAAGGCGCGACTCGGGTGGTCTGTCCCTGAAAGTTTATAGGCACGCCCCAAGCCCAAGCGTGGTCTTTCCACGGAAAACCAGTGTGACAGAGCATGTCGGAGAACATGACCAATCTCGGTTTCTGGGAATTTCAAACCCGATTTCCTCCATAAATTCTCCGATCCAAATGGCAGAGAAGTTTCCATATTTCTACCTTTTCTTATTGGAGGGGCGACCGTTCGGGGAAAAGGGCGCCACCGCTTGCTGACGACGGAACGCATCGCCAATGAAACGTTGGACTTAGTTGGAAAGGTAGGTGTTCGGTTGAAGAACAAGTTAGAACTAGAACATGTTCTAAAATAAAGATACCTCAGGCACGCCCCAGTCTAACCCTCAAGTCATTGAACTAAGGTCCCGGAATCCCGTCTAATTCTAGCCCTATGGGCTCAACAAAGACTTTGCTAAAGACACAAGGTAGATACACCGGGATGTTATGCCCCGTAAAGTATACTTGCGACTATCCAGCTTTCACACGAACAAGAAAAGAAATGCATTACTCAAAAGGTACACACTGTACCAGAACAGAGAATAGAACATTCTAGCTACAAAAGGCATTAGAAAATGCAGTCGACTCCCTCCCCCTTAGTGGGGGTCCGGACCCCTACGAGTGAGCAGAAAAGGGAGGAGGAAAGAGGCCCTGGTGAACCGTCATATTAAGTGAACAAGTGTAAGCTTCGCTGCCCGACAGTATGGAGTACTGACCACACCGAGGGACAGGCCCGAAGAATAGACAGCCTGTCAATCTCAGATAGCGTACTCGTAGTCACGAGAATTCCCCTACAACACTTCAAGGAAATCATTCCGCGCGAGATGCATAAGATTGAAGAGCTCTCCACTCTTTATCTGCCTCCTCTGAAGAAGGGGACTGCACCTGGAAACGTATTGTAGCATGAAGTGTGAGCCGCAGCTTCAAGAACAACATGCCATTGAGATATTGCTCAAGAACATCCACGGCCCGATTCCCTTCATTCTTAAGGGATTCACAATTCATAAAGTTTATCTGTGGTGGATGGGGTGGAGCCTATTAGTTCATTTGTATTGATCAATGCCTTGGGATATTAGGTGCCTTGGAATTCGTTTGAATCGATTTTCATCGCAGACATCGGTGACCGTGCTTTTTGGGTGAATACCAAATCTACCGTATAGCGAATTCATAAGGATCTTGTACACAAAAGCCAAGGCATCATTACCTTCTTTCCTTGCCTCTAACCTACTCTCAAAGAGTGTGCTAACAAAGTGCTTGAATGGGCTTTCCATTCTCTTATATAGATATCCTGAGATTGGGATCACAGTGTAGCCTAAGCTTTTTGCTATTCCCAAAAAACAATCTAAAAGGCGAATCCATGTTGATAAAGGCAAGTCTATATACTTTTTTTTTTACTCTTTGACAGATAGAATGGATTCCGCGACAACAACTTCTAAGGCGATACCATATGAGGGAAAAGCAATGTGGCTGCCTAAGGTGGTTTACCCGAAACACTTATTGTGTTTATCCAATTGGAGCTATCTAGCTAATTACTGTTATTAGTGGCCAAGCACCTAAATCTACACCCATCCCAAAGAAAGCCGGAATCGATAGGGTATGTATGTTTACCCTTAGCTTTGGCAACGAATCTCGGGACAAGTAAAGGAGGCCATTGCCTTGTCAAATGAGAGGGAGTGATTGTAATTGAGTGAAAAATCACAACACACACACACTTGGGGAACACTTTTTGTAAACTGATCGTACGAGACAAACCTGGTTCGTACGGGACGATCATGTCAATTAACCCCTCGAAAGAGCAATGGATCAAACAGGCAAGTAGAAAATTTTCGAAGTCCTAATCATCCAGGACGAATTTAATATTCATCCCGGGACGAACGTCTCTGGATTCTCACCATGCAATGTTCGTCTAGACAAAAATTATGGTTCGTACCGGGACGAAGCTCTCTGTATGAGATCGTACAAGATGAAATTAATTTTTGTCCCTGGACAAAACTCTCTGTATGCGATCATACAGGACAAAATTAATTTTCGTCCCTGGAAAAAATGCTCTGTATAAAATCGTCCCAGGACGAAACCTGTTTATCCCAGGACAAACTAAACTGACTTACGTTGGTTAGTTATGTCCTGTAGAATTTTGGGAACCGACCTATGTAATAACCGTTTCATACCAGACGAACATAGTTCGTACGGGATGATGAGCATGTACGAACATAATTCGTACCAATATACATTAGGATCATTTCCGACACTTTAAGTAAAAATGTCTAGGATGATCCACGGTCGTACGGGACGATCCACTGCGTACAGAATTGAAAACTTACAGTTTTTGGGCAGTTTTTCTTGTCTTTTGTATATATACTTCAAATTATACTGCCACCCAATCTTTTTGCTCATTGATCTTCGTGCCTATTAGAAGAAGAGTAAAGGAGAGAGTGAGAGAGAGCAGTCAAAGAAGCATTTCTACCACTGGAGCTTGAAGGCTTTGCATTGTGTTTAAAGGTAAGATTTCCTACTTGTGATTTGAGATTATATCACTCTTTTTCTTTCTTCCTTCTAGATTTCTTGGGAAGAGATCTGTCAAGGAGATCCGGTTCTCTGCCGACACTCGGAGAGTGTGAAAGGACGAAGGGTTCTCTGCCCACAATAGGAGAGTGTGAAAAGATGAAGGGTTCTCTGCCCACACTAGGAGAGTGTGAAAAGACGAAGGGTTCTCTGCCCACACTAGGAAAGTGTAAAAGGACGACGGTTCTCTGCCACACTAGGAGAGTGTAAAAGGACGACGGTTCTCTGCCAACAAAAGGGAAAGTGTAAATGGATGACGGTTCTCTGCCGCACCGGGTAGTGGTGAAAAGAGTGTTTGTAAAGGCTTCTCCGCCTTACTGTGGGTGTAAAAGGAGAGACACTATTGGTATTAGTGCAATACTCAGAGGGTGTCTCTGGGGAGTGGATGTAGGTCTGGTTTAGACCGAACCACTATAAATCGTGTGTCTTTTTATTTTACTACTTTTTATTTTCTACTTTTAATTTTGTGTTTTAAAAATTTGTGGTTGAAAAACTTTTTATAAAAAATTCATTAAAGTTTAATTTCTATTAAATTTATCAAAAGAGGGAAAATTTTTTAACTACCAATTCACCCCCCCCCCCCCCCCCCCCTCTTGGTAGCCTTGGGACATTAACTTAGATTTAACAAACTATTTTCTAGACTCAACATTTGAAAATCTCAAGTGATACATAAAATCTTCTAAGTTTTAAGAGTTGGAGGAAAGGAAGATAGCTTGCTTTTGATGGGCTCATTTTATGCATCTTGTCCATTGAATGGCACACTTTGCGCATCTTATGATTTCTGATACACTTTGTGTATATATATTTTCAATTTGGCATCATTGTGCACCTTTTGTTTTTGGCATCATTGGCCACTTTTTTTTCATTATTTTTTTAAGCTAGGTTCTTTTCCAAAAACTCTTAAATATTCTTAGTTGTGAGTATACCTTTCAGATATTAGAGAAGAAAAACTCACTATCTAATATAGGGAAGAATAATCCACAAAATAGAATAAAAAATCATGTGAGAGATTAATTGATATGATAACGAGAAATCTTGTAGTAACATAAAAACTTTGACTATCATGGTATAAGCTAGTTTACTGTAGCAAGGTAGAAAAGATCTTAATTATAAAATCCAATTATTAATTTGAGATATACTTTTGGTTAGAAAAGAAATTTTTACCACCAAAATAGGTTAGAGAGAGAGACACAATCAGAGATGTAAAACATTAACTCCAAATTTTGAAAATAAAAAATAAGGCATAAGATATCAATTCAATCATGATTTGAAATGGAAAAACAAAGCATGGCGTATGGAAAACTAAAGTACCAAAAACACAAAAAAACAACTAGAAATAAACAACAAAAAACTAGAAAAATAAAGCAAAGTAATCAGTAGATAAAGCATCAGTAGAAATCAAGTTCATGCATTAATGTCAATCACACCCAATATGGTCCTTAAAGTGCTAAAAGTATCGAAGGCCACTGGTTTAATAAAAAGGCCAGCTAGTTGATTCTCAGTCGTCACATGATATAACTCACTCCCTTAGTCACATGATCTCTAATAAAGTGATGCCTAATGTCAACGTGTTTAGTCCTTGAATGTTGGATAGGATTCTTAGGAATGTAGATGGCACTAGTGTTGTCACAAAGAACAGAGATGGTGCCTACACATAATCCTAAATCCAGTACTTACTGTTTAACCATAGAACTTGGGCCACACAACTTCATAAAGCCAAATCATAGACTTTCTCTCCCAAGCTAGCAGTGCTAACGGGTCCAAACAAATCCATGTGAAGGACTTCTAAAGGTCTAAAGGTGCTAATGTCCTTAATGGAGTGAAAAGTGGAGTGGGTTTGCTTTCCTAATTGGTAGGCATCACAAAGGTGGTCTTTTGAAAACTTAAGCTTGGGGACACCTCTAACTAGGTCTTTTTGGGTCACTTTCCTAAGGATTTTCATACTGACATGACATAATCTCCTGTGCCATAACCATGAATCATCAATAGTATTTTTTAAGCAAAATGAAGAAGCACATTCAATATTATTTAAATCAAGCATGTAAACGTTGTTGATCCGCATGCCCTGCAAAATAATGCTATTATTTAAGCTCATAATGCATGAATTTTCCAAAAAATTTATGATGAAGTCCTTGTCGTAAAGCTAACTAATGCTGAGTAAGTTGTGTTTTAGTCCATTTACAAGAAAAACATTTTCAATCAGAAGATTATTAGAATTACCAATTATACCTGCTCCTACCACCTTCCTCGTGGTGTTGTCTCCAAGAGTCACCTTGCCTTCTGTTCTGGTCTCCAGCACTATGAATTGACTGGCATCGCCACTCATATGTAAAGAGCATCAACTGTCCAGGTACCACATGCTCTCATGAGGCCTTTTGTGAGAGCGTTCCTACAAAATTATCAAATGTCAGATTTAGGAACCCAAACATGTTTGGGTTCCTTCTTATAGAAAGTAGAATGCAATGCAAGCTGTGGATCATGTAACTTGGGTCTCCAAAGCCAATGTGGGCTTTGGTGAATGGTGCAAGTGTGTGCTATGTGTCCTAGCATGTCACATGAAAAACATCTAACTCCAGGAAAAGGATGCACTAATTTACTCCTATGGTGATGCTTTTTATGCGATGCATGAAATGACGATTTTTTATTTTCAAAGGTTTTTAAATTTTCTAATTTTTTATATTCTTTTTCTTACTTAGAAAATGGGAAAACTTTAAAGAATCATGAGAATCAGATAACTCAGCATGTTTTTTGTTTAATGCATCAAACTCATCAAGTAAAGCCATGTGATTTGAATCAATTGTTGAATGGTCTTTGAGAAGATTTTCATGCTCTTTTTGTAAATTAAAAAATTCCAATTTTAGGCTAGCATGAGTTTTCTTAAGTTTTCGATATGATGCATGTATTTTTTTAGAAACTTCAAGGAATTTCTCTTAGGTTAGTTCACATACTTTCTTCTTGGTCACTTTGACCAAGATTGTTGTCCTCCATTAAGCACAAGTTTGTTGTCTCCTCCTCAGGTTCAGTTTCAGAGGAATCTGATGCAGAATCTGCCTAGAACGCCTTTTGGAATTTCTTCTTGCTTTTGTCTTTTTTGAAGTTTGGTTTTTCCTCACCCTTCTCCTTACTTCGGTGTGCTTTTAGCAAAGGACAATCAGCTTTAAAGTGCCCAGGCTTCCTTCATTCAAAGCAAATTATTTCTTTTGATTTTTTAATATTTTTGCTTCCCTTACCTTTATTCCACTTTTGATGATTCTTGTGCTTCTTCCTTAGAATGCTCTTAAATTGCCTCATGATTAAAGCAACATCATCGCTTTTAGACCAGGAAGAGTCAATGTCCGAATCATTCGCCTTAAGTGCCACCATTTTCTCCTTCTTCCTTTCACCTGCATCAAGATTTCTTTGGTTCACCCGTTGCTCGTAAGCGATGAGTGAACCAAGTAAGTTATCGATCAAATATGTATTTAAATCTTTAGATTTAGATATTGCAGTATTTTTTGCATCCAAAGAGGAAGGCAAACATCTTAAATTTTTTTTTACTTTTTCATGGTTAGAAAGTTCTCTTCCTAATGCATGCAATGAAGTAACAATCTGAGTAAACCTTGTATACATTTCAGAAATTGATTCAGAAGGTTTCATATGAAAATGTTCGTAATCATGCAAGATAATATTCAAACGGGATTGCTTGACTTCTTTAGTATTTTCATAGGTGATACATAATTTTTCCCAAATTTCTTTACCAGTAGTGCAAGTGAAAACACACATGTAATCTTCCAATTTCAAAGCACGGAAAAAATAGGTCAAATATTTTGCATTTAATTATGCTAGATCCCTATCATCTAGAGTCCATTCAATAAAAGGAAGTGGAATAATAACGCCATTTAGTTTTCCAGTTGGAGGTGTATAACCATCCTTAACAAGCATCCACATGTGATAATTAATTGATTGTAAAAACGTAGATATGCGAGTTTTCCAAAAGTCAAAAGGGATATTATCAAACAAAGGTGGTCGGGTAATAAAATAACCTTCCGTAGTATTATGATTTTCGTTGTTAGCCATGGATAAAAAATTCAAAAAGTTTTCAAACTTAGTTTTTATGAATCCACTCTGATACCACTTGTAAGCTCGTTAGGGATGTTAAGCCCTTAAGAACTAGCCCGAAGCTAACCAAGAAGGGAAGGGGGGGGGTGAATAGGTATTTTAAAATTTTCTTTTAGCAAAGCACAACAAATCTTAAAACCAAATCACCATAGAAATCAAAGTGCAAAAATAAATAAACACAGAAGCGAAATAATGAAAGATCACATCAGATTTATAGTGGTTTGGTCAATCCTTGACCTACGTCCACTCCTCAGAGGCACCCTTCAAGTATTGCACTAACTAAGTGTCTCTCCTTTAGCTTCCACAGCTAGGCAGAGAAGCCTTTACAACAGACTCCTTTTCACTAACCCCGGTGAGGTAGAGAACAGACTCCTTTTGCTTCCTCCTGAAGCGGGCAGAGAACCTAGACCTTTGCTGAAGTAGACCTCCCAAGGACAAAGGATGAAGAATGGATATGATGACTTGGAACCTTGCTTGGAGCAACCTTTGTGAACCCTCTCACAAACTCCCCCTCACAAGTTCCTCTCTCTCTCTCTCTCTCTCTCTCTCTCTCTCTCTCTCTCTCTCTCTCTCTCTCTCTCTCCCCCCTCCCTCTCCCAAAGCTCTCTCAGGTCAAGACAACAACACTCAAGGCCTTAAGAATGAGAAAATTTGCGTCCTTTAAATATACCTTCAAGAACCAAAATTATCGTCCAGGAAATTATAAATATCGTCCTGGTCGATCAGTACAAAATAAGCTCAATCAGATGGGATGATTCAGGACGATCAGAAGAAATTTAATTACATCGTCTAGGCTAATACAATATCGTCCTAGATGATTAATTCAAATCTGAGTACAATCATCCTGAACATCGCCCTAAATAGAGTCTGGTCGATGTCAATCGTCAAAGACATCATCCCAGTAGATTCTGGGATCGGCCCGGCCGATGTGATCTTATCAATCAGCCTTAATTGCTTTCCATAATTGCTTGATTAATTTAGGCATAATTGTGCTGTATCATCCATGCTGATATGGAGATCGTCTTGGATGATAATTTAAAATAAATAATACCTAATTTGATTATGGCGGCTAATTCTTTCTAATTTGAGCCTATTATCCTGGCCGATGCACGTATTATCTAGGATAATTTTCTTAATGATGGTTGCTTAACCAGGATGCCCTAATTAGGGTTTTTATTTTTAGTAGAATCGTCCTGGCCGATAGGAAAATCGTCCAGGATGATGTACTCAAAATAGAAAAATTCAGAAAACCCCTCAAGTGCGTGTGTGCAAGGTTACTTAGCATCAGGAACAACTTTTATAATTGACTCAAGAAAGGAAATAAATACAGACTTGACTCAACCTAAATCTACCTGATCTTGAGCTGGCTTGAGCTGTATTCAATCTTGTTGTCCTGAAAAGTTAGTAGGCAAAGTAGTTATAGGGAAACATGAATGTTTGATATCATCAAAAGTCCAATCCATAATCTCATATTCGCAACATATTACACCATGAATTACAAATTTTACCGTGTCCTCCAAACTTCTCCAAATCAATCTCATCCTTATTTCAATTTATTCCAATAAAAACATCTTGTGAGCCATTCCCACAAACATCATATTGATGGTTATTCATATTAAAATTATTAATATTGCTAGATTCCAATCAATCATCTTTAACAATAGCATCAACATTACACCTCAATCCATATGGTAATTTAGTATTATAAAAATGATTAACAAAATATTTTATTATAGATGATGATGAGGCTTATGAAGAATTTGCAACTGAAGTATTAGTGGCTTTACAATTATCCTTCCTAAAAGAACAAAGAAATTGATTGACATTCTTAGGCATAACACTTTTCCGTTTACCATCAATAATAAGTTCTTTCTTAGTTGAACTAGAAGCTCCCTCTCTGCTCCCTAGTGGAGCACCTTTGACATTAGATCAACAAGAAGGAGGAATGGAAGAAACTTTCTGATGAAGGACAATCGGTAAAATGCTAGCAACAGATGGTCATGACTATCTGTAGTCAGACCTAAAAAAAGTGGAAAAAATGGGAATGGAAAAAAGGGGAGTTTCTCTCACTAGAAATAGGTAGTTTCTCTCACTAGAATCTATGACCAAATGTATACCTAATGGTTTAAACATGCATTTCATATAGAAAAGCTTGCCTAATACTTGGGATCACTTCCAATGAACTCAAATTTTGAGTTGGAATGTGCTCAACCCAATGCTAGATCTTGATTCAATTTGGTTGACAAAGTTAACCAAGGATGACTTAGCATGCTTGCATAAATTTCTCTTCTAAATCAGTTGACCAAGGCATGAACAAATTTATTTGAGCATGTAAGGTCATTCAAATGATCTTTAAATAACAATCCTAAGCAACCCATTCTTTGGGCACAATTGCGTTAGCCATATGGCTTGACCCAAGTGATCAAAATGACCAAGTATTGAGCCATATTCAAGTATAAATCAAGCTACCCACAAAAATAATAGCATTGCATTCATTGTGGTCCATTAAATTTATTATGTTCAGGATAGCCATGTGTTAACTTGACCCAACAAATTGAGTTATCACAATGCCATCTAAATGAAACTAGCTTGCATAGCCATCCTACCTAAGATGAATTGGTTTTTTTATTCAAGTTCAAAAACATTCTAGAGGCACTACCACTTAATACACTCCCATGTGATTTTCATAATATGTTTTCTTCTTTTTAACCATCGGCATATGGCTTACTAGTGGGGTTATTTCTTACAAATCAAGGCAACTAAAACACACAGAGCGTCAATACTTCTTCCCTTAACCATCCTCCTATTCCGAGCTAGTCATTGGAGGTGATCTTAATCAAGCTTATAATCAGTCGAGGTATATTTCAAATGTTAATAAATAGATAGAGTTTTTTTATTGAAGGAGGGTTGGGTTTTCCTTCTCAAAAATGATCCTGGGTGTGAGAGCATCCTTCCCTATGGCTACTAACTTTTTGTGTGAGTTCCTCTAGTGGTTTTGAGATAGCTTTGGTGATCATTCCATTGTAAAGTTTCAATAACTTCTCCATCTAGTTAAAGTCGCTCAAATAGAAAAGATCCATGGACTTAGATGAAATAGCCTTAATCTAGGCTAAGTAAATTGGATCATTTTCTTAGGCAATCTTCATATCCCAAGCGCTAACTTAGCAAGGACCAGACAAGTGTGAAATAAGTTTTCAAACTAGATTGATCAAACCATTAGAATTAATATTTATACCCTACTGATACTCTATGTGCAGTTTAAACAAATTCCCTCTGTCCATCTCTAGGATCTTACCGAAATATGATTTTGGTTTGTAAGGCAAAATGGGGATATTATAAAAAATTAAAACCATTGATTTTAGATGATAGTCTTGATTACGTCTTACTTCCTCGTATACGTTAATCCTAAATTTTCAAGCATTTGAATCATGATCGCTTTATCTTGATCAAATGGCTCACATTAAACCTATGTTATTTTATTAATGCGCCAATGATTGGTACCCAATCAGATAGCACCACATGCAAAAGACCATCTAATTTGAAAATTATGGATTTAAATTCCATAGATAATTAGTAGAACTTTAAAAAATCTTATCTCCCCTTCCACTTATTGGAATTAAGAGATCTTAGGCTATATGGATACAAAATGAGAGGTACTATCAAACCCTCTCATTTGTAGGCCATGTTAGTTAATACTTGAAGCATAATTCTACATATACTCTCTGTAATATTTCATAGATTATTCAGAAAATACTAATCACTATACAATGAAACTAAGAGGAATAATTATTGGAGATATTTTGAAAATACAAAAAAAATTTCAGCTCAGTTTGAATTCTTTAAGAATTCCAAATGGATTTTCTAAACTCATAGCTCACTAGTTGACCTATGAATATAAAAT
The DNA here is from genome assembly GCA_022539455.1 of Dendrobium nobile. Taxonomy (NCBI): domain Eukaryota; kingdom Viridiplantae; phylum Streptophyta; class Magnoliopsida; order Asparagales; family Orchidaceae; genus Dendrobium; species Dendrobium nobile. The sequence continues at coordinate 35,067,566 of CM039719.1, forward strand.
TCCATAATCAAGAATCCATGAAAAATTAGATATTGAATTTTGGTGTGCCTATTATGCTATGTTAAAGGGTTAGAAAGCCATTAATTGCATCAAAATTCTTTTAATAAGTTGAAAATCCCCAAGTTTTGGATGCATTTTACTTAGGAGATATTTTGAAACTTAGGGAGGCTCTGATGTGCTCAAATTTTGTGGGAATGAAGAACATACATCCATTTATCTATTTTTCATATTTCACTACATTTAGAGGTCATTTGGTCTTTCATTTAGTAATCACAAGTTCCATATAAATAATTAACATAGGATTTTTAAAAATTCACAAGAAATTCATTTAAATCTAAAATTTATATTTAATGTAAGAAATTGCTCAAAATTACAGACTTGATAGAGAAAAAATAAAGTCCTTTATAATTCACCAAAAATAAAAGATAATTTAATAATCAAGAAAATCTTAACATTAATTTAAATAAATAATTAAAAAATAAAAATACAAATATATTTCAAACACTTTAAATTATTCTGGTAAGTCATTCCTGAAATTTGGGGAAAATTTTAAGTTGTTTGGAGCTCATTTGGTACAAAAGTAATTACGCACTAATTAAATAATTAAATAACTCCTTTATATTATCAAACATGTAAAATTCATAAGTAATTATAGAAAACTTTAAATTTATAATCAAATATAATAATACTAAAAAACTATAAAATCTCTAAAACTCACTCTAAATAAAAAGTCAACATTTAGGTCAAACTTTGTACTTAAAATAAATCAAACATATACAATTCATAACTAATTATAGAAAAGTCCAAATAAAATAAACTAAAAGGAACATAAATCATATTTTGGTTTAGTATTTACTAAAAATATGAAAACTTGTGATTTCCTTATAAATAAAAAGGTCAACTACCTAGTCAAATTTTTTTTATATAAATAATTTTAAAACTAAAGAATTCATAATTAATTTCATAGAAATCCAAATTGAACAAACTAAGGAGGAATTCATCTCATAATTAAATCTAGCATTGATGTTGTCTCAATCTTCTTGGTATCCTCCTCCTCTGGGTTGGATCAAGGTTAACATTGATGCTTCTATTTTTCTCAACAATAGTACCGGAATTGGAGGTATTTTTAGGGACTGCAAAGGTAGAGGTGTAGTTGTGTTTGGGTTTCATACTACAAATTGGGATATTGCTCAAATGGAACTATTAGCTATTTTATCTTTGTGAGATCATATCAAAGATTGGATGCTTGAAGCCAAAGGTATTGTGATTGAAGGTGATAATTTTAATGTCATCAAGATATTTCAAAATGCATTAAAAAATAATAAGTGGATTCATGAAGAATTTCTAAATCCTAAGGATTTAGACTTTCTTTCCAATTTTAAGCAAGTCATTTTTCTTTTACTAATAGGAATTGTAATAAGTTAGCTCATTCTTGTGCTAACTATGCTCATTCCTCTACTTTTTTTTGGGATGAGTTTTCTAGTGATAAAGTTTCTCATTCAATTCTAAATTTGTTGAAGGAGGAATCTTCTTATAAGTAGTTTGATTGGTTAATAATATTTGTTGCTCTTTGAAATCTTCAAAAAAAAAAAATCTAGCATTTATACAAACATTAAAAATTGAAGAAACTATTACAAAATAAAAGGTAAAAAACTGGCCAAATATTAAATACATTAAAATATTTATTAAAATATTAAAAAATTAATAAATAATAAAATTTTTAGTAAATCAATAACATAATAAAATAAATAAATAAAGTAAAATAAATAACCAACACTTTATCAATGAAGTTTTTTAACCTAAACAACCTCGAGCAGCAAGGCTACATGTTCAGAGGTGTCTTTCATCGTCATGCCCATTATGATAATGCCATGAATTAATATGATAAAATTTATATATTAAATTATAAATTTAATAACTCAATAATCAATTAAACTAATTTGATTTAAAAATAAATAATCAAACACTTAGCATTTACAGCTTTCATACCCTTATGTTTGATTCTTTTGAGGAGATAAAGGTGTATTGGATTCAAAGCTTTAAAGAATAATGTATTTAATTAAAATATAGGACTCTATATTATCCTTATATCAAAATTTTAAAGGCAGGTAGCATTATTAATATGATTCTATGAGTTGTTAATGAATAACTCCTAGCACTTAGAAGTTGTCGAGTGCTATGTTCTATAAAATCTAAAATTAAAAATTGTAACAAATAAAACCCTCTCTATAATAAAATTTAAAATATCTAAATATTTAAATACTTAAATTCAAACCATCCCTTAATGACCTTAAATAAACCAAATGAATTATAGACAATTTTAAGCTAATAAAACCAAGGAACTATCCAAGCCATATTTAGCCTTCTACACACACTTAGATGCTCTGTTAGGACAACAAACACTAGCCTATGATAGGCATGTGATTTGATTTGGTTTGCTTGGAGTGCCTTATCTTAAGGGTACTCATATTTGTATTTTTACTTCCTATACTCTTGATGAAATATTTACTTTCTATTAGTGCGTAAGAGATCATAGTGAAGTTTTGAGCCATGTTACATGTCTTTTTATTTACATTTGTGTGTGTGTGTGTGATCACACATTACCATTTCATATATGCAGTTTTATAACTTCTTCGTCATATTTTTATAAAAGTATAATGCACCTAATAAATAGTGTAAAGGAAAACATTAAAGCAATTAAGTAAATTTTTTATATATTTGTATGGCTAGATTGAGTTGTAAAGTATCAAGAGTTATAAAAGATTAAAATGGTTATTTATGTACTTATATTAGTTTTCAAAGGAATTGGTTATTCTTCTTTAGAAGAATCATATCTTTTGGAATTCTATAGGAGATTTAACATCCAGAAGATTGAAGACCATAATAAACAATCATTTTGAAATCTATATTTGTATTGGAGTAGAAATCCAAGCTTGTTATTGTTGGAGCCTTACCACCTTTTCCTTACAACAGACGCTGGGTTATACTATGAAATTATAAATGAATAAAATTCTTTAATTTATATATTATGATTCATGCATATTGTGAAGTCTTTATTAAAAAAATTTTAAATAATATTATCTTAATTGCTAAAATAGTGCCAATCAAATAATGCATTCATGCGATGATTGATTGTGCTTTGCATTATTAGTTGGTGTGGATAAATGTTTCCTTGTTTCCACATAAGATTAGTTTTAAATTTTAATTTTTTTAGGTTTCCTTAGTCAAACCTACATAGATTGACATTATACCATCGCAAAGGAATGACTAAAGTCTCACCATAGATTTGAGAAGAGAAACCTTTAATTTATGTTTAAGATCAAACACAACATAAGGAATATTCAATTCATTCTAGAGGATAAAACAAATATTCACCTATGACATTAATCATGATAAATGACTATATTTTTATAAATAAAATTATATGAGGAACATTCAATTCACCCCTAAGGATAAAAAAGAATATTCACTTATCATTTCAATCATAAAAGTGTGTTAATAAATTTATTTTCATAATGAAAGTATTTAAGGAATATTATATTTATCCAAAAGGATAAAAAGAATATTCATTTGTCATTTAATCTTGAAAATAAATTCATATATTTATTTTCATAATAAAATATTTAAGGATTATTCAAATTGTCCCTGATAAAAATAATATTCATTTATTTTTTTAACATGAATCTAAATTATTGTTTTAATCTTAAGTTTTCATCCACAAAATTCATCCAATCTTTGAAAAAAAAAAATAAGATTGGTTTTTTTTTTAACTCTAGGTTTTAGACTTCCCATAGAGGAAAGCCCCTATAGTTAATTACCTCTCGTAAGAGAATACTCTCGTTTTTTTTTTTTTGGATGAAAATGCCAAATTGCATTAAAAAATAAAAACTTAATTACAAACTACTTAAGGAAAACCTAAGATATCACATTTTTCCTTTAAAAGCAATAAGAAAGAAGGAGGAATGTTAACACAACTAAGATCATCCGAAATAAAATTATTAAACAAAGCAAACTTAGCATACAAATTGACTAATTTATTAAAAATGCTAGTAGAAAAATTAAAAGAAATTTGGTTGAATTTTTTGAGAAATTAAAGATCTTCATCTACCAATTGATACACCTTCACTTTCTTCAATGACTTCTGAAGTGTTCTGATAATATTTAAATTGTCACCTTTAATACTAATCCCGTTAGAATCCATCATCCATCTCCTTATAACCTTCTTCAATGTATGCACTGCAATTAATTCCAACTAGGATACATTGCAATGCAAACATTTGAAACTTAAGGAAAGAAAGAATCTTCCTCTATAATCTATGAACACTCCCCCAATACCAGCTTTATTTGATTACAAAAGAGAAGCATAAACATTTACCTTTATCAATTCAGGTTAAGGGGGATGTTAAGAAAAATTCAGCTATTGTTGGTTAACATCCTAGTTGTCCAAATGAATATTCAAATCACTTGATATAGAAGCAAGAGAAATAGAATACGCAGCAATAACCATCATGATATCTTTCTTGTCACCATGTACCAACTTATTTCTTCTCTTCCAACAAAGAAAAACTATTGTACAATATATATTTGCAATGAAAGAATTTGTAAATGATAACCTCTATAAATTATCTGAACAACTTGCAAAGGTAGAGAAAAATGGAACTTGATATCCCCAATTATTAAGAATATTAATTACTTGTCTTAATTAAACACATTTTGTGGCTATATGGAAATAGTCCTCCATATCCATACATCCTATTGGACATCCAACTTGATCTAACATCCTTCTATACATTAAAAAGCATTCAAAGGCAGAGCATTATTGAATAAATGCCACAAGAATAACTCTACATGAGGACCCAAATGCGATTCTTTCATCCAGCTCTAGTTATCTTTCTCAACTGCATATTGTATAGACACCTGAGCCAATGTATTAATGGTCTTACCCATATTTTTAGATTTCATCTCTACTTAATCCATACAAACTTCATTCTCAATTGGAACTTACAAAATAAGTTCCACAAATTGTTTCCCAAAATACTTTTCAAGTTTAGGCACTCTCCATGAACTATTTGAGATGAAATTATTTAGGCCATATCCTACTTCATCCAGATTAGCTTCAAATATAGTCTACGTAGAAATACATCTATCAAGGATCCATGCATCATGAATTATATTAATAGGAAAAACTATTGAAACTCTCCATCTTAATATAGGATGAAGAAATGAAACCCCATTAAGCATAATCTTCCATGTAACCAAGCTTCCCTTCTTTAATTCAGCATTACAAATATCTATGTGATTTTTTGCAATCAACTGTGCTTCAACAAAGAAAATGTTTTTGAATGAAATTCCAAGCAAACTTAGCACATAGAGGACCAACTTTCGAAGCTACAAAAAATAAGCCACGACCTCCCTAATTTTTTGGTTCACATAAAACATTCCAAGCAACATAATGCATAGGCAATAATGAATATGTTGACAAAAAAATTGAAAGAGACAAGAAAATAGTTTTAACAAGGACAATTCTCCCTTCCAAAGGAAGGAATTTCTTCCCCCATGTATTCAATTTATTTAATGCTACTTAAATCAACTTTTGGAAATCTGAAGCAACAAGTCTTCTTAACAAAATTTTCACTCCAAGATATTACATATCCTTAAAAATATTGAAATTCAACAATTTTGAAATTGCTTTCATCCACCCTATTTTAACAAATTTTCCAAACAAAATCATAGATTTATTAACATTCACCTTCTAGGCTCTCCATATGCAATAAAAAAAATACAAAATACCCTTTATCTTCTTCATAATCTTGGCATTGGCATCATAACATAAGAGGATATCATCTGCATATAGTAAATGAGTGGCTTTGGGAGCACTAGTAGCAATTTTAACTCCAATGTTTCCACCATCTTGAACAAAAGCATTAGATAATATTTGAGAACAAATTATAAAGAGATAAAGAGACAAGGGAAAACCATGTCTAAACCTACTCCTTGCCTCAATCCAATCAAATTTTTTTTCCCATTAATCAATTAACAGAATATTGGTTCAGTCACACATTCTAATAGAAGATTGAAAAAAGTTGAAGGAAAATTAAAAGCTTGTACTATCATAAGCTTGTTTCATATCAAAATTTATAGCCATATGACTGTTCTTAGCTTTTGAATACCTAAATTTATTGAACAATTCTTGAGGCAATAACATATGATCATATAATGATCATCCTTTTATAAATGTTACTTATTCTTCAGAAATAATTTTATAAATAACTATATCCAATCTATTTGATATCTTCTTAGCCACCAATTTTTAAATGGACAAACAAAGAGTAATGGACTGATAATTAGAAAGAACCAACGGCTATTAACCTTAGTAAAGAGAAAAATTAAGGTTTCTTTCCAAGTTGAAGACATTTTACCCATAAAAAAATAGATTAATAGCCTTCCGCACATCTTCATAAATAATATTCCAATAATTTTTTATAAAAGAGAAAGTAATTCTATCCAATTCTGTTGATAAGTTATTTCAAAGATTATCCACCACCACCAGGAGCTCTTCTTTAGTAAACACCTTTCCCATTTCATGTTTGTCATCCTCTCCAAGAACATGTAAAGGGTTCAGCCAGCCCTTAAGCACACAACCCTCTCCTTCCACTTGTCTCTAAAGAAATCCATAAAAATATTATTAATATCAATTTGTTCTTCTAACAAATTTCCATTGTTATCTTTGATTTTCTTAATCCAATTTGCATTCCTCCTAGAATTAGCAAAAGAATGAAAAAACATAGTATTGGAATCTCCCACTTCTAACCATTTATCTTTGGCTCTTTGTTTTCACCAAGTGTTCAGCTTTGCAAGAGTTATATTCAGTTCATTATGATTAGCTTTCAACAACAACAATTTCTCCTCAAAAAAGTTTCCTTTGGCCTCCTCAATTGCAACTCAAGCACTTCTTTTTTCAAAGAATCATTTGAACCATTATGGTTTTTGAGTTTAGTTTTACATCAGCTGATGCTACATGATATGAAGATAAAACATGTTCATATCTAACCATTCTTCTTTGAAAACTTTCATATTTGAATAGATTTAAAATAATCGGATATTGATCAAACGCCACTCTTGAAAGTTGCCTTTTTGTAGCAAGACTAATCACATTTAATGCCATAGAATTTAATAAGCACTTATCCAACTTTTCTAAAATGTGAACTCCTCCACTCTTATTATTGCACCAGGTGAATTTAGGACCCATAAAGACAATCTCAAGATAATCATTATTGTTCATAAACATTTTCATCTCTTACAGACCTTGAGAAAAAATAACTCCCCCCCCCCCCCAACTTTTCTCCTCTTGGGAAAAATTATAATTGAGGTACCCTCCAAACCTGGAAGGCATATTCTTTGGAATTTTCAATTCCAAACTACTCAATAAAGATCTTCTTTTATAAATATCTTTGCTTCCATTCACCATTGAAATTAGCCAACTACCCTTGCTAGTCACATTCAGTTCACCAATAACACATTGAGAAGAAGCCTCCAAAACTGCAAACAAAGCTCAGTTAGATCTTCATAAAACCATAATTCCACCAAACAATCCTTGCAAAGGGAGTAGAAAGAAATCCCAAATAAAACCCCAAAAAATATAAATTTTCCATCTATCCGTAGTTAGAATCTTAGTTTCTACAAACCCAACAAAAAACACCTCATGATCTTTTACAAACTCATTAGGATATAGAGAAGCCTCACTCTTTTTATCCCCTCTATAATTCCAAAAATCAATAAAGGCCATTAAGATATGAAGGGGGAAGGACCCCCATGCCTTTTAATTTTCCCAAGTTTATTCATTCTGCTCTGAGTAATAATATTACCAGAACCTAGCGATTTGAGTTCTTTTTGAAGTTTAAATTTAGACCAGGAAGAAGTACTATCATCAATCACCTACTCATGATTACATAATATTCCCACCTTAATAGAACACTACTTAAAAATTACACCACCATCATGTACGAATACTCTAGGAGAACTTAGCTCAAAAATCTTTTCCCCTATAATAAGAGAATTCCCCATAACTTCCAATAAACCACCCAAAGAACCAACAAAACTATCATCCCCTTTACCTAAATCCTCCTCCTCTTAAGCACCATTAAAAACTTAAAACTTACTATCAGAATGAAAACCAAGAGAAGAATTAGACATACCAATCTTCACCAACTTTGAAACAACATTGCCAGATGGTATAACATCAATTTTCTAATTTGATAAAGCTTCATCATACCAAGCCGAAGAAGGTAATAGGTTAAAGTGAAGAATACTCTTCATTAAAGTGAAGACTATAGTTTTAAAATATATATATAATTAAAAAAAAAATATTTGGGCAATCAAGATTTTAAGATATTGCCTTTGGATTATAAATTGTGTAGTTTTATTTTGAATTTAATTTTAGATTATAGATTTTTTATTTTGAAATAATAAAATGGCAAAGGAATGTAAATTGACTAAGGGGTGAAGTGACTAAGGAGTTAGCTACTAGTAAAAGATCATAAGCACATTTAATTGCCCCATGAAACCAAGAGTAGATGAATCCTAGGAATCTTAGAATTCTAGTTTACAATACTTTACATTCCAAACTCTATAATATGCATGTAATTACAGAATGAAATCGTGAATGAATCTTAATATATATAAATAAAAAAACTCTTATGAATTTTAAATGATGGAAGAACAAACCCATTAAGATAAGGAACCAAGGCATATCCTTTTGAATAAGGTTTACACTTCAAAATAAATAAGGTACCCTTAGACTTTATTAAAGCCTCGTTGGCTTTTTGTTCCACCATATGTTTGATGTATACTACTTATACTATTTCCTTTTCTTATTTTAGAGTCTTAGTTTTATTTTCTTTTATTACATGTTTATGTTTATTATAATTCTGGATGGATTCAACTAGAATTGAAAATATCTAAGCCTTAGCTAGGTGAAATTCTCTTGTAAATTAGGGCCCAAGTAAAGTGATTTTTATGATAACAAATATATTGTTTCTTTATTACTTCTATTCTTGCATTTGTATTCTATTTGCCTTGCTCACAAACCTTTTAGGTCCTCAAGTTCACTTGCAATGCCAATCAACTCAAGATTGGGTAGACAATGGTTGAGTCTATATGTATTTTATATTTTAAAGTACTTTTTAGCTTTCTTGAGTCAAGTTTTGTATTTGGTTAACCCCAAGCTAAGTAACCTTACATATACACACTTAGGGGGAGTGATTTGGTGAGTTAGAAAAATTTCTACTTTTTAACCTAATCATATATGACAATTTTAATCATACTGGATGATCAATTAAAAATGGAAACCCTAATTAAGATATTCTTTATTAAATAAGAGTGATTAAACTAGTCATATTTTATGATATGTATCATATAGGATGATAAGTTCATATTATGAAAAATAACTGCAAATCACAATTTAGGTAAAATTTTTAATTTTCAATTTTTGTTCTAATTGTATACGATGTTATGTAGCGTACTAGACAATTTGTTATAATCATGTGTAAATTGATCCTATGATTAGGGGAGAAATTATGGTTAAATTTCTTGATCAGATCATATAAGATGATCTACTTAGATTATACAAGACTATTTAGTTAGATTATACAAGAAGATCTATTATATTTCATGGGATGATCCCATATCATCCATGAATGAAAACCATATTTTTCTTCTAAAGATCTAGGAGACCATTCTTGGTGTCACGAGAGGTTTGTTGAATAATATGTAGATCACCACCTATCATCTGATGTTGTATTGGATGACCAGTACAATATATTAAACTAATCATTCTAGATGATCACAAAATCATAATGGATGATATGTATAAATACTTAAACTGATCGTACAAGGTAAAATTTATCGTATAGGGCAAAGATGACTGTACTGGTTGTAAGGGTTATTTTGTACCAATCTTACAGGATAATTTATCAATCATACTAGGTGACCTTTGACATTAAATTGAAAAATATGTTATTTTTTAAGGCTCTCTATTTAATCTCTCTTATTGTCTCTTGAGATAATCTTTTATTATAGAGTTGATCTGAGAAAGAGCTTAGAAAGGGAAGAGAGAGGGCTTGAGAGAGAGAGAGAATTCCTTGTGAGGGGGAGTTATGAGGGATTCACAAATGTTGCTCATTGCAAGATTTTCACTGTCTTCTTCAAGTTGCTTTTTGATTCTTTTGTGCCTATGGGGAAGATCTTCATCAACATCAAATCTAGGTTCTTTACCTTCACCAAGAGGGCGAAAAAGGATTCCAAGGTTCTTTTCCATCATCAGGGGGGGGTGAAAAGAATTTCAAGGTTCTTTGCCTACTACATGAGGGAGTAAAATGTTTTCTATTTTCTCTACCTACTCTAGTAGAGAGTAAAAGGATTTAAAGTACTTTGCCTCATCGGGTCTATGGAAATATTGTGTAAAGGCTTCTCTGCCTTGCTATGGGGGCAACATGAGAGACACTACTTTTAGTGCAATATCTAGAAAGGTGGTTTCCAAGGAGTGGACATGGGTCAAATTGATCAAACCACTTAAAATCTTGTGTGTTCTTCCAATTTATTTTTCTGCATTAAATTTTGCATTATTCTATGATTTGTTTTGTGGTCAAAATCTTAGATTTTTGTTATTCTAAAATTATTATTGCATTCATATAAATTGTTCATTTTAAAATATTTAGAAAAGATTTCAAAAAGATTTCCTTTTTCCTTAAGAAATTTTTTAAATAACCAATTCACCCCATCCCCCCTGTTTGCTAGCCTCAGGCTAGTTCTTAAGGGTTCCCTCACAAACATTCATGTTGTATCAGAGTGAGATTTATAAATTATGTTTTAGAAAACTTTTTAAAAAAGTTCTATGGCTAACTGTGGCAATCATAATATTGCATAAGGATACTCATTCACTAGATCGCATCCACATGATAACATTCCTTTTGATGCTTAGAAAACTCGCATGTCCACCTTTTTATAATCAATTGATTATCACATGTAGATGCTAGTACATAATGTTTATTCTACACCATTTTGTTTAGTGAATGGCGTTAAAACTAAAATTCCTTTTTTGAACTTTTTTGTGATTTAAAATATGCAGATTATAAGTGTATTTTTACTTGTTCAACTAGTAATGAGAAAAAAATTACTATCAAATTGAGAGTGAGAAAGTACAATTAGAGTGAGATGGGAGAGTGAGAATGTCTGGGATTTTGAAATTCTATTTTTCAAATTTCCAATTCACAGTTTTATCGGTCTCTGATGGCGGTGAACGGTCGTCGTCCTCCTTTGGCCGATGGGTCATTTGAGGAGCGGCATTCCTTTGGATGTTCCCTAATTGGTGGTGCTCGTGGTGTTTCATCTTCTCCTTCGGCATTTGGAGATGACAAGATAACTTTGAACCTTGGAGTTAAGTTAAATGCCAAGATGAATAAGCCCTTAATCATTAATGAGGGTGGTTTGCATTTGAAGGAAAAAGATACAGAAGTTGCTGGTAAGAGGAAGGGAATTTTGCTGGAAGACAATCTGGAGGATTTTGGTTCGACTGGAATGGTTCTATTGGCTAAGGGGGATATGGAAACTTTTTTGTCATCAAGTTTTTAGACTGAAGCAAACAAAGATTTCAATGTAGTGGGTAGGTGTTCTGTATGTTTGAGAAGGAAGGTTCTCTACCGAAAGGTGCTAATGGGTCCAGTAAATCTATTGTTATTGGAATGAACAAGGTTTTGATCACTGGAGGTATTACACACTCTGATCTGGAAGAGGTTTGAAAATGCATAGCTAGCGATCTTTCCAGCTATGATGAAGTTAATGTTGATTTTCCTAATCGCCTTAAATTTGGAAATCAGCAGAATGCTTAGGGAAAAAAAGATAATATCATAGTTACTGACTTGGATTTTGGCAACTGTTTATCAGAAGATAGAAAATCAATTAAGCTTCATGAGCAAAACGTTTTAGAGAATACTAAGAAGCTTGAAAATTCCTTAATTATAAAAATATTTGGTAGTGAGGCTCCATTTCCTTCAATAAGCTCTGAATTAAGGAAATAATGGACTCAATATGGGAAATTCCATCTAACGGTGCTTGGAATGGGATGGATACTCTATTCGTTCTATGATACCGAGCATCTGGAAGTTGTATTAAGTAATGGCCCCTAGTTTGTCAATGGCAACATTGTGCGAATTGATAGATGGACCCAAAGTTTTTCTCCTACTCGCTCAAAGGACTATCTGCTCCAATTTGGATTAGATTGCCCAACTTACCACTGCATTGTTAGGATGAGATAAACATATGTCGTATAGTTTTCATGGTTGGTAAGCCTTATTTGATCGATGACAACATGTTTCGATGGTCCAGAAGAGAATTTGGGAGGGTGTGTGTCCGAATTGATTTGGATGCAAAGTTGCCAACAGGTGTATGGGTAGAAGGAGATGGAGACAAATTCTATCAAAAAATTGAGTATGAAAGGATTCCTAACTTTTGTTTTGAATGTAGAAAGATTGGCCATGTTAAAAAGGAATGTGCCAAATTCATCATGGAGAACAGGGTGAAGTCTTCAAGGCTTGTAAATACAAATACAAATAATATGGTGGAAACTAGTACTGTTGAAGGAAATCAGAATCTGGTTATAGATGGGGAGATTGACAAAGAGGAGTATGGGCCATGGATGTTAGTGAAGTAAGGGAAGAAGAAGTTCAACAGTAATGTGTACGTAAAACCTATTTCTCGGGTTGAAGGAAGGAGAAACTATGTACTGTAAAGATCAGTGATAAAAGAGAGGAAGTCAGCAAGTTAAACAAGCTAATTAAAGCTCAGGAAACTAAGCAGCAACATTTGTCTTGCAATAAAATAGATAACTTGGATGTAGATAGCAACAATGCTTAATCTATTCCAGTAATCAGCAAGCCTGTGATACTCAACGATGGAAAGTACTTCAATGCACTCTTAGATCTTGAAGAAGAAGGAGAGATTGTTCAATCAAAGAATGATGATACAGTTGGTGAGGAGGTAAATAAATGTAATGGTAGCACTATAATAGCAATTGCTGCAGGAAATGAAGATATAGAAGTTACCAATTCAGTAATATGTGAATCTGAGAATACTGAATGTTGTGGGAAGGTTGGTTGTTCTCAATTAACAAAAAAGAAGATATCCAAATAATTGAGGGAACTGGGGCCAATTATCACTTCATCTAGGAGAAGAAGATTGGAGCTTGAAGGGAACGATACTTTGGGGAATAAATCCCCTAATCTCATTTAATGTATTCTATAGCATTTTGGAATTATAGAGGAGAAAGGAAGAAGAGTGCTTCTCAATATCTTAGATAATTTGTTAAAATTCATGTAGTGTCTTTTGGGGTTTGGTAGAAACCAAATTGACTTCTATTGAAAGAAGTGAAGTTAATCTTATGATTGGAAATGAATTGGAATTTTTCTATGTTCCTTCATCAGGGTTATCTAGTGGCATTTTGATTTTGTGGAATACAATTTTTTTTGCATTACTCGATTGTTGATTTTTCTGGCCAAGTGGCCATTGGAGATATAAGAATGTTTAACAAAGGTATGTGGAGGGTGGCCACGGTATATGGAAGTAAAGAAGTGCAAAAGTGAAGGGTTCTATGGGATATGATGGATAAGCATACCACTATAGATGTACTTATGGAAATAGGTGGAGATTTCAACTGTATAATGGCCAAGTAGGATAAAATAGGAGGTAGAAGGTTCTTTTTTTCTCAAGGACCAAAGGAGAAAAAGAATGCTTGTTTAAAAATGATTTACTTGAAGTTGGGTTCATTGGGCCAAAATTCGCATGGTGCAACAATAAATGTGGTGGGGAAAGGATACTTGAAAGATTGGATAGGTGCTTCATCAATTCCACTGCATTGAGCTCCCCCCATTGTTTGGTTGTGAGGCATTTGGATAGAATAGGATTGGACAGCCTCGGACCATTGTCCAATCCTTTTGAACATTCTTGATTTTATTCCATTCTCCAAAATGAACATCAAGTTTGAAGACTGTTGGGCATCTTATCAAGCATCCTTTGCGGTGGTGAGGAAGGAATGGAGTAAACTTTATTAAGGGGATAGTTCTCAAGTTCTCAACAATAAATTTAAAAGATCATTGAAGTCTTTGTTCTTTTGGAGCAAGGCTAAGTTATAGGATCTTAACAAGCTTGAAGAAGATCTTATGAAAGACATCATGGACCTTCAAAATAAAGAATCTTCAAATGGGTCTCTCTCAGAATTTGAATGTTGGAGTCTCAAAGCAAAGGTATATGAATTAAATTCAACTATGGCTTGATTGAACTCTTGGTGGAATCAAAGAGCTAAGGTGAAGAGGTTAGCTGAAGGAGATGGAAATTCAAAATTTTTCCATTCCTATGCTAGTGCTAGAAGAAACTCTAATAAAATTGTCAAAGTGAAGAAGGAAAATGGGATTTTGGTGGTAGAGCAAGAAAAGATTGAATAAGTTTTTTTTTCAATTTTTTGAGAGAAAATGGGACACTAAAAAATGCGAACTAGATGGATAGCCGGCTGTAATTATTTGCCTGAACAAATGTGATATGGACATTCTGAAAGAATAATTTATATTTGAGGAGGTGCAAAGGGGGCTGAAACAAATGGGTGGAAACATCTCTCCTTGCAAGGATAGAATTTCATACTCATTCATCAAAGCATATTGGGACATCATCAAATATGATTTTTGGAAGGCATTAAGTCAATTCCTTTTCTATGGGGAGTTGAACAAAGAATGGAAGGAAACATTGATTGTGCTAACCGAATGTATCAAATCCTCTTCACCCTTCAAACTATTGACCAATCAGTCTATATAATTCTGTGTACAAGGTGGCATCAAGGGTGATATTGAATAGATTAATTGAGGTTACAACAAAGCTTATTACAAAGGAGCAAGTGGCATTCATCAAGGGAAGGTCTTTGTCAGATCAGGTGTTGGTGGCGCAGAAAATATTTCACAAACTTAGGTTCTCAAAAGCTGCTAAAGGACTTGTATCTTTCAAGGTAGACATGGAACAAGCTTATGATTCCATGTCTTGGTCTTCTCTTAGGAAATTGTGGAGTATTTTGACTTTTCTCCAAAGATTTCTAAACTAATTGTGTAGTGCGTGGAAGATTCAACATTTTATTTTATCATCAATGGCAATTGGTCAAATTGGATACAAGCTAAGAGTGGTTTTCATCAAGGTTGTCCTTTGTCTCCACTCCTTTTTATACTTTGCTCTCAACTCCTTTCTAATGCTTTTGCTTGAAGCTCTTGTGGTATTAAAATTAATTTAGTTGGGCAGAGAATATCCCATTTACTATATGCAGACCATGTGATAATGTTTTTTTAAGCTAATAGGAGGGCTATTAAGAAAGTCAGGAACATCTTATATGATTTCTATGAATGGACGTGACAACGAATAAACATGTGTAAATCTGCCATGTTGTTTGGTAAACATGTGTGTAAGAAAAAGAAGAAAAACATCTTACGAATAATGGGTTTCTAAATTCTAAAAGAATTTAATTACCTTGGGATGAAGGTTGCTTTAAGAAGACTTGCATGTGATGATTTCCAGTTCATTATAGATATAGCTATGAGGATGCTTAACATATGAGGAAGTAAATTTTTATCACTGGCAGGTAAATTGACTTTAGTAAAATATGTAATGTTGCCTTTTCCTACCTTTCATGCTACACACTCACTTGCCTTTTTTTTTTTTTTTTGAGAAATGCAATTTGCAATTAATAAAGAAAAAACAAGATACAACTAAGGTAGAGGCTCACATTCCTTCTTCAAAAGAACACAAAGAGAAGAAGGAATGCTAGCAAAAGAAGAGCTATCAAAGTAAAAATTAGAATCTAAAGCTAAAGTAGCACAACAATAGGCTACCTTATTACAATTCCTATGAACATGATTAAGAATCACCTTAATGAAGTCGTTCAAGAACATAAAATCCTTCTCTATCCAATCCGTCCTTTGCCAATTGGTCTTCTTCAATGAATTTCTTATGAAGTTGATAACATTGATATTATCTCCTTCAATTATTATTCCTCTATACTCCATCATCCACGGTTGAAAGAATCTTCTAAGAATCAAAATAGCTTCCATTTCAAGATGAGCAATATACCCAATGAGTTTTCCTTTCTCCAAATGCAAGCAATAATCTTCCTTTATGATCTCTAAAACATCCTCCTATTCCAGCCGAATAAGAAGACATAAGGGATGCATCCACATTGATTTTAATCCAGTCTTGCGGTGGAGGGTGCCAAGAATTCTGAAACTCCCTAGGGAGGTTAGCACCCCAGCTATCAATAACCGGATTAACTTTGTTAAAAGCAGAAAATAGTACATTAGTTGCTGAAACAATCACTGAAGTGGCTGGATTTCCATGCTGAAAAGCATTTTTGTTTTTCCAATTCTAATAAACCGTCTCACAGTAAATTTTCACACTATTAGGTGCAATAGTGTTAAGGATCTTTAATTCAACTAAGCCATCAACCATTGTATCAAAAATTGGAACATAAAGCCCCCAACTTTGTAACTGTTTAAGAATCTTAATCAATTCTTTACATTTAACAGTTATATGTTCCAGGTTTTCACATTTAAGACATCCTCTTCTACAGCAGTCATCATCACTAAGTCTTCTCCTTTTTAGAAAAACATTTGTAGGAATGGAATTATTACTAATCCTCCACCAGAAAAGTTCACTTCGAGCAGAAAGCTTCAGTTTTCTCAACCATTTGTAAAACCCCATACTATCTTCACTGTAATTATTTTTTCTGGAAGCTAGAACAGCACGGGCTGTAATGGATTTTCCAAAAGGAAAATTGATTTCTTCCATAAAGTCTTCATTAAAATCCTTGTTGATATTTACCTCCTGAATCAGCTCAATAACTTCTTCAGTAAAAAATTTCCTTAACTCTTCCAAATTCCAAGTACCAAGCTCTGTAATGAAATGACATAAATACAGCCCATCTAGATCATTACAATTTGCTGTTATAGGCCATTCATTTAAGCTCTTGTCAAGAAGCCATCTATCCTCCATCACATTGATTTTAGCTCCATCAACCACTCTCCACCTAAGTATAGGTTTTAAGTGAATGGCTCGTTCATTCAGAATCTTCCAAGTTGTTGATTTACCATTTCTATATCCTCCACACCACCAGCTATCTCCATATTTAGCATTGAGATTTTGAAACAATGAAGACTCTTTGTTCTTCAATATTCACCAAGTAAGTCTTGCCTTGAGAGGGCCAGCCCTCCTAACTGCTGAGGGAAAACTGAATCCACCTTGATCTTTATGTCTACATAGAATTCTCCAAGCAATATAATGCATACCTTTACTACCATCCCTCTTATGCCATAAAAAGTTTCTACAGCATCTAACAACTTCATGAAGAATTCTTTTAGGAACCAAAGAATGGGCCGAAAAGAAATTGGGAAGACTTAAAAGAGAAGTCTTAGCAAGGGTCATTTTACCAGCTAAAGAAAGACACTTACTTCCCCAAGTGTTCAACTTACGCATAATAGCATCAATAATGAATTTGTAGTCATTGTAAACGGGTCTTCTCAAAATCAACTTAATTCCCAGATATTGAAATTCTTCCACAGTTTTGAAATTTAGGATTTGTTTAACCTTCATCCTCTCCACTCTCTCCATACCTTTGCTAAATAAAATCTAAGATTTAGCAATGTTAACCCTTAAGCCGGTCCACACACAGAAATTCTCAATAATATTTTTCATCTTGATAGCAAGACCTTTGGATGCATGAGAGAAAAGCAAAATATCGTCAGCAAATAATAAATGACTAACCACGTTAGCTCTCTAAGAGATCTGAATACCCAAGCCTTGACCTTGATGCTTCATTGCTATGGAAAAAAGTTGAGAGCACAAATTATACAAATAAGGAGACAAAGGACAACCTTGTCTAAAGCCATTTTCAGCACAAATCCAATTAGAAGTTTTCCCATTAATGATGAAGGAAAATCTAGCATTCCTCACACATTCCATGATGAGCAAATTCATCTTCCTTGGAAACCCAAACATGTTTAACACTTTAGATAAAGTATCCCAATTCATACTATCATAAGCTTGTTCCATGTCAAGCTTGACTGCCATTAACCCCTTCTTCCTTTTAGACATTCTAAATTTTTGGATAACCTCTTGAGCAAAGAGACAATGATCCGAAATAGATCTACCATGAAGAAAAGCCGCTTGTTCTTCAATAATACATTTAGTAATGAAGCCCTTCATTCTATTCAATATCATTGTAGCCACAAACTTATAAGTGGATTGGCATAAGCTAATAGGTCTATAGTTAGATGGCACCCAAGGTTTCTTGATTTTAGGAATAAGAATAAGAAGAGTATCCTTCCACTCTTCAAACATAACACCGGTTTTAAAAAAATCTTCAATAGCTTTCCAAGTTTCTTCCTCAACAATCTTCCAATAAAACTTGAAAAAAGATAAAGTAATACCATCTAAACCTGGAGATTTGTTGTTACCTTGCATGAATACCACTTTAGTAAGCTCTTCTTTAGTGAAATCCCGGTTAAGCACATCAACATCTTCTTTAGAAATCTGCAAAAATTCTGGACAGGGAGGCCAATTGTGGTCAATTTACAACTTCTGGCTGACCATTTATGCTGGAAAAATCTGTAGAAAACCTTCTCAATATTCTCCAAATCTTCTACCATATTACCATTATCATCTTTGACCTACCATATCATATTTCCATTCCTTTTTGCATAAGCAAATTGATGAAAAAAATTAGAATTTACATCACCTTCCTGCTGCCATCTAATTTTTGATCTCTGATTCCACCATATAGAAAGTCTATTCAAAGTAACATTAAGTTCTTGCACTTTGCTCCTCAACATCTTCAATTTGTCCACTGATAAACCTCCTTCACAAGCTTCTTCAGTTTGTAACAGCAGTATATCATTCTTCAGCTCTTCTTTTAATAAATGTAAATCACAGCATTTATTTCTGTTCCAATAGTATACCACCTTAATACTTCTCCTCAGCTTTCCCTGGAGAATTTTTGCATTCGAACCGCGATCCTTCTTCCTCCAAACTTTCATAATAATATTCCAAGTAGCTGGATAGGTCTTCCACATATCTTCAAATCTAATGGAACCCGGCTTATGTTTTTGATTTTCATTAACTAATTTGTGAATTCGAATGCAATCCCTGAATTGTGGTAGAGAGAGAAGCTCCAATTTTTTGTTCTAGAGAGTGAATCTGTTCTTGCTGGGTTTGGTTTCGCGGTCTTTTTCTTGTTTGAATCGCGAGGGAGGATGTCCTCATCCGACCGCCGGCAGACGATTGCCGGCGGTAGTATTCAATCAGGGGTTGGTCGCAATTCGACTTTGAAGCCTCATGACCAAAGATCGGTCAATTTTCGTGGTGTTCTTAGAGATCAAGAAAAGCCCAGATTATCTTTTAATCTGGTTATCAGAGAAGGATTAAGGCAATCGGAAAGGATTAATCCTTTTGTGGAAGGGAAAGGAAAGGGTATTTCTGTTGATGTAAATCAGAACGTTGAAGAGGAGGCTTTTTCGGGGTTTCAAGCGGAAAGAGAATTTGAATTGCTGTCACCAGAGGTTAACTTGAAAGTAAAAAATCAAGAAGGTAATCGTATACCGGAAGTTCAAACTCAGAATGATCAGAAGCCTATGGAATCTATAGAAAAGAATGGAGTTAATCAGAATGAAGGTTTTAAATCGAATGGTGATGTGAATCAGGGAAACAATTTTGAATCGGCTTGGAAAAAGACTCAACACATCAAACTGAATTTTGACTCCAAATCTACACAGCTATCGGAAGATGGGGTAGCATTTAAACTCAAAACAGATAAGGAATTATCTAATTCCCATATTTTGAAGAAGTCATTAGTTATTAAAATTCTGGGACAGGAATTGCCATTTTCAATCAGTAGTCAAGAACTCAGAAGACAATGGAGTAAATATGGTAGCTTCCATCTAACGACGTTGGGTAATAATTGGATTCTGTGTTCGTTTGCTAATCAGGAATCCATGGAAGAAGTATTGAATGGAGGCCCTTGGTACATTGGAAACCACATCATAGGCATGGACATATGGTCGCCTTCTTTCTCCACTGATTCGCTTAAAGGAATCACATCACCAGTTTGGATTCATTTCCCAGGACTGCCATTGAGCTGTTGGGATGAGGACAATATCCCTATCATTGCCTCAATGATAGGTACTCCTTTGATGTTGGATGGAAATTCATTCAAATGGGGAAAGCGGGAGTATGCTAGATGCTGTGTTCACGTTGATCTAGAAAAAAAACTCCCTACAGGTGTTTGGATAGAGGGTATTCACGAAAGATCCTTTCAATGGGTGGAATATGAAAAATTAACTTCTCTTTGTTACCAATGTGGTAGAGTTGGTCATAGCAAAGATGAGTGTCCTGATTTTATTGTTGTTACTGAAACTGATTTGGAATATAAAGGTCCTAAAGATTTTGTGAATCAGGTTGGGGAAGTGGAATCTGATATTGTTAAGAAGAAAGTTGAAGAATATGGGTCTTTGATCCATGTTAAGTTTAACAATAGAAGATTCAAAAATGCCAAAAAAAATATTGGTGTTAATACCTCTGTTAAAAAGGTTTATAAACCTGTTGCAATAATTAAACAGGGGAATGCTGCTGAGGTGAAGGAGGTATGTATTACTGAAAAGTCGTCAGTACAAGCAGAGTCAGCGAAGGAGACTCAGGATATTGCAGTTCAAGTTCAGGAAATTCCAATTGCTGTTAATAAATTCCAAGTTTTGGATTGTGACGTAGAGGAGGGAGAGATTGTTCAAAGGATGAATGTGAAGATCATTAGTAAATCCCTTGATTTGGATTCAGGTTAGGCTGTTGGTTCTTCTGGTTTACAGGATAGTATTGCTGAACAGATAAGGGAGGAGCAGACAATAGATTTGTCGAATTCTGTGAAAGGTAAATTATCCAAAGAACTGAGAAGTTTAGGACCATTGGAAAATATTCAAAGGAAGAGAAGAATGGCCATAGATCATTGCAAAATAGTAGGGGATCATTCCCCTGTTATTTCTTAATATGGAGTCTATTATCTTTTGGAATTGTAGGGGGGCTAGAAAGAGGGAAGCCTCCTTATATCTTAGAGAAATAGTGAAGGATTATAAAGGTTTCTTTGTAGGGCTTACAGAAATTAAGATTTCATCTCTTGACAGGAATGAAGTGAATCAAATCATTGGTAGTGATTGGGATTATTACCTTCATCCCTCTATTGGCAATTCAGGTGGTATTCTTATGTTATGGAAGAAGGATTTTGCTTCTTTTGAAATGGTTGATCACTCGGCCCAAGTGATATTGGCAAGCTAATTACTAATGCTTTGGGGAAGTGGAGTATTGCAATGGTTTATGGTTATAAAGATGCTCAAACCAGAAGATTTCTTTGGAGAACACTTGAAAACTCTTTGAGTGATGATGATCCTTGTATTATTGGAGGGGACTTCAATTGTATCCTTTCTAAGGAGGATAAAAGGGGTGGAAAGCGATTCTGTTTGTTCAAGGGCTCCAAAGACTTGAAGAACTTTATGATGAATAATGATTTTCATGATATAGGATTTGTGGGTCCTAGTTACACTTGGTGTAATAACACGGAAGGGAATTCAAGAATTTGGGAGAGGCTTGATAGGTGTTTCTTGAATTCTAAGGCCATTCATAGTGTTCGTTTTGTAAAGGTACGTCATTTACCAAGGGTAGCCTCGGATCACACACTCACTTGTCTCAAAACAAATATTGAAAGAATTAGACAAACTTTATAGGATCTTCATTTGGAACAAGACTAACGGATCAATGGGGTTACACTACGTCAGTTGGTCTGATCTGTGTAAACCATTATGTAGAGGTGGCCAAGGTTTGTATTCAATTATTTCAAAAACAACATCTTTAAGAGCTAGATTGGAATGGAGATTCATTCATGACAAAGACTCACTTTTACATAAGGTAATGGCTGCTAAATATGGTGAGAGGATTGATATGGGAAATGTTAGAGGTAAATGCTTTTCCTCTTGGAAATTATTCAATGATGGATGTAAAATGCTGAAACCAATTGTTAGATGGTCATTTGTTGATGGAGAATTAGTAGATGCATTCAAAGAAAATTGGATAATGGATAAATGCATCAATTTGTGGCCTACGTTTGTTGTTCCTTATGAGGATGAAGTTCTTTTAGTCAAAGAATTCATACTTGATGGCTGCTAGAATGAACCTATTGTTGCAAATCTATTTTCATGACTTATGTTTGATGATTGACAAACACTATTGATTCTCTTGGACTACCTGTTATTTCTAACTTTTCAGGAATCTTAGATCGGACGAACAAACAAAGCCAGATCAGGATTGCGTAGGTTTAGGGTTTAGTCTGTTTGTACTCTGTTTTTTCTCTTCTTGAGTCTTTTTGTAATGTTCAAAGAGACTGATGCTAAGTAACCCTACACACACACACTTGAGAGACTTAGAATTTCTGTTTTTACTCACATCGGCCAGAACGATAAAGTTTAAAATAGATATTCTATTCGAGATTTTTAATTAAGGTAGCCGTCATTACCAGATCATCCTGGACGATACGTTTATCGACCAGGACGATAAGATCAAAACAGAAAAAAGTTACCGCCATAAACAATTAAGGTATTCTATAATTTTTGGTAATCGGCCAAGACAATCTTGGATCGGCCTAGACGATATTCACAATTATGCCTTAATTAATCAGGCAAATCAAGGAAGTAATTAAGGATGATTGATAGTTAGTGCAATACTCAGAGGGCGCCTCCGTGGAGTGGACGTAGGTCGAGTTGACCGAACCACTATAAATCTCTATGTTCTTGTTTCTTGCTTCCGCACTTTTATTTTCGCATTTTTTGTGGTGTGATTTTGGTTTATGAGATTTTACTTTTTTGTGAAAAGAAAATTTTTTAAAATACCAATTCACCCCCGTCTTGGTTAGCTTTGGCCAGTTCTATAGGGCTTAACATCCCTAACGAGCTTTCAAGTGGTATCAGAGCGGGATTCATAAAAAATTAGTTTGAAAACTTTTTGACTTTTGATCCATGGCTAACCTTGGGAATCATAACACTACGAAAGGTATTCTATTACCCGACCTCCTCTGTTCGATAACATACCTTTTGATTTCTAGAAAACCCGCATGTCAACATTTTTACAATCTACTGATTATCGCATGTGGATGCTTATCAAAGAAGGTTATTCTCCACCTTCTCGTTAAATTAATGGTGTTAAAACTAAAATTGCTTTTACTGAATGGACTTTCGATGAAAGAGATTTAGCCCAATTAAATGCAAAATATTTGAACTATTTTTCTGTGCTTTAAAATCTGAGGATTACATGCGTGTCTCCACTTGCAAAACTTGTAAAGAAATTCGAGATTAATTGTGTATCACTTATGAAGGCACTAATGAAGTTAAACAATCTCGTTTGAACATTCTCTTGCATGACTACGAACTATTTCGTATGAAACCTCATGAATCAATTTCTGACATGTATACTAGGTTTACTCAGATAGTTACTTCACTGCATACACTAGGAAGTGAACTTTTGAATTTTGAAAAAGTAAACAAAATTTTGAGATTCTTGCCTTCATCTTTTGATGCTAAAATCACTGCTATAACTGAATCTAAGGATTTTAACAGGTATTTGATTGATAATTTACTTGGCTCACTCATTGCTTACGAGCATGGGGTGAATCAAAGAAATCTTGATGCAGGTGAGAAGAAGGAGAAAATAGTTGCACTGAAGGCACATAAATCTGACTTCAATTCTTCCGGGTCTGAGAGCGATGAAGTTGCTTTCATCACAGGGCAATTCAAAAGCTTTCTAAGGAAGAAGCAAAAGCATCATTGGAGAAAAGGTAAGAATCATAAACATTCTAAAGGATCTTCTGATGTCGTTTGTTATGAATGTAGGAAACTAGGACACATGAGAACTGATTGCCCTACACTTAAAGATCACTCAAGTAAAGGAAAGGGTGAAGAGAAACCTAAGCTAAGAAAGGACAAGATCAGAGTATAAAAAGCATTTTGGGCAAATTCTGCATCGGACTCATAAGAGACAGAACCAGAAGATGAGACATCGAAATTGTGCTTGATGGCGGACGACAATCTTGATCAAGAAGAGGTATGTGAACTTTCCTACGACCAACTCCTTGAAGTTTCGGAAAAGATTCATGCATCATATAGGAAATTAAAGAAAACACATGCTAGCTTAAAATTAGAATTCTTGAATCTACAAAAAGAGCATGAAATTTTAACTAAAGACCATCAAACAATTGATTCAAATCATATGACTTTACTTGATGAATTTGATGAGTTAAATAAAAATCAATGTGAATTAGTTGAAAAGCATGATGCATTAAATGTTTCACACACAACAATTGAATCTAATTTTAAGAAGTCTAAAGAGATGGAGAAAAATTTGAGGATTGAAAATGAGGTCTTAAAGAGCACTAATTTGAAGATTCAAAATGAATTAGAAACATGTAAGAAAACAAGGATGATAATTACTTTTGATCAATTGCCAAAACCTAGGAAGAGGCATTATAACTCAAACCACTTAAGAAATCCTTTTTCTGGAGTTAGATGTTTTTCTTGTGGCATGCTAGGACACATCTCACACACTTGCACAGTTCACCATAGTACACATTGGGTATGTAGACCTATGGTGCAGGATCCACAGCATACCACACATGCGTTTCATTATACTCTTCATAAGAAGGAACCCAAACCTGCTTGGGTTCCTAAATCTAACATTTGGTAATTTTGTAGGAGGGCTCTCACAAAAGGCCTCATGAGAGTATGTGGTACCTGGACAGTGGATGCTCTCGACATATGACTGGTGATGCCAATCAGTTTGTTGTACTAGAGTCCAGAACTGGAGGCAAGGTTACTCTTGGAGACAACACCACCAAGAAGGTGGTAGGTGCAGAGTATAATTGGTAATTCCAAGAACCTTATGATTGAAAATGTTTTGTTTGTAGATGGATTGAAGCACAACTTGCTCAACATCAGTCAACTCTGTGACAAAGGCTTCATCGTGCAATTCTTTGCAAATTCATGCATTGTAAGTTTAAGTAACAACACTATTTTGCAGGGAAAGAGGATCAACAACATCTACATGCTTGATATAAATAACATTGAATGTGCTACTTCATTTTGCTTAAAAACAGTGATTGATGATTCATGGTTGTGGCACCGGAGACTTTATCATTCAAGAATGAAAACCCTTAGGAAAGTGACCTAAAAAGACCTAGTTAGAGGTGTCCCCAAACTCAAGTTTTCAAAAGACCACCTTTGTGATGCCTGCCAACTAGGAAAGCAAGTCCACTCCACCTTTCACCCCATTAAGGAAATTAGCACCTCTAGACCTTTAGAAGTCCTTCACATGGATTTCTTTGGACCCATTAGCACTACCAGCTTGGGAGGGAAAGTCTATGGATTGGTGATTGTTGATGATTACTCGAGGTTCACTTGGACTATATTTCTTTTGAGGAGTTTAAAACATTCTCTCCTTGGATTCAGAAAAAGCTAGGTTGTAAGATATTAACCATCCATAGTGATCATGGGGGAAAGTTTGAGAATGAAAGATTTGGTAATTTTTGTGAGGACAAGGGGATTAGCCACAGCTTCTTAGCTCCTAGGACCCCTCAGTAGAACGGGGTAGAGAAAGGAAGAACCGGACCTTGGTGGAAGCCGCTAGAGCCATGCTTGCTGAGTATTCACTTCCAAAATACTTTTGGGCTGAAGCGGTTAACACAGCTTGTTATGTGTTGAATAGGGTGAATGTTAGAGCCAAATTAGAAAAGACACCCTATGAGATCCTTAAGGGTAGGACACCCAATCTTTCCCACCTTAATGTCTTTGGTTGTAAGGTTTTATTCACAACAATGGGAAGTCTCACTTGGGAAAATTTGATCCTAAATCTGATGGAGTATTCTCGGGATATTCTAGTGTTGGGAAGTCTTTTAGGGTGTTTAACAAGAGAACTTTGATGGTGGAAGAGACAACCCACGTAGTATTTGATGAGTCTGATCCTAAGAAATATGGAGTTGAGAATGATGATGATATTGGAGAGATTACTAGTGGAGTAGAAAATTTGGGGAAGGGGGTAGAACACCAAAGTAATGAAGGAGTATTAGAAGTCACCCAAGGAGTAGAAAATTTTGATTTGGATGAAAGGGTTGGACCTTCTCACACTTTTCCTAGAGATTGGAGATACTCTACAAGTCACCCCAAGGATTTGATCTTAAGAGGCCCTTCTAGTGGAGTTAAGACTAGACATAGTCTTAGGAAGGAGGTGAACCACTCTTCCTTTATCTCAATGACTGAACCCACCACCATTAACCAATCCCTTATTGATGAGTTTTGGATTTTAGCAATGCAAGAAGAATTGAATCAATTTGTTAGGAATGATGTTTGGGAGCTTGTAGAAAGACCTAAGGGACAAAGTGTAGTTGGGACAAAGTGGGTCTTTAAGAACAAGGTGAATGATTCAGGAGTGGTGGTTAGGAATAAAGCAAGATTGGTGGCTAAGGGGTATAACCAAATAGAAGGGATAGACTTTGAGGAGACTTTTGCCCCTGTAGCTAGATTAGAAGTCATTAGAGTGCTATTAGTCTTTGCCTGTTATAAAGGATTTAAGCTTTTTCAAATGGATGTCAAGAGTGCCTTTTTAAATGGGGAAATAAAAGAAGATGTGTTTGTAGAACCCCCAGGTTTTGAGAGTTCCCAATTTCCAAATCATGTTTTTAAATTAAAAAAGGCTTTGTATGGGTTAAAGCAGGCACCAAGAGCTTGGTATGAGAGGCTTAGCACATTCTTATTATAGAGGGAGTTTGTCAAGAGGAGCGTAGACACCACCCTTTTTCTTAGGAGAGTTGGAGATGAATTACTCATTGTTCAGATTTATGTGGATGATATACTCTTTGGATCTTCTAATAAAAATTTATGTGATGAGTTTTATAAAATAATGAGTAGAGAGTTCGAGATGAGTTTGATGGGAGAGTTGTCCAACTTTTTGGGGTTTAGCATAAAATAATTGGAGGATGGAACCTTTTTAAATCAAACAAAATACAGAAAGAACATTTTGAAGAAATATGAGATGGACAAAGCTAAGCCAATTAACACTCCCATGACTTCTAGTGCTCCATTGGATAAGGACCCAAGTGGTAAGTCTGTTGATCAGAAGAAGTATAGAAGTATGATTGGATCCTTACTTTACTTGACTGCGAGCCGACCTGATATTATGTTTAGTGTTTGCCTTGGTGCTAGATTTCAAGCTGACCCTAAGGAGTCCCGCTTGACTGCAGTTAAGAGAATTTTTAGATACCTTTTGGGGACCCAAGTCTTATGGATTTGGTACCCTAGACACAGCACTTCTTTTGAAATTATTGAATTTTCTGACTCTGATTTTGCAGGATGCAAGGTGGATAGAAAAAGCACTTCAGGAACTTGTCAATTCATAGGATAGTCTTTGGTCTCTTGGTCTAGTTGGAAACAAAATTCTGTTGCACTTTCAACTGCTGAAGCTGAGTACATTGCTCTTGGAAGTTGTGTGGCCCATGTCCTTTGGTTGAAACAACAGGTATTGGATTTTGGATTACCTGTAGGCACCATCTCAATCTTTTCTAACAACACTAGTGCCATGTGC